>CM034147.1:79196907-79411933 GCA_019776745.2 Taxus chinensis | reverse complement strand
TCGAGTTTCGGAAGTCAGACGACACAAAACATGTTTTAACTTAGGTATGTTCCGATGCGTTGGATGTCCGAAAACCCGATTTTCACAATATGAGGTAGGTTTCGGGTTTCGGAAGATACAAGACATAAAGCATGTTAAAGCTTATGTCAAACTGTTGGTAACACCCGAAAACCTGATTCTCTTTAAAAGAGGCCATAATGCAAAATCACTTCGAAAATTTCGTAGGGGTTATCTGATCATTTTGTCGTGAACTCAAAACGGGGATAACGGATTATGAAGAAGAAGATGAAAGCCAAATGGTTGTTGGTAGATCTCCTATGTGTTTTCTTTTTCTTGAGTGCTTTAGAAATTTGAGTGCTCCAAGTCTCTTTTCGTATGAGATCCTGAATCGAATGACCAACCTAGGCCAAGGATTTTGGAAACTTATTTAACCTAACTAGCGACAGTTAGGTGACTGGTGTCGGTTGAGATATAACTGGCATCGTACAAGGTGAGAATATCTAGGTTGGCCAAAAATATCCAGATTGTTACTATTCTTGGCATGATCTTCAACCTTCTTTTGAGTCTTGTGTGATATATGACAGAAAGATAAGTATGAGTCCCTTTAGGTTTGTTAATAGGAGTTAAGTCTAGGTTTATACTAAGTCTTAGTTAGTTAGGATAGGTTTAGACTTGGTCTTAGGTCATTAATGAAGATTGAATGGGTTATTTGAGTGAGTTGGTTAGGTGATTTGGTTGGGTGAGGTGGTTAAGTGGGGATATTAATTAATTAAATTAAGATGATTAATTTAATTAGAATGTGCACTAGGGGATATGAATGGGTAGGCTATGTTTGACTTAATTAACAAGGTTTTAATGGAAGTATGACCCAATTTTGGTGTCTACAAGTGAAATAAGGCTATTTGTAGACTTCAAAGATTTGAATAGAGCCTCCATCATGTATCATTACCCTCTTCCATCTAAGGAGCATATTCTTCAAAGAGTGGCGGGAGTGGAGATATTTTCACTACTTGACGGTTATTCAAAATATAATCATATTCTGGTTAGGGATTCTTATCAATTTAAAATGGACTTCATGACCAAGTGGGGTATGTATGCCTACAATAAGATGACTTTTGGATTGTCTAATGCCAGAGCTAATTTCTAATGAGCTATGGATATGGATTTCAAAGAGATAATAAATGATATGATCTTGGTTTATCTTGATGATAAAATGGTGTGTTCTAAGCATGTAGAAGATCACATTTTCCATTTAAAAAATTATTCAAGCAATGTAGGGAATTCGGGGTCTCACTAAATCCCAAGAAATGAATTTTTACAATACATGAAGGTAGATTATTAGGGCATGTTGTTTCGGTAGAAGGACTCTCCACTGACCCAAAAAGGATTCATTCAATTCTAGCTTTTTCTCTCCTAAGTCATAAGAAGGGCCTTTAGATTTTTCTAGGAACTATCAATTTTGTGAGAAGGCTTATACTTAATTTTGCAACCTTGTAAAAACCATTAACGACCATGATGAAAAATAATGTACGCTTTAGATGGACTAAGTAAGGAAAATAAAGATTTGACACTATCAAAACAATTATCTCCTAGGATCATACATTTCTAAATCCTAAGTATGATAAGGATTTTATTCTCTATGCCTTCGCAAGATAGTAAATTATTTACATAATTCTCACGCAACAAAATGCTGATTTGAAGCAGTAACTAATTACTTTTTTCAGCCATTCCCTCAAGTAATATGAACTCAAATACTCATTTGTTGAGAATTTTTTTTTGCTCTCATCTAAACATTGAATAAGTTCAAGAATATGTTCTCCAAAAACAAGATACAATTGATGGTATCACATCCAGGGGTGAAGTAAATCCTATTAAATAAATACATGAATGAGAAAGGAATTGGATGGATTATTACAGTCATGGAATATGACGTGGATATTAAAGTGACTAATCTATTTAGAGGTAAGGGTTTGTGTCAAGAAATCACTAGGAATTTGGAATATAAAGATGAGGGAGACACAGTGCTTTATAACCACCCCCAAGAAGATAATCCTACCAATTGACTGTTAAAGATGAGAAATTTCCTTCTATTAGGAAAGTTTCCCCTTGAATTAGATAGAACTCAGAGGTAAAGTTTCCGAATTCAATATATTCCTTATATTCTTATAGATTGTGTTTTTTATCACAAGGATATGAACAAGTTTCTCCTTCATTTTATAGAGCCATAATAAGTGGAAAAAATACTCGAAGAATTCTATAACGGTTTGTGAGGTGGAAATGTTTTAGCAAGAACCAAAATTTCAAAGATCATGAGAGCTGGTTATTATTAGCAAAAATTGTTTAAGGATGCCCATCAGTGGGTTAAAATATGTAAAGAGTGTGCCTTTTTCATAGGGAAGAAGAAGTTAACTGACCTTCTTCTCCATCTGATTCAGGTTTATCAACCCTTTGTTCTATGGGGTTTAGATTTTATTCAAACGATTAATCCTCCATCTAGTGAAGAAAATAAGTGGGTTCTTATTGTGACGGATTATTTTACTCAGTGGATGGAGACAGTGTCATTGAAGGATGGAAATGAGAATTCAATTCTCAATTTCTTAGAAGGTATCATGACAAGGTTTGGATTTCCATTCATAGTAATTTCACATAATGCCATGGATTTTCTTGGTCTAAAACTCATCAAGTGGGTGGTGAGGAATGGAGTGTACCTCAAGACTTTGTCCAACTATTACCCATAAGGAAATGGTTTGGTTGACTCTAGTAATAATAACCTCATTCATATTAGCAATAGAAAAATGGAAATTAATAAGCATACTTGGAATACACACCTCAAGACTGTTATGTGGGCAAATAGGATAATGCCTAAGAGGGCCATTGGAAATTCCCCTTTTATGTTTGTGTATGGTAAGGAGGAAAAATTTATTTCATCTCTTGAATTACCTTCTTTACAACTAACACATCATTTGGAGGTTATGGAGAGTGATCCTATGACATCCAGGTTTTCTGAATTAATGGAATTGGAGGAAGTTAGGAATAAGGCCATGAAAACTTAGGAGCAACATTAGGCTAAGATGAAAAATACCTTTGATAGGAAAACATCTAACAAAACATTTCAGGAAGGTGATTTAGTTCTCCAGTGGGATGCCGACAGATCCATGATAGTAATGCATGTAATTTTTGATGACCTCTAGAGTGAGCCATACATTATTACAAGTTGCAAAGAGGCAAATCAATTTTTCCTGTACCAACTCAATAGAGAATCACTACATATCCTTCTAAATGGGATACATCTAAAAAATTGTTTTTGAGAAGGTTTTATGTTGTACAACTTAGTTTAGGTCTTTTCCCTCCAAGTTCTTTTCACATCGTTTGGTTTGTTTTGTTTGTTTTGTTTGTTTTTGCTCCACTTGTTTGTGTTTTGTTTTGAGTATTTTCGAGGCTTAGGACTCTTTTTCAAAATGGATTGTTGAAGGCTACTGGACTAATGCTTAGCAGGAAATTATCCCTGAGAGAACACCAAAAATGTTAATTTTGCAAGTTACCATTTCTAGGAGGGCCTAAAAAAAATTCTTGCAAATTCTTTGCCTTCCCATTCTTTAAGTTTTCTAAAATTTTGTTTTGAAAATTTTCCCTAGCACCATTTTTTACTAGATTTTGGATTTCAGAGATTGACTTGCATTTTGCATGCAAAATGAAGGTTGAGTTCTGAAGTCTGAAGTCCAATCCAACCAAAAATCAGAATCATAATTTAGAGTTGCGGATAAATTTTGCACATAAATTTCTTCCTGAATTCCGAAGTCCAAATTTCAGAAATTCAAATTTCAGAATTTGGATTTTGAGGGGCACACTTAATGTTTCTTACATAAAGAGCTTTGAAATCTGAAGTCTAATGACTTTAGGCATTTTGTAACTTTGATGTTTCATAATTTGGAGTTTGAATTTCATGATGCACGTAGTTTACACAGTGAACTCTGAAACCTAATTTCTGCAAGTATTTAATGCCCAACCATCCCCACACGTGTTAGATCATAGTGATTAATTTTAACCTCCCTATAAATATGCGGGGTTTTTAACAATCATTTTTACCAGGTTATCAAGTACGCTGACACACTGAAATTCACTGTAACACCTCTCCATACCCCCTAAGGTGATTATGAAGCACTTTTTTTTCATTTTCTTTCTAATTTGGGTAAGGTTTTTAGAATTTCATTTTATTTTTTACCATTGGGGTCTTATTCTATATTTTTTGTTCATTTATTCTTTGAATCTCTTTTTTTATTCCTAAGTTGTGTTCATAAAATCCAACAATGGCTATTCCTTCTTTGCTACTGCTATTGTCATTCAAGTCTAAATGAAAGGTGATTTCCAAATAGGAAAAAATGGTTTTGGGCACTTTGAAATCAAGCATTTTCATAGACTTCAAATTTTTGGGGTTTATTTTCTAGTTTCCACTCATTTTCAAGTTTGGAACACTACTTTCGGAAGTTGAAGGTTTCATCAAAGGCCCAAAAGTTCTGAAGTTGTTGTTCGGAACCCTCATTTTAGATTTCATATATTTTGAGTTTCAGGGTTCAAAAGTCAGTGGCTTTAGATTTTTGGAGTGCTCACGTTTCAGAGTGTCTACCTTTCAAATTTAAGAAGTTCATATCTTCATAAATTAACCATTTCGAAACTTTAGGTTTTCAGATTTCAAAATAATAGAACTTTGGAATTTTGGATTTTTTTGTCAAGGTGTAGGTTCGAATTTTGGAACTTTAGGCTTTGGAATTTTAAAAGTCTAGTTTTATTTTGTAAGGTGTTTTACAAGCACATACCTCTGTTTCGAATTTTAATTTTTGAAGTCTTAAATAGGGTATATTTCTAGTTCTTCATCAAGAGAGAAATAAAATATGAAATACAACTACCAAGGGGTTTCACCCCCTTTGATTATCTCATGTGATGTATAGAATATTGGGGATACAAATTTTGGACATATGGACATGTCTAAATCTTGGGAAAGAGTAAAAGCCCCAAATAAAAAACCATGGATGTAGGTTATTTATGATATTGGAATCCCCTTACAACTACATTTCCTCAGTCCATGAAGTGTCCCAAGTTTGTACTATTTGTGGCATATCATTTCAATAAACCTTCACGTACCATAAACGATGATGATGGCACAATAGTGATCATGATGGATAGTGACTTCTTTGAGGATGTCTTTAAGCTCCATAACATTAAAGGATATGTTATTATCTCCTCAGAGTCTTCTTTGGAGCATTGGGTGGTAGATTATGACACTTGTACGAGGGTTGTCAAAAAGAGCTATTTGGCCAAGACTAAAATCACATTGTCTAGATTCCCCAAGACAATTCCTTGGTTTGATTTCATATTGGAAGTTAATGATATCATCACATTTCTGAGTAAGGTTATAGGTATTTCTTCCACTAGATAATTTCAAGAGTGGACGTATCTATATATAGTCACAATCAAGAAGAATAAAGACCTCATTCAATGGGGTGAACACATAAGTAATGCCAATTTATTTCAGCTAGATGATGTATTAAGTTTAGGAAACTTCTTCATGACCTCTTATCTTTTGTATGCATCAATAGGAATGTGGGAGTATCTAGGACTAAATCCAAATGAAATTAGGATCTCAACTTAGATATATGAATACTATCCCCATCTCACTATGGCCGATGGTTAGAAACATTTTCATATGGATAATGATGCCTTATTTTCATCTCTCTTGTATTTCTTTGATAAAGAATTATACAATTAGACAATCTCATATGAAGCCTAGAAGAAAGTAAGAGAGTAGGTTGGTATCTATCTATAGTTCCCAACATTCACTTACATCAGAGTGTTAGGGTTCTATTATCCAAAATGCGCCCCCTGCTTATTTTGGCTAACTTGCCTTCATTATTTCCTTCCTTGTGCTTAAAATTCAATTTTTGGCATGCTTCAGGGCCTTGAAATTTTCTAGAAATGGATTCATCAGATAGATAGTTTTCTCACCTTTCTAGAAAGGTAAAATTTTCCTCCTAACTCCTTGTAAATCTCAAGTTATGGCTCGGTGGAGTTTTTTGGGGAAAATTTCCCTAGACAGGCCTGCGGCCAATGAGAAGGTGCCACATGGCAGGGCGGAGTGGTGGACGTCGGGGAAAAGTTTAAGTTTTTGGTGCTTTGGTTAAAGGGTACAAAGGAAAATTTTGGCCCGTAGGCCCGACGAAGAAAATAAATGGGTTGGCATAGGCTTGCGAAGGAAAACTTGGCATTTAGCCCTTTGGGGGTTAAAATGCCCAAGTCAAAATTTGGCTCGAAGGCCCGCCGAGCAATGAGGAGGTGACACATGTCATGGCGGAAGGGTGGAGGTGCGGATCTATTTGGAAAATTTTTCCAAAATATAAAAAAGGCACAAAGGAAAAATTTGAAGCGCACCCCCACAAAGCTGAGCTAACTAGGAGGTGACACATGGTCAGCTGGGAGCAGCGGAGCGTCGGGGAAAATTTGGGAAATTTTCCTAATGAAAAATTTAAAGGAAAAAGCGTAGTTTGGGCCCACATTTCCATAAGTGAATGGGAAATTTCCAAGTGGCAGTAGAGTGGTGGGGCATGAGGAATTTTTAGGAAAATTTCCCAAATTCAAAAAATGGGAAAATTTTAAAGTTTCAACCTGTCGACCGAATCTTGACTTTGTTGCCCCAGTTTTGCCCTAAATCTTCAGAGGGCCATATCTTTTGATCCAAAGCTCGGTTTTTCACGTTCTTTATATCAATAGAAAGATTGTTGAAATTATATACATGATGGAGGGTCCTCAATTTTGGATTTTGGTGAAGATTTATGGAAGAAAAATGGAAAAACATCTCTGGCACTGCAAAAGACACAGAAAATCAGACTTTCAACCACCAAAATTA
The DNA here is from genome assembly GCA_019776745.2 of Taxus chinensis. Classification (NCBI taxonomy): domain Eukaryota; kingdom Viridiplantae; phylum Streptophyta; class Pinopsida; order Cupressales; family Taxaceae; genus Taxus; species Taxus chinensis. The sequence goes on along the minus strand of CM034147.1, from coordinate 79,405,035 downwards.
ATGAAGTATGGGCCTTTGTTTTGCTCGTGTAAAGCTCGAATGTAATTCGGAAGTATGGGATTTTTTATGGAAACCCATCATTTTTCAAGCCCATTTTAGATGAATTTTGTCGGTGGTTGAAGATCCCTAAAATCAGATTTGCTCCGTGTTTTTTGCTTTCCCTTCCATTCTGCATCATGGCATTAAAAGCCAAATTTGGCTCATTTTGTAAAAGGTTGGATGTTCTTGCTTCTGCAAGCTCTTCTTTTCCCCTTAGCAGGTGGATTTGAAGGAGATTTCAGACCTCCCATGGAGATTGCAACATATTTTTTTGCCTCTTTGTCTATTGCAACTGTATTGTACCAAATCTGGGCATGATAATGTATGTTTTGTGATCAATTTTCAATCCTCTCATGTCAGGTTATTATTGTCTTCTGATCCTTCATTGTATTCTGGTAATTTGTGCATGTTTTGTTGCTGTAATCTTCATGATTTGTGTCTATTTTTGTAAAGCAATGAGTTCATCACTCCTTTTGTGTATCAACTCTCTGTTTTTGCTTAGTTTTGTTTCCATTTCCATGTTTTTCTCTCAACCCTATCTCCTTGGTAGTTTTAGAGTAGGAATTTTGAACCAAAACCTCTGTAAAATTACATGCATACACCTAAACAGAGGAGTAAGAACCAGCTTCAATCTAGAGAGTTTTCTCACCTTGTAAGGTCCCACACCTTGGAGAAAACTCAATGTTGTGCAGTCATACCAAATGAATTTTCCTTAAAAAAGTAGATCTATAACTCATTTGAGGGTGTTGTGAATTTGCACTAACTGTTTTGGCACACCTGGTGGGACCTTATAGGTCTTCCACTTCATCCTTTGTAGGTTGATGTGTTCCTATGAAGATTTAAAACTTTGGAGGCATATTCAAATGCCCATCTGGCGACTCCATCTGGTAAACAACCCATCTCTAAAGTTGCAGATCTTCCTTTCCATTTGTTTTCATTAATTTTTCATCCATTCTTGTTTCCATCTCTTCCATCTTCTTTCATTCCATGAAGTGCAATCTTGACTTCACTTCCATCATGGAATCCACATTTACAATAGCTATAATATAGTCCACCTCCAACATGTTTCTCAAATCCTCCAGATCATCATTTTGATCATATTCAAAACTAGTATGCATACCCATATGAGAAATGCCAAAATTAGTTTGGCTATGAAGCATGTCAAGCACAAGGGTACGCAGATTGTGAGGGAAATCAAGAAGAAAATTCAGATTTTTTGGAGAAGATCCAAAAGATTGAGGTAAACATGGTGTAATCTAGGGATCAAGCACAAATGAAAGCATTTGGAATCAGTTGCAGAGCACCTTGTCCATGGGTGGGACCTTTTCCAAGGAATTACAGTCCTCAAGAGAAACTTGACTTCATTGTTACAACACTGCCATTGCTTGCAAAGTGGGCTGAAGGAATACAGGTGTATGAGAGGAGTATTTAACAACCTTGTCAATGGGTAAGCACACCATCTCATGCCTTTTCTTTTCCTCTTTCCCAATTTGTTTTATCTTAGCAGTGTCAAGTTTTAAACTCTCCATCTCCTAGTCTCCCATCCCACCTCAATTTCTCTACTCTTTTCCCTTGCAAACAGCCATTCCCTCCAAAGAAACAATATTTTCTACCTCCTCCACCATCACAAAAAATTGCAAAATTAGTTGAGTCACAACCCATCCATCCTCTTGCATTCCCAGATCCATGTTGGGAAGATGAAAATAAGAAACCCAGTCAAGGAGAACAACAAGAAGAGGAGCCCAACAGGGAAGAAATGATAGAAAATATGAAGAGTTGGGCTCTCAAATTTGGGATTACAAAAATCCTCTTGATGGTGAAGCCAAAAGAGGAAGTTGGAGTTGGGGAACAAGTGGTAAACAAGGATGATTTTATAGCAGTAGTGAATCAAGAAAAATAACAATCTATTGGTGATGAGTTAGGTGTCCATGTTGGCACTTTGCCCAAACAAAATGCTGATTCAATTTACACTGCAAAATTAGTCATTGTGGAGGAAGAAAAACCAGCTCAAAATCCCATTTTTGATGAGCAAATGGATGTGATCAAGTCAGTTTTTTGCAATAGCAAAAGAAGGGAACATTATCGATACATTTTTGCTTTCATTTGAAGAGGCTGATTTGATCAATGAAACCATTATGGAGGTGAAAAAAACAGGTCCAAATTGTGAGAAAGAGGCATAAGAGATTTCATGTTTCTCCCCCACTTCATCTCTCCAAAAATCTGATTTCTTGGATGAGTTCAAATTGGAAAGTTGCATGTTTGAAAATTAAGTTGCACATGGTGAAGAAAATGCAGATTTGAAAGTCACCATACAAGAGGAAGAGACTTTGCTTCAGCAGGACATTGAAGAGTTTGATTGTCTATCAGACTTAGAAGAATGTTTGGATGAGAAGCCAGCTGAAATTACAACATTTTCTTCTTCACCATTCATTCTCCAACATCAAGAACCTACTGCCACAAAGGAGAACACTGAAAAACAATAGCCTATGTTTTGTGATAGCTCATTGGAACCAAGATTAGAATATTTATATCTTCCACATACTTTATGGGAAAAGGAAGGGAAGGAGCAAGAGATTTTTACCACTTCTTCCATGCCATTCATTCAGGAAGGTTTATAAGAAGGCTCCATTCTTGGAGTTGAAAATCAGAGCTATGGGCATATCAAATGGATCATACCTTTCCCAATAAGGTATTTCTCTTCATTGGAGCTAAAGGAGAAGTCACAACTAGTCATGCTTGCTTCTAAGCATGAGTATGAGCATCAAAGTGCCAAGGATCAGCTGTCATACCTCTTTAATCAAAATGTAGAGCAACTAAAAGAGGTATTTAATTTTCTTTCAGTTGACACCTTGTTGATTTGGGTAGAAGACATGCTTCTTGTTGATTTTCCACTCATCCTCATAGCCATTATCAGCTCCAAATCAATTGAATGACTGCCCATTTTTAAGAAAGGAATCTATTTTGCACAACCAGTTGCAGGGTTTGTTTATCTTACCTTTACTTCCAGTTAGAGTAGAGTAGGTAGGTTTGCTTTCAGAAGAAGAAGTGCTTGTGCACACTCTGCATATCCCATGTGGGGTATGTCTGATTTCCATTTTGTACATATTTTTTTGTGTTTTTGTGTTGCTCCTGCATAGTCCATTTTAATGGCATTTTGGTGAAGATCAATTTCAGTTTCAGTGGGTTTCCAAATAGCTATGAGGTTAGATTTTCATAGTTAGATTAGAATCAGTTCATCAAGCATGACTCCATGCCTAATGGATGCTTCAAAGGCTACTGATCATTCATCTAGTAGGCAGATTACCCTTGAGAGTCACCAAATTGTTATCCAAAATGAGCCCCTTGCTTGTTTTGGATAACTTACCTTCATTCTTTCTTTCCTTGTCCTTGAACTTCAATTTTCACACATTTCAAGCACTTAAGGGTTTCTGGAAATGGTTCCATTAGATAGGATTTTTTCTCACCTTTCCAGAAAGGTAAAATTTTCCTCGTAACTCCAAATATTTTGAATGTTATGGCTCAGTGGAGTTTTTTAGGGAAATTTTCCCTTGACCAGCCTGCAGCCAATGAAATAATGCCATGTGGTGGTAGAGGTTAGTGGCAGTGGAGATAAGTTGGAAAATTTTCCAAGGAGTTGGTAAAGGCACAAAGGGGAAAACTAGCCCACGGGCCCACGAAGGAGGAAATGGAGGGAAAGTCCTACTGAGTATCTAGGAAGTGACACGTGTTGAGTCGGTGTCAGGGATCAGAGGCGCGGAAGGTTTTAGTGAAATTTTCCAAAATTGCAAAAGGTGCAAAAGAAAATGTTAAAGCGCATCCCCACTGAGCAATCAGAAGCTGACACATGGTAGTGGAGTGGTGGAGCACGGGGAAATCTTGGGAATTTTGCCTAATGTGAAATCAAAAGGAAAAAGTGAAGTTTGGGCCCACATTTCCATCAGTGAATGGGAAAGCACCACGTGGCAGGAGAGTGGCGTGGCATAGAGAATTTTGGGAAATATTACCAAATTCAAAAAAGAGAAAATTTTAAGGTTTGACCCTGCTGACCGAATTTTGACTCTGTTTTCACCATTTTTACCCTAAATCTTCAAAGGGCCATATCTTTTGATCTAGAGATTAGTGTACACACTAAAATTTGGTCACACTCCCCTTTGGTCCCTCGATGAATAAGCACCCTTCATCACATTCATCTAGCCATGACCCCCCTTCACCCCACTAATATTAATTTAATTAAATTAATTCATTACCCTTAATATATTTATTATTTAAATAATATCCCCACATACAGTTCACTTAGACACCTCACCAAGCTAACTCAACCTAAGACCTATTCTTAGTAAGTTTCCATAACTAACTAAGACTTACCCAAACCCTAAAAATCAATGCCTATATTCCCTCTAACCAAATCCCCGCATGCTTACAAGAAGCTCCCAATCTAATCCATGGGATAATGACATGAGATCCAAGGAAATCAAGAGGATCTCCCTAGTTTAGTAAACCTAGGAAATCCAGCCTTGACTGACACCAGTTACCCCTAACCGTCACCGGTTAAGTTGGACCACTATCAATTACCCTTTTTAACCCCTAAAATACCTTATTCTCAAGGTTGGAAAACATTGGGAGAAGGTTGAAAAGTAAGAACACATCTCAGAGAGATAACGCATCTTCAGAGAGAAAATTCCAGTGAAAACCCACATGCAAGGAAGGAGATTGAGCATCTTCTCCTGAAAAGCCATCCCAACCATGATCTGATCTATCCAAGCAAAGAGGAGTGTACATGTAGCCCATGTAGAATATTTATTTTAGCTGGTGATCACTTGCAACCTTCAAACCCCTCATCAACACCTCCATCCCTCACACACAGGAATTTAGGACCGGAATCAAAGTAAGTATGACATCATACTTTCCTGGTTTATTTCATTTCATCATCATTTTATCATTCATTGTTTATCTTTTCCCCTATTGACCTTCTCCAACATTTTCACCTCCATATACCCATTAAAACCTCGCCAAAGCCTACTCCAGTAACCCAATATTTCACCCCGACTCATCAAAGTCCTTTGTGCAATCACAAAGGAGACCAAAAGCTTGTTCTATGATATTTCCAAATCTCACAGTAATTGGTACTGGTCACACCTAACCGCCATTGGTCTCCCCTGACTGATATCAGTCTTTGTATTTGCTCATACATCCCTGAACAGAGACCTACCCACAAAATTTCACCTCACCCTCATTCACTTGTGATCTACCCGAGATCTCTATCAGACCTGCATAACCCAGAGCCAATCATTTGACCTTTGGATTCTATTCTAGCTTAGCCTGTTATATTAGATCTATTTCTTATTTTGTTTTAAGTGAGATACCTAAATCATTTTAAATAATAATAGGATTTACTTTGTTTACAACATTAAATTGTTTAAAATAGTGGACTGACAGCCATCTAGGAAGTATCACACTTCCCGGATCTAGCATACGCTAGGTAGTTCATTGCACATATTGTTTAATTCCTTCTGGTGGTCTTGTTTTCATTACAAGTAGTTCCTCATAGCCAAAAGGAAGATCTCATGATCAGCTGTGGATCCGGAAGTCAAACACGATCAACAACCCATTAACCAACATTTGAACAGGTATTCCTCCTACGCCCATTACCGTATCTATTTCATCAGCACTTTAAAGAAACGATCTAAGAATCAGGTGAAACACTTATATTTTCACATTCTTTATATAATTGAAAGCTTTTAAAATTATATACATGTTAGACCCCTCAATTTTGGATTTTGGTGAAGATTCATGGGAGAAAATTGGAAAAATGTACCTGGCACTAGAAAAGACAAAAAATCATATTTTCATCTATTAGATTTAATGGGGTATGGGAAATTTCTTGTCCTGCGGGCTGGAATGCATTGGGAAGTGGATTTTTAGAGGTACCCTTTTCATTTTAATGAATCTTGTCGGTGGTTGGAGATCTAAAATCAGATTTGCCCGTGTTTTCTCTTTTCTTCCATTTTGCTTCATGGTTAAAAGCCAATTTTGGCTCATTTTGTAATGTTGGATGTTCTTGCTTCTGCAAGCTCTTCTTTTCCCCTTAGCAGGTGGATTTGAAGGAGTTTCAGACCTCCCATGGAGATTGTAACATGTTTTTTTCCTCTTTGCTATTGCAACATATCGTATCAAATTTGGGCATGATAATGTATGTTTTGTGATCAATTTTCAATCCTCTCATGTAGTTATTATTGTCTTCTGAGCCTTCATTGCATTCTGGTAATTTTTGCATGTTTTGTTGCTGCATCTTCATGATTTGTGTCTATATTTGCAAAGCAAGGAGTTCAAAACTCCTTTGGTGTATCACCTTCTATTTTTTCTTAGTTTTGTTTCCATTTCCTTGTTTTTCTCTCAACCCAATCTCCTTGGTGGTTTTAGAATAGGATTTTGAACTAGAACCTCTACAAAATTGCATGCATACACATAAACATAGGAGTAAGAACCAGCTTCAATCTGGAGAGTTTTCTCACCTTGCAAGGTCCCACACCTTTGAGAAAACTCAAAATTTTTTAGTCACACTAGATGAGTTTGCCTTAGAAAAGAAGGTCTATAACTCATTTGGGGGGTGTTGTGAATTTGCACTAATAGGATCATAGGACCTCCTAACAGACTACCAAGATACCCAATTGATAAATGGATCCTAATGGAACTAGTTCGAAAAATACTAAGTTATCATAAGATTCAACATGACCAACACAAAACAAGGGCCAGCTAGCATTCATATCCCTTAATTAGAGGATATCTAGATTCACTACCGAGATGAAAATATAGTAAGAGAAAGAGAGTGTGAAATATTGAATCTCTCAAAAGTCATCCAATATGGAATTGTGGTCGTCCCTGAGGGCTTACAAGATGATAATCATTTGATCCTGCGTATGATCATAACAATGTCAAGGATCAACATTTTCCTTAGATAGATTGGTCGGTCGAGGAGTGTAGTAACACTAAAAATATGGTGCGTCCCATTTTCTAAAGGACCTATCAATGTTTGGTAGCCTTTGGAATTACACCTAAAGCATCAAACTAGCTGGCCATATAATCTGTACTAGTGCAGTCAAAAGTGGGTCAACCTACTCCATCAAAAGGAAGAAGGTCAACTCCTACACATTGCTATGCCACAAAAAATTAATTTATTTTGTAAAGGTTTAAGATCTTCTTCTGGGGTTCCTACTATAGGAGATGTATCTCCAAAGTTGCTAACTGAATTGATAAATCTAAGTGTTTCACCCCAAATTCCCCAAGTGTCATATTCACTCATCTCTTCATCTTCTAAACTCTTTATTCCATCTTCCACTCCATCTCTCATTATTCCTTAAGTCAAATCCTCAATTATCTCTTGTTCCATATCTCCCACATCTCCCTCGATGGCCCATGGTTTATATTCTCTTCTCACTCTTCCTTAACTCTTAACCTCAAACAATATATTTCCGTTTCTACTTATTTTTCATCTACACTAGAGGTAATCCTTTCCAATCCACCCTCCATTATCACCACGTCCTTACCCCCTTCTGTGACTATGACAAGGGCTCTTATTATATCAACTACTCCATGTACCACTTTAAGACTACCTATATTTCCTTCTGGCTCATCTTCTGCTATTTCCGTGGGGTTACATAGGAAAATAATGAAACATAAGAAGAAAGTTCCCATTATTGATGTTGTCAATTGGAGTTATCTAGATCTAACTCCTTGAAGACAAGATAAATGACTGAGATTTATCTCTAACTTATCATACGATCAAACGAGGGAAATATTTATTGAGAAATCTACTCCAACTATAACATTCCCATTTTAAGAATTTAGAAACAAAGGATTTTTTTAAAAATAATGTTCTTTGTTCTAAATAAGCATTTTTCAGTTTAAACATTTCATGCCAATCAATTTCAAACAGATAACCATATGCCAATCTATTCATTTCATAACTCGGTAATCTACCGATCTATTTATGTTAACTTCAAGCATTGAATACTTATTGTATACTTTGTATACTTGGTTTTTCCTACCCTAAACCGGGTACTGAGTGATTTGTTTAAAGAACATATCTAAATATTTGTTACTAATATTCATCGGATATCACGTTGCTTTAAACTTGGTGACATAAGACAATGCAACCAGCAACTTGTGATACTTTGGCCAAAGTTTTACAACATACTGTGTATGTCACTATTTGTAGACGACATACTCATCATTTTGGAATATGTCCTTCACCTCACTCCTCTATTATCATGATTGGTATTTACTGACTACCATGAGTCCACTTGTCCCAGGCTTAACCCTAGCCCTAGTTAGAAACATAAATTATTATAGGAAGACACTCACAATGACTTAGGGTAAATGGGAATACTCGGTTGACATAAGTCAACTGGGTGTGCCAAGGTACCCTAAGCCATTGGAAGCTACTTCATATCCTAAATATGCTACTAACCTAACCTAGAGAGAAACTAAGTTCAAGTCCTTATTGTGCGTAGATCTGGATGATCAATGTGGAAGGGTGATGCCACATGTCAACTACAATGTTGTATTCTCAAGAAGACCCAAGTCTTATTGAAAGTATAGCCATGTAGTTGGCATGTGCCAACATCCTACAAAAACTACCTCATCGAGATGTACATATCCCAAGGAGATCATTAATACATTGTTAATTTGGATTATGTCTTGATTACAACAACCCTGCTAAACCCTAATCCAACACTCCATAAGTTATTTCCTAAATTTATTTCATTTAGTCAATGAAGAACTTCCTTAACTTGTGATTGCTTTTTAATGTTCATTTTTTTTTCAGTTTAACCAACAGTTAACCAAAACAAGATAGTGGTATCATAAGTTTCATTAATATGTGCTTTAACATTCAGGAAGGTTTAACAACCTCATTTTTCCAACTAAAGTAGACTTCATACAAAATGAATTCTAATAATTAATAATCATATCTCCAATCCTTTTTGGTTTACATTCATTTGAGAGATAATGATTCTTCCTCTACATGATTAAGTGTTAGGGTTTATCATTCACAATATCCATAGTTCTTACTGCATGTTCATTACACAACACATTACTATGTTAAATTGTTTAGATAAAACACATCATTTTATGCAACTTAACAAGTTGCTTCATTATAAGGGAAATGGAACTAACTCCCTTTATCCATCTTATCAAAGATAACAAGATAAGAATAATATAATATAAATAATATCAACATGATATAACTTTCATCTCCTTTATAAAAGTACGAGATAATTTTACACAACCAATGCAAATAAATCATAGCTCACATTTCATCATTGTAACTTATAAATTTACAAGACTATGCACTTTAGGCATACTGAATAACAACAACCTTCATTTTATAAAGTATACAACTTTTCTTTTTCAATACAACTAAGGAATGAATTAGAATTCTTTACAAAGAATCAAACTTATATCAGCCAATGCATCATATAATATTTTTCCTTCTTTTATCACTTACGATGTTCATCTGCAAAAATTGATAGCATGGGTCAGTTCAATGAACTGAGGGGTAAGTGCACGAAGTTGGTGGACAATTCCGTGGACATAAAAACCCGAAATAAAGGTACCGCGATCGCGGTTTAAAAACCGCGATCGCGGTCATAAAACCGCGATCGCGGTTCTTGAATTCTAGGTTCGGTAATTACCGAACCTAATACCGCGATCGCGGTTTTTAACCGCGAGCGCAGTTATAAACCGCGATCGCGGAACTCTAAGACAAAATCACATGGTAATTCGGACATTAGGATGTGTGTAAATATGTTTTATAAACCGTGAGCACGCTTTACAAACCGCGAGCGCGCTTTATAAACCGCGAGCGCGCTTTATAAACCGCGAGCGCGCTTTATAAACCACGAGCGCGCTTTATAAACCGTGAGCGCGGTATTGTTAAAAAACTGCGATCGCGGATCTATCTGCCGAACCTAAGCCTTGGAAAATCTTTGTTTTTCCCCAACCAAAGCTATAGAAGGTCATTATGAAGTGCAAAAGGTCAAAAAACCTCAAATCTGCTCTTCCAAAGACTTGAACCATGCTAAAAAACTGAATTTTTTTCACAAAAATGGTGCCATCACGTAGGGTAGACTCTTAGCTTTGTAGAAATATTGTTTTTAAAGTGAATAGAATAAGATAAATATCATTTTATAATTTATTACTAACAATAGGTCTTTAAGACATTTTTTCCCGTGAATGTTCATGTCTACATTTAAGACTGTAACTTTTTTTTCGCTTATCAAAATATGATAAAACTTATACCATCCCAAGTGTGGACAAATTATATACACCTTAAAAAAAAATAAAAATTGATTTCGATATTTTTTGATATAGTTATGGCGGGCAAACGGAAAGCGCTCCATTTTCTAAATATTTTCAGACCACTTTCACGGAAAAAATCATAAAAAAAAAAATATTGCTAAAAAAAATACAAAATAAAATCCATCCCAAGATAGAAAACTACATCTAACTTTTCACCAAAGGAAAAAAAAAAATAACAAGATTTGGTCATCCAAAATGCGGGCAAACGGACTACAATCTTATAAGTTTATTCGAAAAAAAAAAGTAAGTCATACAATTTTAAGTGTTTAATATAGCTAAACTTGTCCGTTTTTTACAAAAATTAGTATTTTAGAAACTAGATTCCGAATGCTACGATTCATATTTATATAAATTTTTCTAATTTAGAGTGCATGTATAGCTAATAATCCCTACAAGTTGAGATTTCACTGTTTTTTGCAATATGACGTCCACGGATGACCCTATATTTGTCCATCAACTTCCTGCACTTACCCTGAGCATGATAAGAACTAAGCATTAAAATGAAGTGCATTCCACTAATTGTTTCATTAAAGCAACATTGCTTTAGTGAGATAATTAATACATCATACAATAAGCCTAAGTGATACCAAATAGAAAATAAGTACATTAATAAATCTAGATCAACTTTTAAGAGAAGAGCATAATATAATAAACAATATATGTCTAGGAACTTAAAGTTCTATTGATCCTATCAATGGCTTGTAAACAAACAATAGATCTTGCCATCCCATTATTTCATAATTCTATCCTAATAGAATACCACATTCATATTTTCTATGAGAAAAAATAAGTGTAAACAACATGGTTCATTCTAGGATGATTCATCTAAATCATAAGCAAAGAATAAAAAGAACCAATGCATACCATACCCAAACTTATAACATCTAAGAAAAAAAGACTAGGTTCATAACATGAATTACGTGTTCCTTTCTGGGATAACAATCTTTTAAATTCAACATTAAGCTATACATCTAAATAGTAGTTCATAACAATACAAGAAGGTATAGAAAATCATAACAGTCTAACTGTAATTCTAATTCCAATTTTGCAAGTTAGAAGTTATCAATCAAAGATCAGAAACCAATGTTCACCATCAAGTAGTTCCATAAAGGAGTTAATCTCTACTCAAGTTCATACCAAAAGATAGAGAGTACAAGAGACAAACCTACTCCTATCCATTCAAACAAGGCAAGGTTAGTCAAAAATAATCGAACCCATAAGTATACATTCACTTATCAGCAGAACTGACTTAGCTATTATCTTTCTACAACCAAAGAATAAAAAAAATTAGACCAACAAGCCATAAGAAATCACCTTCTCGAAAGAGAATCAAGTGCAGAGATTTTCAAACAATGAGCTTATTTAAAAGACAGAGAAAAGGAAACCCTATAAGGAAAGGACCAATAATAAATCATTTCATTCAACTGAACAAAATAAGTTCCAGTTCCAAATCAAATCAGGATGAAAGCATATTGCAAACCCAAGACAACATATTGATCCTAAGAGAATACTTATATAATTTATTTCTCAAAAAGAAGCCAAAGGACTCATTCACTAAATTAGACAAGAATAAAATCCTGAAACAACAACTATCAAGTTCAAAATTAACCACGAACCCAAGACTGAAGACTTACAAATTCTTCACCACTTAATACGAAAGGTAAGTAGTTCTCAATTTAAAATAACTAAACACAAAACAAATGAATGGAGAAAGTATCCTCCCATAATAATTTCAGTGTCCAAGGTTAATAACCCAATCAATTCCTATGCAACAGAAATGGAATTTCAAAAAAAAACTTCACAACCACAAAATTGCGACAAGGGTGACTTGGTTCTAAACTAAATAGTCAACCTAGAATGTAGGTTCCATCAAAACAGAGGGGAAATAAAACTCCCTTCTATTCCCTTGCCAATACCATCTCAAGAAGTCGATATAATCATAAACAGAAGTTCTACATTCCTTTAAGCAAGATGTTTCCAGTTCCAATTCTCGAAGCAATTTCAAATGACTCAAACAAGCTTCCACCTAGTTTCCTGGTGAATAAGTTTCTAAAATAAAGAATTATAAGCCTAATCTTTAATAAAATAATAACTCAATATAAAAATACTAGAACAAAATCAAATACATTGACCCAAATACAAACTCATAACACTCAACTGTTAAATATGAGTACAGTGTCGAACCTGAGCTTCACACCAAAGTTTAGAACTTCACAAGTAAAATATTTTGAGTACAGTGCCAAATACGAACTCCAAGAAATAGTTTAGTGATGAATAAGTTTTCCAAACACTGGTTAAGAACAACATGAAACCCCAACAAAAATTTACATCTAAAAATGCAACCCAAAAGAAAAATCAAACAGAACTCAAGTTTCCACTAAGTTCAGATCCTTATATTGGTCAATTCAAAGCACAAAAAATTCAAATACAAGATCTAGAGTGCAATAAAAAAGATACAGGAACAAGTTTCACATAAAAAATTCACATGCATGCTATCATAAAACTTGCACATACAGACAATTTCCAAAACAACACTATTTTTGCCATGGATTCAAATCCAAACAACACAAAGATTCACTAAAATCAACAAGAAAAATCCATTTAGACATGAAAACATGAATCTCATGAGAGTAGAGTTGTTCTAATGAATCATTTAGAAGAAAGAAAAGAGTCTTAATAGTTAGAGCCTATCATGCCTGATAGTGCTTCTGCCAAATTGAAGGAGACTTCCAGCCGAGCTTCCAACTCTTTTTCTCCTCCATAAAAGATCAATAATCAAAGATATTTTCTTCCTATGCCTCATATACTTTCCTTTGATAAAAAATAGACCAAAGAAACCAAAAATAGCTTTGAAGTGAAGGTCGAATTGCTAGTTCGAAGAACCAGTTAGCTCCATGCAGAGAAAAATCCTTCATGCATGTAAAAATAAATAACCTCCTACAAACCCACCTTCTAAGTTTCCAATATGGTTTGCACACAAATACCAAGGCCCATTAATTCTATTAATGAAATTAATTCCAAATTTCCTACTTATCTTTCCTTGCCACCCGCCTCCTAAATCTGGCGAAATCCAATTCCATACAAATATCCAATTCCATCTTTTAGTGGAGCTTCCACATATGCCTCCACCAAGTCAACTAGCCCCTGCCAAATCTGGAAATACTTCCATCCTTAAAACCATATCAACTCATTTAAATTCCATTAGAACCATCTCCTTAGAGACATACGACCCCTTAGGTTCCCTTTTTAATAGTTTAGGATGGATCCAAATAGAACTTAGGTTGGTTTAGCAATTACAAACATAGGTCTTAAAACATTTACCAATAGCATTCCCACCTTAGGTTAGATTCAATTCATAACCCTTTAGCATTAGGTATTAGTTAAAATATCCTAGTATTACTTTAGTAATCCTTCCCTTATCCATTTAGCACAATGCTTAGGTTAGGACGCCAACCCAACAAATTAGAATAAGAGGCTTAGGTTAGAGTAAAATCCAAATGGGTAAATGTAGCTAGAAAATAGGTGTTATTACCTAAATTAGGATACTATTGGGATATCCCTTAGGTTTTAGGACTCTGAAATCCTCCTCTATGAATTGAATTTTGCTTAAGTCCTTATTTTCCTACCAAGATCAATCACCAAAGTCCCAAGCACAAACATACAGCTGAACGAAAACATGTTCACATAAGACCAAAGAATTTGTAACAAACAAATTTCAGTATTTTACGTCCCTCAAACTACTAAATGTCAATTTATCATTTAGTATATGAAGAGGATTTGAAACATTCCTTGGATCATTGAAATTGATCCAAGGATGAGTCAAAAGAAGAAATAAGTTTGCAACTCTTAAAGCCAGATTGCAACTCATCTTCCCAAAGTGAAAATGAATTCTTATTAACCATACTATTTTATTCTAATGATTTTTAAGAGTAGAAAATATTTATCCTTATCAAGCACAATCTTCAACAATCAAAAGAACACATCTTTATCCAAAAAATCACATGTCAACACTTGAAATGAAAAAGAGGAATATATCAGTTGTCGAGGGTGTTACACCAGCTATAGATAAAACTAAAGAGACAACTAAATCAACAGATTATCAAATTTCTAGGTTTTCTCTTGGGAAATCTAACCACGAAGGTTCCAAGTAAGATGTTTAGGTGGCCTTGGGTAATTTACTAGGTAAATATGAAAAGGAACAGGAAACAAAGGATGAACTTAAAGGAAATTTTGAACAACAAAATGTTCTCTTAACTAAGATAACACGGTCGGTCTAAACTACTACTGCCCTCACTATTTCTCAAATTTTTGATGACACATATTTTCATATAGTGGAAAAAACTAGACAAAAGGGACAAGTAGTAGGAGGTAGGATGGAGAACTTAATTTAGGAAGAAGATCCATTAATCAAATATGTTGTGGATTTGTATAATGAACTATATACAGAGAATGATTTCATAATGAAGTTGAATGGACTCCTCACTATGGAGAGTGATAACTTAGACCTTGCTCTCAAAACATGGAAAAATATTTGAAGTGTTAGTTTAGACTTTTTTTTCAAGGAAGGTGTGATCTATGATATTTCAAAACCTTTTGAATTCAAAGAAGCTATGGAATTCTGAGCTTGAATACTATAAGATACCATGTCAAAGTTGGAAGAAATAAGAGTCAAAGAAGTAGATGGTTTGAATAATATTTCAGAATAATTTGAGAAGATCAAATGCAAATTCTTCACTAAAACTATTGATATCCTTCAACTTGAGAAAATTGCTGACAATTTTAAACATTTGGAAAACCAAGATAATGATGTAACCAAATATTTTAATCTTGATTCTATTGATAGGTTGGTATCCTATCAAATTTTCTTGAGCCACCTGAAGAAGGTTATTCACAGGACTCAAATATTGTCATTAAAATTTTCTAGAGAAACTAAGTCGATGGACATCTTAAGCCATTACGCATATGGACAAGAGGAATAGGAGGTCCAAGGGATTATTCAATGATTTATTAAGTACATAAATGTGTTAGCTGTATGGGATTAAAAAGAAGAAGAAGAAAAGGAAAAGTATTCTCCTAGTCCTAGCTAGACGTGGAAGCCGTTTTCGAGTAGCCTCCAAGCTCCATAACCATTGAAATTTATAGGGTTGAATTTGTAAAAAAAGTGCAACTATTTCTTCTATTTTTATGGGAGGTTGTTCCCTAAGCATTAATGAATTCTATTTTTAGTAAAAGTATTTAAAAGATAGAGATACAATTTTTCAACTTTCTTAGTTTATAATTATGAGAATGCATTATGTTCCAAGAGACTTTTAGATCTTATTGTGAGGGGGATCTATAATTTTGAAGATTCCAAAAACAAGATTTAAGCCTTTTATACATATTTAGAACAATATTTTTCCCTCAAATATTGTGCAACTTTAATAATTCATTTAATATGTGTGAATGCTTTAATTCCTTGTATGTGGTGAATTATATCACCTTTATATCAATTATCTTCCTTCAATTATCTGTGAGTTTTGGTATAGAATATTTTAGTTTCAGTTGTGGAAAATATTGAATCCCTTCTGTTAATTAATTTTTTTGCTTAATTAATTCAGTGATTGAAAAATATTATTAGGAGATGTGTATACTATTATGAGATATTGTTTTATGTATATGAAGTATATCTTCTTGTTTAATTTATTCTTGGTGCATCACCACTTTTATATATTTTAGGTATCTCTTTATCCTTATACCTCATGAATAATTAGATTATTTTTATTTTATGTGTTATAGCCTTGCATTTTGATCCTAAATTCAATTCACTAAGTTTAAATGAAGTTGTCCTTCTTCTGAGGTTAATCCTAAGGTGACAAGGTCCCACACCTTGGAGATGTTCCCATGTTGCATGGGATCATTTAAAGATTCAACGATTGTATGATCCATGTGATAAAAATTAAATCCCTCAACCTTATATACCAACCAAAAACATGTTATGGGATATACGTGTGTAGTTTGTGCACACATCTCTTCCCATCCTTGAAGTGGTTTATTAGGATTTTCCTCAATGTAAAAAATCAAAAATTAAAAATATCTATGGATGCATCTTATCAAAATAAATACAATGGTCTTCAAAGGACAACTATCAAATATCAAAATCATATGATAAAAAAGTAGACCTATCCCTTGAAGGAAAAATTCTTGTCAAAATCATAAACTGATCCCTTGAATGACAACTATCAAAAATAAAAAAATATATACCACTCCCTTGAAGGATGGATACCTATGTAAAAAGGCTTTCTACATCAATCAACCTTAAAAATAAGGTCAAAATATCAAAAAACATCCTAGGAAAGTGTTGGGACCCTAATGTAGCTACCAAATCTTAAAGGCGCATAGGCACACACGGCCAGAGGAAGCGCACAAGTAAAGGCGCACAAGTTAGGATTCAACAAGGGTTTTTAGAGAACGAAGGACACACACCCGTGAAGCACAATTTGGGACTTAGCCATTTTTGGCCTTTTGGGCAGGACACATTAAGAATGTGTTCTGTTCAGATAAGGTTCTAGCCTGGCAACAAGGTGTCCTAGAAGGAATATACCTTGCGATAGGAAGATCCAAAAAGTTAATCATGACATAGAGAGGCATGCGCCCAGGGCGACCCACACCTTAACACTTGGGGCCAGATTTGACGTTGCAAAAGAGTTTGTTAGAGCTCAGATGCCTATTTATACGCATGCCCTTGGCAAAGAATAGGGAAACAAGTGAGGTAGTGGAGCTCTGCAGAAATACTACAAGAACTATGGGATGAAAGGGGTAGATGATTGTAGGAAGAATGTAATGAGGGAAAGGGGAATGAAAATTTTATCTTGTGAGTATATATGTATGGATCTAGATATGGTGCATGACTATGTTCTACCTCTCTATGATGGTTTGTAGTAAGACTATGAATGAATATGATAAGGCTACCACTATGTTATATTAAGATCTCCTTCTGTATTATCTACATGTTCCTACTCTGCTTTTGATCTTGTATAATTATGGGCCTTACTTGAAAAACTGAGTATATTTTTGGATGCACAACTTCTTAGTTCTATTAATTCTATTGCATGTTTTGTTTTTGTTATGAATGAAGGGGTGTAGAATCCGTCCTGAGCTCTATAGCTTCTTCATGTATGTTAAATCACTAAGTCAGAATCATGAATTATGCCCTCCACTAAACTCACATAAAAGGGAGACTCAACTCCCTCTCGCATACCTTGGGTGAGCACCCAGTGCCTGTTGGGTGATCGGACAACACGCATGAGGTTCCCTTGTTCTTGGTGGGGTGAAAAAGTGACTACAGAAAGCTTCCCTCATTGTTTAGATTTCCCATCAAAACACACTTCCTGTATTGATCAGTTTGAGTTAAAATAAAATGTATAGCTAGGGCTTCTCCCTATGAAACCATTGAAAGGAGAGCCTAATCTCCCACACAACCTACATATGTCAACCATTCCCATGTTCTAGGAAGGTATACATTTCACTTCCATCTATATACAAAATATTACATGTAACTACTTATTGTTAGTCATGTGTTAACATTTGTTATAAGGCCAATAGTTTAAGTGCCTTCACTATGTTGATTCCCATCACGTATATATCAAATATAATATAAAAACAATCACTCCACATTTTACTCTTATCCATGATTAAGACACATATTAGATATAGATTAAAGTAACGTTAAAATCAAATATCAACAATACATCACATAAAAAACATAATATAATCATCTATCAATATCCATACAATCATGATCACACCAAAATATTACATTATCACATCCAATACATCATATTAAAGTAAATTCAACACATATATCATAAAAAATTTCATAATCATACATCATATCAATGTGTCCCTA
Source organism: Taxus chinensis (assembly GCA_019776745.2). Classification (NCBI taxonomy): domain Eukaryota; kingdom Viridiplantae; phylum Streptophyta; class Pinopsida; order Cupressales; family Taxaceae; genus Taxus; species Taxus chinensis. The sequence continues at coordinate 79,386,752 of CM034147.1, read as the reverse complement.
TATATCATTTAGAGTCTAAAAAGTTCCATATATCAAAATATATATAAAAAATAGGCTTCACAAAGAGTCGTGTACATCAAACCATCACATATACTCAGAAATATCAACATTCATCAACTGAATGCCTCCTCTAGTACTACTCCACTGACCACTGTTAGGAACCCTATCTATCCCTCTATCAGGATCTTTTTTTCATCATTGTTAAGTCATATGTATATAGGAAACAAACCCATTGGTTCCCCTATCACTTGAATTCCTGGCCTCACAATCCCACCATTATGGCAACGTAAATTTTCATCCTTTTGAACTCATCAAACCTTTAAGTCATATATATATATATATATATATATATATATATATAGGATGAACCGTTTAGTTCCAACATGTGCCTCCCTTTAAGGGCCCTAAATCCCTTGCAACATTGATAAATTAACCAATCAATGAATGCCTAATTTATGCAGCCCAATCTTAGTCAAAATCCAATCTTTACCAATAATCCATCTTAGATTTGTCTTGGAAATATCAACATTGGTAAGCCATACATCTATAGGACATGATCCGTTTGACTCCCCTATCACTTAGTTCCCTGGTCTCTTTGCAACCACGTTTACTTCCTATGAATCATACATCTATAGGACATGAACCCTTTTATTCCCCTTATCACTTGATTCCATGGGGGCACCCATCCTATTTCTATACCTCATCTTCAAGAAACTTAAAATGAAACAAGTCAAAACTATCTAATCAACTCAATCAAACTGGTGATCATTTCACTTTGTCGTAATCACCCCCATTTTGAGTGGGGATCACCCATCCAAACACAAAGAAAACCATCTCAATCTAGTTTTTTATAGTAGCTTGTTCATAAAAAACTACTCGACAAAAAGGATCAAATGTAGACACATAAAATTAACACCATTAATCCCTGTATCTGCTTTCGATAACCTCTTAACACTATCACATCATTTTTTCATCTATAATCCTCTATTATGAGTCTTATTTCTCCCCCATAATATTTACTCCCTGTAAATATTATCATAAACCTATAAAATTATATTATACCCCCTCATAAACCAACCAAACCACTCACATTCAAAAATCAAATAAAGACAAAACATAACAAACACCTTCCTAACCATTTCATAACCCCCCACCCACACATCTCCCCTCTCACACAAAATGAAAATGAAAAATGTGTCATTTGGAGTGGATTTTAGCCAAGCTCCATAATCGTAGGTGATTTTCCTAGATCATCGGTGATTCTAATTTAAAAAGTTTTAGACCCCCTTTTAGGAGGTCCATATATGCTTATTGCTCCTAGAGACTAGACATTGCACTTTTTTACAACAAAGTCTCATCACAGAGCATGAAATCACTACAATAGAACTTAATCCTTCCACGTAACATCAACAACATCTTCATCAGCCTTTAAATGTTGTTCAATGTTTAAGAATGAATACATCAATCTTCCTACCTATGAAATCTCCCTGCCTCTGGTAATTGTTATCCAAAATAAGCTCATGCTTATTTTTGGTTAACTACACCCATTTTCCCTACTTTAGTGATTCAATCCAATTTTTCATATATTCTAATCACTTAAGGTTTCCTGAAAACATTTCCATTAGATTGGAAATTTCTTCCTCTTTCCAAAAATATAAATAAGTCCTTCTAACTCCTCATATTTTGCAAGTTACGGGCGGACGGGCTTTGGAAGGTATTTTTTCCCCAAAGTGGATTGGCAAGAGTTTTTAAGGATTTTTGCCAATGCGAAGAGGGAAATTTACCCAAGTAAATTTTGGGTCAGCGGGTCTATGGGGATTTTTGGAACTTTTGTTCTTTTTGTAAATCGGGCGGAAAGTGAATTTCGGGCCTGCAAGCCTTTGGGGGATCTTAAAGCTAAAATGAAGTAAAATGCCTAAGGCTTGCAAAGGGACACGTGGCCATGTTGAAAAGTCGAAGTGGGTCAGCAGATCATCAGAGGCAATTTGAAATCTTCACCCCAAGAAGTTGTAAAGTGAAAAAATGAGCTGCATCTCTGCTGATGCCCAAGGAACCACTTGTCAAGCCTCAATTACATGCGGGTTGGCGGGACTTGGAGTGACTTTTTCACCCAAATGGAAAAAGTGGACCATCGGGCTCGAAATTGTTTTTTTGCCAAAAGTGAATTGTGAGGCTGTGGGGAAATTTTTGCATTTTGTATTTTTGGTGCCAAAGGCACAAAGTGAGTTTCTAGCCCACAGACTCCTTCTACTCCCTAGTTTTTGCCATTTTTATACAGACAAAACTCAAATGTTCAAGTGGACATATCTTTCGATCTAGTGCTCTAAATTCAAAAAATTTGGCACCGTTGGAAAGGTCTCAACCTCATCTACACCATGGGATCCTAAAACTTTAATTTTTATGAGGTTAGGTGGGTAAAAATAGGAAAACGTCTTTCAATCCATCAATACAGGTTCCGATTTGCTTTAACTACTAGATCTGATTTGATTTGATCTGTTGTTCTTCCTTCTTCAACACGCTAAACATATATAGGGAACGAGACTCAATAAATTTTGGGTATATTTGTAGGGGTAATTAATAGTCAGTGGTTGAAATTTAAAGAGTAGGGATCAAGCTTCTCTTCTTTCGCTCCCAATTTTCATCGTCTATACATTGTAAAACTTCTCACTCGAGAAGGGGAGACATTCTGAGCATAGGGAAACTCTGTCAATTTTTTTTCCCAACTCCATTTGAGTTAAAAAACCCGTCTCCTATGCTTGGCAAGTGTATTTGTGCCTCTGAGCAAGAATGTAATGGTCTTTGCACCCATATAGAGTAATAAAATGTGTTTTTGTGTTGTTTCTTCAAACCTTTGCATTGTTTTCTTTTTTCCCAATGCCTATCCCTTTCAAATCTGTTTTCTATGCATGTATTTCACATTTGCAGGTGTAGGTTATGTTTCATGGAGTTTTGATCATGGATTTGGATATGGGTTTTTGTCACTTCTGTCTGACCTTCCAGTCTTCCTTTTTCCTTTGTTTCATCCTCCCTCAACAGAGTATCTCACCCATTTCCTTCTCTAGTGTATCATCACTTTAGTGTATGCTTTCTTTCACTCTCTCTTTCTCTCTGGTTCCTTGGAATGGCTAGATTAGGATAGTTTAGTTTTTTTCTTGCATTAGAGTAGCTTGTGGCAGGTAGTTTAGGAATAAGAACCGACTTTCTCTAGAGGATCATCTCAAGTTTGTAAGTCCCATAGCTTGAGAGATTATCCAATGTTGTGTAATCACACTGAGAGTCTCAACCCATCTGGTTGCAGACAATTAGGGGTGTTGTGATTTTGCACTAACAGTAATATCATCCTCTCATCTTCATTCATCAACTTACACAAGGTAAGTATTTTCCAGTATATTTTTATCTCATTTACACATTATTTAAAATCTTAAATTAGCCTTATTGGCACCCCTTTCGAGATTTATCTTAATTTGTTATTGGCTTGTACATTTAGACACAAATTATTGATGATTTACTCCAATCGGTGATGATTTACCTTAATCATCGACAATTTTTCCTAATTACCGACGATCCATCCAAATCACTGATAATTTATGTCCCATAATTCCTTTGACCCCTAATCTTGATCTTCAACCATGTGGATCCCCTGATTTAGCACCAATTTTCCTTTGCAAGTTCTTTTCCAACCCTATCTAGATCCTTTGACCCATCACTTTGTTAGTTATCCTAAATCTAACACATCACTCAACTTTCCCTTGTGAGTGTATAGCCATCCCCATCCTTACTCCTTTGATCCATTTTGTAATCCCTAGACTCCCTTTGGATCAGGTATTACCACATCATCATACCATCATACAGTTATGTACCATGTCACTCTCTTTTCCTTTTCATCATTGGTTATATCGTTTATCTTATCATTTTATCTCATCATTATCAGATTGATTTCTTGAATGCAAATTAATATCCTTTCAAGGAATTCCATTGAATTTTGGGGTCTGGCCTTTACCAAGAAATCCACCATATATTTATCTAACCCTATCATCTTCTGAGTATCTTTACATTACAGGTATCTTATTCTTTTGGAAAGAAGAAGTTATGTGCCCACTTAGATCCATCGAAATTGACCGTCCATCAGTATCAACATCAATCACCATAGATATCGGTAAACCCTACCATCTTCTGAGCTCAATTAGTTTTTTAATTCCATTTTATTAGTTTATAATAGAAAATAAAAAAATCTCTGATACAACATGCTAACAACATGTTTTATTCTTTTTTATAGTTAACTAGAATCAATAAAAACATGGACTATTTATGTAATTTTGTAGTAAATATACTTCTCCAAGATGAGATTGAATTTTGTTAGACTATGATAGTCTTATAGGGAAGACAAGATAACATTCCATATTGGGTTGTTGTCTACATCCTTTGTTATCTTAGTGACCAAAAATATGATATGTGTACATATTTATCCAACAAGATTGGAAGTTATTTTTCATACATTATTTACAATGACAATGTAAGATTTTCATATTATAATTATATATTACATTATAATATGAGGCTTTTTTATGAGTTACAGAAGACTGATATTATGACTACACTCAATGAAAATATGAAGGTTATCTTTGAATTGAGGATCATGAGGTACCTTTGAATTAAATTATTCCAGACTTAATTCATGTATTTATTTGACATAAATAGAACTAATTATCTCTTCACTTATTTTAGAAGAGAGTGATTCAATTCCATATAAGAATACAAGTTATAGTAAGATATCGCTAACCTCTTAAGTGTTCCTTAGATTCAGAAATGGGTGCACAATCATATCCTTTTAAATTTTTGAGATAAAAACACATGAATTTTGTTGCATGTAGTATCTTTTATTACCAACAATTATGCATGTTGGAAATTCAATCAGACAAATTTGAAAGCTCACCCAAACCACATGTAGCTACAAGGTCCCTCCTTTGTTATGCTTGATAGGGAGTTATCATGCATAATCATCATATTGTTAACTATTACACCAATCATATGCAAATAACCAATATATTCATATAAGTTTGGAAACACATTTAATAAGGAATATGAACATTATAAACAATAACAAAAATCAACTATATAATTATAACACCATATTTAGATATGTCAACAACCATTATCTAACAACAATTGTTCATTATAAACTAAAAGAATCACATAGTATAGAGATGAATACATAACAGTCAATACACAGGTGCGTTGTACTATACACGCATTACAACCTAAACTACATCAAGACAACATAACCTTACTCTCACCCTATCATTCCTACTAATAATGCATACAAAAAATAAATATAGGGGTGTGGACTTTCCCTTCACCGCCCATGCACTCTCCTAATAACAAGTGTGCTCTCACAATAGCCCGTATGTTTTACATTCTTAAAAATATCCACGTGTGCCACTCTTACATACTTTTAAAAATGTAGATAATAATAGATTGTTTTAAATATAACCCTACTTTAATCCTATTAATATCCTTCTCTATGCGTGTGATTTTATCCTTTATCTTCATGTTTTTTTTTTTCAAAAATAGCCTTTTCTTGACCACTAAGTCATCCCTCTTTTATCCTTTTATTGGTCATTACTCTAACCTCACTTTTATTTTTTTATCTCATGCTCTAGGAAATGGCTAAGTCCTCATTATTTCTTCCTATGTGTCCATCCCCGCATGTTACCCTGTCTTATAGCTATGCACAACCCTACGAGTAATACCCTATTTTCCAAACACGTGTCTCTGTATGTTAACTTTTCTCTTCAATACTTAGAATTTTCCCAACCAAAATTACCCCAAACTAGGTATGTTGTCTGTCCTCAAAAACACCAATCAAATAATATCTCCAAAGAACCAATTAATTCCCACTATGAATGAAAGAATAAAGAATGTATAGGTGTTGGGAATATGGGACTGCATAATAGTGCTATGATTTAATAACAAAAAAATCATGCACATAGGATCTAAACAATTCCCCACAAAATCTATAGCAGTGGAAGTATAAACTAGAATAATCCAAATCACACAAAAGTACACACACATAACAAACATGTACCATGGTTCACCCAAACTGGGTTACGTCCACCAAAGATAGAGATCTCATATATATATAATATAACAAGAGATTACAAACCAACTCTTCTACACAAGAGTACACGTATCTATACAAGAGTATATCCTCCTCCCAAATCTCCAACCGGATCTACCCGAGTGCACTAAAACCGTGCCTCTCAAACATAACTAGATCTCACATACCTAAAGCTACCCTACATCTGACTCTGTGCAGCCAAGCTCCAATGTATTATGAATATGTAAACAATACCTCTAGAAAGATCTACCAATGTGTAACCCTAACCATACACCAAGAAGTAAGTCTCTCCTCCATCACTGCAACAAACTGCAAACATGAAGACAACTTCCTCTACCATAATAGATTCCTATGGATCAACAATACAACATTATCCCATGGATCTACAATACAATATCTGACAACATGTGGATCTATAAGAATGAGTAATAATAAGATCTCACAACAACATATGGATCTAACAAGAAGAAACCCTAAGTGCTTTGCATACTATGCAAGCCATTACATGAGACTAAACAATATAAAGGAAATACAATAGAAGATAATACCATCTTCTCACCAATAGTGTACCTACACTTTCCTTCTGTTCAACTTCTCTCCATGAAATATCTTGTCTTCATGTAATCTACTTTTTCTTCTTCTTCTTCTTCATCCTTTCAACCATCTCTCTAACCATAGTTTTCTATCTTATATAAGCTTAGAAAAACTTAGGGCAACTTAGACATGAAATTATGTCTAATAGATTTGATTTAAAACAAAAACAATATTAAAACCCGTGACTTAAAAATAAAGTTCTTTGCATAGGTAACCGGCACCGGTTAGGCCTAACCATGGCCGGTTCCTCCTTTTCTTGACCAACTTCAGTCCCACTATAACTAATGTTGGTTACTGTATTTCTAGTCACTTTCCATTGCATGCTAACTGTGAAGCAATCTAGCTCTGCAACCTAACAATCTCCCACTTGGAGATAAATTGCTGAACCTTTGTACCTGTACTTGTACATCACTATCCTTAACACACCATGAAGACCTTCTATTCTTTCCTACAACAATTCTCTCAAAGAAAAATAAAACCAGGAAGATCAAACCATATTCTCAAACCAATAAGATAAAACCATGACTTACCAAACCTACATGAAGCTACAACTGATCCGTGACACCACACCTCAAGCTCCCACTGAATCGTAACACCATACCAATTGTTGGTATTAGATAAACAAGCCAACCTAGATCTTCATGCAAAAAGCCAACCTAGATCCTCATGCAACAAGCCATCATGACTAACACACTTGTAAGAGCTCCCACTCAAACTAAAGTTCTAAGCCTCAATCGCATCCATAACCATACCTGTAAAACCAACCATGTTCTCCATCCATCTATCCATGTCTCTATGTAACCACCAATGCAACTGACCAAGACAAGTCAAATTGGAATATGTGAAAGGAAAACAATATCCTGGTTAAAGACAACCCAAATGAGTTCTACCTGCAACAGTGGGTGATCAATCCACAAACCTACATAACTCAAAGAATCAAAACAATGCAATCTGCAAATCCAACCCTGCATAAACAACTAGCATGTCCAAGACAATCATCTGTAGATAACATCTCTCAAGGAGTAACATAATAATCAAGAGGAAATATAAACATCCCCTACTCATGCTCAAAGCATCCATGTGCAAATCAAACATCTACATCATCATAGACTCACAAAACTGAATCTATCCAATATGTACAAACTCACCAAGCACATCCATCTGTATCACCAGCTCTCCAGAAGCTCCAAGTCTTCCACTGACTAACTCCAAAGCCAAATATGAATCATGTGCTCATCAATGTCAATAACAAATATCCATGCTAAACCATGCCACTAATACCAAGTGCAAATACCAGAAAACATGTCATCAACATACTCTACACAAACCAACCAAGATGAAAGCAAAAAACAAGGGCACCATCTAAAAATGGTAAATAAACACTGCTATCAGACCTGTGACCAAATTGACCATAGTTTCCCCTAACCAACCATGATCAACTCCTGACTGACCATGGTTGCTAGATGACCGACCATGGTTAACATTAACCAACACTGTTCTCTGTAACAATTAGCTTTTCTCCTTTTTCACCCTTCAAACTCTAAAAAATTACTCTATCATCTAAAACTAGATGAATTTACCATCAAATTTCATCCCTAAGGAATATCCAGACACCATAAAATAAACTAGAAGTGACATCACAAAGCAATAAACTCAAAATAAGTGCAAATCCATGACTTCCCTCCAAAACCAACTTGTGCCTCCTACCACTTTGAATAGTTGTAATCTTCTCTCATTCTACATGTGCATCATGTATCCAATCCTACAATGCCAACAACCATGGCTTTCTCCAACTAAACATGAAATCCCTAGCACTGCCTCTAACACTAAGCTCAAAAGCTAATATGCCAGTGAGAAATAAAACTAGATGAAATAACTATAAAATTGATTCCCTTTCTTCTCTGAGAATACTTCTACATCACAAAATTTTGGAATTCGTGTGAAGTAGGTGAATCACCTTCTTTCCATTCATATGTACTCAACATCTCTTGTTACCTGCAACTGTGTCTAACCATGATCTTTCATTGAGGATCTCATCCTTAGACTAGAAACCCTTATCCTCAAGATTCTACACAACTAATAAATAAAAGTCAAACAACACCAAGAAATCATGGTGTATTTTTGTGCACACAATCCAAACATAATATCAGTTTCTGTAAACGAAAGAAATAAAACATGAACCATATAGAGATACCTGACTCAAAGTCTCAATGGACTAACTGAGCCAACTCCATCCTCTTTTCTAATCTAAATCATGAAGTGATCTACACCATCTTTGCCATGTACACTTTGTGCAAGAAACTTGATCCTCCAAACTAGGAAAAAGAACCATCTTCCCTCTATTGCTACAAGAAACCCTATACAGATAAGTTGCCACAAATACCAACCACAGTCATCCCCTAACTAACCATGGTTAGATGACCAGTATTAGTTCCTCTGTGACCAACCTCAGTTCTCAGACCAATGTCAATGTTGCTGTAATGAACCTAATGCCACACAATTTGGCATATCACACCACACCAGGTGCCTACTTTGACTGAAGCTGATAGCTAAGATGAGCCAGTCATTTTAAGAAGTATCCAAAACTCGTACAAAAAATAATACAAAAAATCTATGCAATAAATTGCATCAAGATGAAATACATCACCTTACTAGCACCAAGATACTCAACCACATCTTCAACTAAAGTACATGCTTCTCTGATAGAAGCCCCATCTTTGTTCTGTACTACTACCTCTCTACCAAAGCCCATACATCTAACTACACCAAGAATGCATACCTGTTCCTTTTCTCTATCTAGATCTGCAATCCAAAACCATGCATGTGAAAGTAAACCATACACTTAGCAAACAAGATATTCTTTAGATCTATTATTTTCTGTTTATAACCAAGCTACTTAGTAACCAACCATGGTCACCCTGTAACTGACCATGGTCTCACCCTACCGATGCCAGTTTCCACTTAATCGACACTGGTCACTATTTTCTCCAACAACCTTACACTTCCAACTCCCACTTGAGATTCAATCTCTTCTTGCAATTTTCACATCAGACAAAATAAACCCTGCTCTCATACATGTCAGTAATAACTACTAACAAAACCATAAAGCAAACCCTTTCTCTTAAAACTAAAGCCATCGCTATGATACCAGTTGTTAGGAATATGAGACTGCATAATAGTATTATGATTTAATAACAAACAAAATCATGTGTATAGGATCTAAACAATTCCCCACAAAATCTACAACAGTGGAAGTATAAACTAGAATAATCCAAATCACACAAAAGTACACACACATATCAAGCATGTACCTTGGTTCACCCAGTGTGGGCTACATCCACTAAAGATAGAGATCTCATATATATATAATATAACAAAATATTACAAACCAACTCTTCTACACAAGAGTATCTCCTCCTCCCAAATATTTAACCGGATCTTCCTGAGTGCACTACAACCATGCCTCTCAAACATAACCAGATCTCACATACCTGAAGCTACCCTACATCTGACTCTGTGCAGCCAAGCTCCACTGTATTGTGAAACGTCAAACAAGACCTCTAGAAATATCTACCAATGTGCAACCCTAACCATGCACCAAGAAGTAAGTTTCTCCTCCATCACTACAACAAACTACAAATATGAAGACAACTTCCTCTACCATGCTAGATTCCTATGGATCAATAATACAACATGATCTCATGGATCTATAATAAAATATCTCACAACAACCTGTGGATCTAACAAGATGAAACCCTAAGTGCTTTTCATACTATGCAAGCCATTACATGAGACTAAACAATACAAAGGAAATACAGTAGAAGATAATATCATCTTCTCACCAATAGTGTACCTACACTTTCCTTCTATTTAACTTCTCTTCATGAAAGCTCTTGTCTTCATGTAATCTTATTTTTCTTTTTCTTCTTCTTCTTCCTTTCAACCATCTCTCTAGCTCTAGTTTTCTAGCTTATATAAGCTTAGAAAAAAATAGGGAAACTTAGCCATGAAATTACATCCAATATATTTGATTTAAAACAAAAACAATATTAAAACCTGTGACTTAAAAATAAAGTGCTTCGCACAGGTAACTGGTGCCAGTTAGACCAAACTGTGGCTGGTTCCGCCTTTTCCGGACTGATGTCAGTCCCACTGTAACCGATGGCAGTTATTGTATTTCTAGTCACTTTCCATTGCATGCTAACAGTGAAGTAATTTAGCTCCACATCCTAACAGTAGGCACAAAAAAAAGGTATATACTAAATGAATCAACAAATATCTAGGCACGCACTAATCTCTACTCCTTAGTTGGCTATAAAAGTTCAAGGAATTCCTCATTAAGGATGCTCTCTAGCTCTTCCCAATCTACCGGCCCTTTGGTTGTTATATGTGGAATCATCCTAGCTACTTCCAACATCTTCTTGGGGGTCATATCATATCCCTTATACTTTATTTCCCTTATAACTCCAGCTAGTATCGAGATCAATCCTTTAATTTTAGAAATCCTCTGCATGACAAGGTACCCGAGCTCCTTAAGACTTGTCTCATATGCTTCCCAATTCTATGTAATATCTTCCAAAATTTCCTCATGTTTGAGCTTTCCCTCCTTTTTTTGTAGCTGTGTGTGGCCCAACCTCACTTCCTCTTGAGTACTATGTTTCTTGAGAATGGGGTCAAGGTCTTGACAATTATCAAAATCCCATCCTGATTTCTTTGGCATATCCTTCATCATCTGGCACAATGTCTCATATTCTACAATTTTGCTAGCTATCATCCTTTTATTCATTTCCTTCTCAACAAATAAATCTTCTTTTCATGTTCCCTACACATTTGGATTCTCTTACAAAATCATTTGGACCAGATATTCCAAATAATGTAGTGTCGAGGGGTACTCTTCCTTGGTTTTTTCCTTAAACTCAAGGTGTGTTGTTGTGATCTCATCCTCAATATGGATAGCCATGTCAAGGACATACTTGGCACATTTTTATGCCTTCTCATTTTCCTTTGTAAGTCACTGAATATCCTGCTCCTTATCCTTTTTATCTTCAAGCAATACTCGTATGGTGGCTCTCATTTCCAAGTTTCTCTGAGTTACTTCTTCCACCGTCTTATTGAAATAATTGCTATTTTTCTCATTGGTAAACTTGGTTGGCTTCACTATCAAAATTTCCCTTAGTTTCTTCTTTATTGTGTGCTTAGAAAAAACCTCTTAAGTGATCTTAAATTCTATCTCATCCATGTGATTTTGCATACTTCATGAGAGAATATTTCTCATGCACATGAGTGTATCCTCTAGTTTGATCACTTCCCATCCATAGAGGCTCTCTGTTATCACTAAAATTTTAAATATCTTGTGAAACACCTTTGATTGATCATCAATATATATTACTGGTGGTATGTGCATGACCTCATCTTTCTTCCTCCTTCTTCTAGTGTTCCTTCTTATTGGTATGTGTTACTCATTATGGGTATGCGCACTAGCTCCTTCATCACTTGAAACTCCTTCATCCCTTGTTAGTGTTCCATTTCCCTTTATTTCCTCTTGTTATTTGGGAATTATTCCATGCGCCTTGTGCACCTCTACATCGAGTTAAACATTCTCATCCTTGGATTTTTATTCCTCCATGTCATAAAGGTCATAACTTATTTTTATTTTACTTATTCCTCCCGCATGATCTCTTCTGTTAATTCTTCCTCATCATTGTAGAATTTGTGCACCAACCTTTTCCTCTTCTTCTTCTTTTCTGGGAATGGTTTGGGTGGGGTGATTCTTGGTGACTTCCTCACATGTTCAAAGGCCCCTACACCACTATCATGTTCCTCATGTGTTCTATTCAACTTCCTTCTATAGATTTGACCAAGCATGGTTTTGTGCTCTTTTTTTACCTCCTCCTCCTCATTCTCACTCTTTTTATTTTCTTCTATCTGATGGGGAGGTGTAGCCTTGTGTGCTCGCTTTGTCCCAAACGTCTTCCTATCTTTTTTGTGTTGTGTGATCTTTAGTTCATCTTCAATATAATTTGCATTGGATAAATTGGGTTTCAAGTCTATATATATATATATATATATATATATATATTTACATCTTTACTATTTCCTCATTACCTATCACCAAGGTCGTTGAGATAATATTGATATCATCTAATATCATATTTTCTAGATATACAACTTTCTAGGGTATATATATGTTTTATGTAGCATATGGTAATCACAATCAACCTTATCAGCATAAAATATTATCTTTTGCACATATTAAAATATGTTCATGGATGCCTGTAAATATCTTTCTGTAAATGCATATAGAAGCTTACACCATGATCTCTTTACACCAGTCTTCAAGTAAAATCTTCCCAAGTATAAATTTTGGTACACTGAAAAATCTTCTTTCCCCTCTAAAACTGAGGGATAATCACTTGGTATGTGCCACTCATGTTAGAATTCTATGCACATTTTCTTTACTCACTAAATCATGCCCCTTGAGTCATTATTTAGTCTCGGTATCATACTACTATTCATATGGTTCTTGAATGAATAAAATAATAATTAACCCATGTATTTTGGCCTTTATACTTTGCTTTCTATTGTCACTACTAATCCTATGACCATACTTTCCCATTTTTTTTTTCATTATGCATTATTCCTATTCTTGACTAGGGAAACTTGCTTCCCTCTGGGGGTATCCTAATGAATGTTTAGGCTTTTGATACATATTGGTTGAGCACTTTCAATGAACTTTTAAGGATGTACTTATGACTGGTGGTCATGCTTTTCAGGGTTAATTAAAAAATTATAATAAGAGAACCATATAAATATAAAATTATGAAACTATAATGAGGGACCAAGAACTAAGAATATACTATCACCATCTAAAGTTACATCCATCAAATGCACATAAAGCTACATTTGTATCCATCAAGCTCCATCACAAGGCACACAATTCTGGTTCAACTACATCACACTTCATATGAGGGGAGTCTATTATTTTCATGCACACATTTACTACATTTTACATCTAGTTATTTTCTCGCTACTTCAAAAAGTGAGACTGGCATAAGATAAACTTGGGCATTATTTACACAAAAACACATAGAAAAACATTGGGTTTGAGATGTATTGCAATGATCAATTATTAAGTCCACCATTATGGCCATTGAGGATAGTCCAAACCCTTCATATGGATTTTTTTTTACAGTTTTGATGTGTTATCTTGGGTTTTACAGGTGCTTTCTCCATCTCTAATTTACAAATACATCCAACGTAATTCAGTGATACTCACGTGATAGGAAACAAAGGTAAGAAGTCACTTAATGACACCTCAGAGGAGGGTTTTAGGCTATTTCTATAGACCAGAGAGCCCAAATCTCATACCATGATGCTCACAGGTTCCCTAGTCTAGTTAGAGAGCTTAGATCTATATTTTTTTAGGCTAATGTGTGGTCATTTCCTCTTCCTATTCACATGGTTCACACTGTGGCACAATCTAGCACCTTTGTCAAATCAGATAAGGCTTTCTTAACCCTATCTTGCACATTAGGAGTTCACATTTCTATGTACTTCGTTGTTTGAGTCATTTACTTTATTTATTTATTTATTATTTACTTCTTTGCATAACATTATATTACACTAGATTATTTCTATTTTAGTTAATCATTTTTGTGAATACAACACTTGACACCATCTTCCACTTCAGGCTCTCTTTCTCTTCTTTAATATGGCTCAATATTCTAACAATTTTATTGAATCTCATCTTAAAGACATTAATGATCATATCACTGAGTATCCCAAATATCTAGACCTTGTTTTATATGTTGCTCATGAGGAAGATACAAACCTTTTAGAGCTAAATGGGTCTAACACTATTCCCACCATGGTTGTTACCCAACCAATTACTTCCACTCTTCCACCCATCTCCATTGTTCCCGTTTCTATTCCTACTCATACTAATCACTATACCCCTCCTCTTGTTTCTCATACATTGAAACCTCCTTCTGATGATACTCAAGATTTAGCTATAGACACCAAAATTGGGTCACACTCCCCTTGGTCCCTTGTCAAATAACCATCTCAAGCATACTCATCTAACCATGGCCCCTTCCACCCCACATCACCTTTAATTTAATTAATTTAATTAAATTTATATATATCCTCACAATAGTTAATATCTAATTACCTTAATTTCTACCCCACCACCTCACCTAGACACCTCATCCAACTACCTCACCCTAGACCTATTCTTGGCATGTTTCCATAACCAACAATAACTAAGTCCTACTTGCCTTAATGAACTAAGATTTGGTCTAACCCTAAAATTAATCCCTAAAATCTCTCAAACCACATTCCTGCTCATTAGAAGGGAAGTTTTTGTTCTAATCTGTGACAATAAATGAACCGGGATAAAAGAAATCATAAAGATCTACCCATTTTAGTAAACCTAGGTAATCCCACCTTAACCAACACTGGTCACCCCTAAACCGATGTCAATCAACCTAGAACCGTCTTCGGTTACCATTTACTCACCCAAACAGCCTTGTTTTTGGGTTGGTACATTTTGAGAGCAAGAAAAGGAGATCATAGCTGCATAAAAGAAAAAACACCATCCTTTCACGTATCCAAACATCCAGAGCCATCGACAGGACATATATTTAAGAATTACACACACAGAATCATTTTAGGAATCACTACTAAGATATTCAACACTATTCTTCTGATAAACAACCACCTCCATTCAACCATCAAAATCTACATCATAGTAAGTACATCTCTACCAGCATTGTCTATTTCAACATAGTTAACTTTTTTCATTCTTGTCATTAGTTTATACTTTGCATGTTCATTCCTCCATTGCTTAATAGCTTGTAATCCCACCATTTCCCTTACCCACAACACCAAATCACCATTCCAACCTAATATTCATTTCTAAGTGTGCTTGAAATCTCCACAAACCTTCTCATTCACTCTCCCAACCTTATTTGACCTCTGATCAACCCATGCCATTTAATCTATTTGAGTTTATTTTACCTTGACCATACCAATGCCGGTTAACCACAACCGTCATCAATTCTATCTAAACTGGCATCGGTTACACTCAAACAATGGTGGTCCATGTATTTTAGATCTTGACCAAGAACAAACCAAACAATCATTATACCAATTGACATAAATAACCTAGAATTAAACCTTGAACAGTCCCATTACCTTGACAGACACCTCATCTCTCAGATCCAACTATAGCCTAGCCTGTTGTGATTGGATTTTCTTATTGTAATTGAATGGAATGCCTAAATCATATCATATACAGTAGGAATTTACTTTTTTCTTACATTAATTTGTTTTAAACAGAGGATTGACATCCATCTAGGGAGTATCACACTTCCTAGAACTAGTATACACTAGGAAGTTCACTGTCATATACCATTTAACTATCATCTTGTGGTCTTGTTTTCTATTACAGGTAGTTCCTCCTAGCCAAAAGGAAGCTCTCATATTTAGTTGTGGACCAAGAAGTTAGAATGCATGCAACAACTATCAACTGACCAACATGTAACAAGCATTCCTCCTTGGCCCTTACCCTTATCTATTTTGTCATTTCAAAAAGGTAAAGAAAATGGTGAAACATTAGCCTCTATTTATCAAGACCTTTAAGCCCAAGTTCATCAATTACGACAAGCTACTTCTTATGCATGTCCATCTTTGCATTCCACTCTATTATTACTTACTACATTCACACCCACTATATCAACTTATTCACTTCCACCAAAAATTTTCACCCCTAAACTACCTATTTTCAATGGCCAAGGTGACCCATAAGAGCACCTATGAGAGTTTCATGTGACTTGTCTAGATTTTGTGGATAATCACATTCTCCTAGCTAAGCTCTTTTCTCGCAACCTTCATGATTATGGAATCCATTGGTTTTATGACATGCCTATCCATTCGATAGTATTTTTCATGCATCTCACCGATGATTTTCTCACTCATTTCTCTATCAACATCAGATATAAGATCTCTTATGCATTTATTCATTCCTAGGTGGGACCCATCAAGGGTTATTTTGCATTTATTCATTCCTAGGTGAAAGTTGTGTGTTTGTTTCCCTTTGAGAAGCTTCCACATAATTTTTCTTCTTTGGAAATAATTCTCCTTCTTTCTATTGTCTATAAACAAACAATCATATTTTTGGTGCTTTAAAAAGAACACATTTTCCTTTCTTTCACATTGCATTAGTGAAAGAGCATCCCTCTTCCTGTTCATCACTTACTACATCAAATATCACACTTCGATTTGGGTTTAAAACACTTGCATTGTATTCTGATTTGTTACATTATTATCTCTCATTAAAAATGAGGGCAACCTATATGCTAGAAGTCATGACCAGCTGATGGTTGACACAAAGAATCATAGAAATTACATTCTTCTCTCTCTCTGTTCCTTACCAAACTTGCAAAAAATCAAAATATACACATATTTCTTAAACAACATCTTACCCAAGAACATCTGTTACTGATCACATGATCCGGTTGGCAGGTACTCCCTAGCTCATTGCCTCTATCGAGTCATCATCTCAAAGGACGGCCCACCCCCACGATAACATACCTGAAACCTTTCCTTTTAGATATAATTCTTCATTGGACACCTGCCCAACCAAATAATTTTGTTCTAAATACATACAATCAGTCCTAAATAGCATAACCTAAACAAACATAAGAAAATCACTGTTAGGATCGTGTTTTTTCTTAGTGTTCTTCTTGGTTTGTGTTTTGAGGTGTGAGACTACGACTCTCCATTTTTCTTCTTCCTTCCACACTCCACCATCATAGTTGGAGTATTTTGACTTTTTTTGAGTGTGACAGGGCCCCATATCCTCATTCTCAAGTTTTTGAGTTTGATTCTTCACTTAATTTAACTCAAAAAAACAATTTTCTTCATTTCTTTCTAATTTCGTAGTCACTGAAGTCGGTCCAGCGACCATCACAGGTTCACATCTGACCGTTGTCGGTTAAACCCTAACTGGTGTCAGCTTCTAGCTTTCTAGTTACTTTACCTAGAATAACCTTCATCAATGTTTCTATTCTATTTCTAGCCCTTAGGGCATCATCATATTTCTCCCCTATTGATACCTATTGTCATACACACTTTTCACAAGTACACATCCCACATTCTTATTTCATTCTTTGAGACTGATTTATTCAATAGTAACTGGTATTGGTTTTAGAAACCTTCATCGGTGTTCCCTCAACCATCACTAGTCAAGTTGACCATCATCAGTTTTCCCTCAACCATCACTGGTCAACCTGATCATCATCGATTTCCTATGTTTGATTTTGAAAAAACTAGACATTGACCAGATTCACCTCCCAGACCCCATTATTCTTTGTTTCTACTATTTTCTATGCCATCTACAGAATACAGTCTTACCAGGTTAGCATTTGTTCACATGGTGTTGAATTGCAACAAGACTAACACCCTCATATTCCACACTAGTCATCATCCACTCCCACCTAGTCCCTCACTGCCTTCCGTCCTGTCACCCATGGATCCAACCTTACCTATCACCATTGCTGTAGGTGATGAAGAGTTTGCATGAAACCTTGATTAGAATCACGTGGCATTATAGTTCTACCTTTCCCACTCTTCCACCCGAGACTCCTCAGGTTAGTTGATATATGGCATGCCTATATCCATATCTCCTGCCCTTATTCCTGCTATGAAATCAACCCCTAATAATGCAGTGTTACCCTCATCTACTTCATCCCCAGTAGTTTTGTAGCTAGGACCCATACCCACCATGACTGTTATGTCTGTAGTTTCACTCACACCTATCGTATCTGTTGTCCCCTCATCGACCACCCAGACCATAGCACAGTCCGCACCCATTGTCTCACAAATACCCATTGCAACATAACCACTCGGCACTTCAGTGACCCATACTCCATTCTAGAATCTCATCCTCTCCATCCCGCAAACACTTCCCCCAATTCTACCAAATTCACGATGACCATGCCACCTACATACACCTACTATTAACCACCCCCTATCTCGTCTGTCACCCATTCTAGATATGTGCCTTCTATGTCAGTTCCTTATTCTCAACCTCCCTATCAGGTTCAATATCCACCCCCTTATGCCATAGGAGGTGTCCCTTACTCACAACCTAACAATGACCTCATCAAGTTGATCATGGAAATGCTGTAGAAACTAGAAGCATCAGTTTCCAGTTCACACAATTCCCTCACCTATGATGAAATTTGCAATGAGCCTATTCACCCATCCATTCTTATTTGACCATACCCCGTACATTGGTAAGTGCCAAAATTCAACCGATTCAATAGAAAATAATATCTGAAATATCATTTGCGGTCCTTTAAACATGGGTGTTACCTGATTGTCCATGATGATGCTTTACTTTTGAGGACTTTCCCAATGTCCCTGACAGGACTTACGTTGGACTGGTACAGTGGATTACCAAGACACTCCATTTATTTTTTTAATCAAGTAGCCCAAGCCTTCCTATATCACTTCTCCATCAACATTGTTAAGAAGGTTACCATGACCAATCTTTATTCCACACGATAGTATGACGACGAGTCTATCGCTGACTTTATCTCTTGCTGGCGCAACCTCATTAACAAGATCACATTCCAATTACCTCAAACTGAGCTTATATAACTATTTACTTGGGCATGTGCTAGGCACACCTCACCAAACCCATAGGTGTAAACTTTGCACACTTTCGACAAGGCATTCACCATGCACGGAAATTGGAAATTCATGCTATCAAAGAAAAGAAGGTTCAACTTTGTAACAAGAACATTGTGTTCAAATCAAATGATACTTCTTCATCTTCGAAACCCCAAAACAAATATTCAAACCCCAAAGGGTATGCTAATGCCATATTTCTCAAAGCTGGTCCCCGTCATCAATCAAACCCATCCAAACCCCCTTCTAATCTCTCTCATGTCTAAGATTTTCAGTTCAGACAAGAACAACAAAATTACACTTCCATAGGAGAATCTTATTCTTCCATTTTGGAAAAGCTTGTTATGGATGGTGCCATTACCATTTCACCTATAAACCCACATACTGGTTTTAACCCTGAGTAACCCATGCCTACATTGTACAAGGAACATGAATTTTGTAATTATCATCATGTCGAAGCTCATAGTGATAATAACTGCATCACCTTCAAGAATATCATCTAAGAAATGATAGACAATGGAGATCTTGTCTTGGATAGCCCAAATGCACCCACTAACAAAAACCTGTATATCTTCAAGAAGCCATTCCCTAATCATGCCCCATATTCCAACCAAGTGGGTGATACCTCAAACAATGATAACGATGGCCGCGAGGTCCATGCTATTTTCAATGACACACTAGTTGCTTCCTAATTACCTCATGTTCCTTTCAAAGATGTAATCTTATCCTGCAATCCCCTACTTGCACCAAAATCTATTTCATCTACTCCTCTACTGATAGAGGAACCCCCTTCATCTTCCCCTTCACCCGTGGAAGAGCCTATAATCAACATGCCATTTTTGATCCCTCGAAATTCTGCGAAGTTGGCAGTGACACCTCTCCTACTCATAGAAGATGCAGTCTCACCACCTACATCAACACAAAGAGAGCCGAATTCGGTTGGCCTATCCTCTCCTCTATCCATGGAGGATACTATAGAATAACCATTGCCTATAGATGGTCATTCACCATTAGACCTTCAAGATTTTTGAGGCTAGCCATTTCCCTGTATCTCAAACACATTTTATGGGGATTTCCACTCGATCCACTTCGGCCTGGCTTACAAAAACATCATTCTCACACTTGGATAATCACTTGTACTATGTCGATAGAGCCTTACTTTGGGGGAATCTTCTACTTCCTATTTAAACACAAATGCAGTTGTCACTCACTGACACCTCCACTATCTATCCAAAAGTGTTTCAAAAAACCAAACTAAACACAACCACAACTATTGCAATACCTCCCATGACACCAATCATGACCCGACTCACACCTCTGCCCATATCCTAGCATGCCTCTACACCCAAACCCATGCCTATATCATCTACCTTACCTAAACCTATCACTACCTTAGGGGTCATACCAACAGCTAGCCTTCTTTACCCACCCATCAAATTAGATTTAGCTACATCTTCCAAAAGTAACACCAAACTTAACCCTGCCCCTAAAAAGAATATCCAATCTCCTAGATCTCATACCCTAACCTCTCCAACCATGCCCTTATCACCTTCACCCATTCCATCCATCCTAGGAACTCACCCCTCGACCCTGGCTAAGAAGCCCCCATCCACCGATAAACTAAGAATGCAACAACCCATTTCCCCATCACAGACCTCTAATATATCCAAGTTACCCACACAACCTCTGCCCTCACCCATAACCTTCTTACCACCCATACCTCCAATACCATGAATAAATTCTTCACTACCCATGACACTTCCTTCTCTTTCACTCACGCCTCCTACCCAACCCACAGCACCTACCTCCACAGCACCTCAGTTACCCCTGTGGGTAATCCGCCCTCTTCCACCATCAGCTTTTACCTCCACATCTTGTACGCCTGTATTACCTTTACCCAAAAAGATGCAACCTAAAGCTAAAAATCTGCTACCCTCTAATAAGGTAGTTAAACCAACCAAACCTTCCATTTGTAGTTCATCTACCATGCCCCTACCCAAGTAGATACAACCAACACCTAAGACCACACCACACACCAAACTAGTAGCCTAACCTACTTCTCCTCTTGTAAAGATTATTCCTACATAGTCAGCCACACCTGTACCCAAACCCACATTCACCTCCCATTGTGATCCATTAGAAGGGTCCTACACCAAAATCCTAACCAACATCCTTGAAACTTCTGTCATCACATTACCACCTCTTAGACCTTAGGACCCACTCAAACCCAAACCAAAAGGGTTTGATAAAACCAAAATTTGCACCTACCATCATGTGCCAAGACACGATGTAGATTACTGTAAGGATTTGAAAACTGTTCTTGTCCAATTGTGTCCTCCTGAAGAAAAATTTGACGATGATGATCTTCTTAATGAGGACCCCATTTCACCTTCACCAATTTCCAGAGATCTTCCCTTATTTCCTACTCAACGACCAAGATCTCCACCCACACAACTCTTTTCTCCATCCCCGAGATTCAAAATTAACATGGTTCACATAAGAGAGTTGGCCAAACCACCACCCAAATGCCAATGTTCCCTACTCATCTCACAAGGCTCATATCCACCACTAGGGTTTTGTCCCTCTTGATGTTATACCTTCTATGACACACCCTCTTATTCCATCTCCCTTGGGATTAACATGATCAACATTGCCACCCATTCTTAGAAAGACAAGGGCAAGGAGAAAGCAAGTGGCCCATTAACCACCCTTGTACCTAATATACCATCCACACCCACACCCAAAGTAATCATTAAAGGTCCTGCATATCCCATTTCCGATGGGGTCACACATCGTACAATGCTAAAACAACTACACTAACCCCCCCTCAAAATGTCTTTATATGACCTCATCAAAACCTTGGAGTCACATCGTGAAGCCCTTATAGAGGTCCTTTAATCTATTGAAGTATTACCAAACGACCCCATGCCCGTAGCCTCCATCATTACCTTCACCACATGGACTCTCTCAATAGGTATTTTCCTTCCTCTACACCTCCACCCACTCACCAAGTGGCCACCCTTAGCTTTGCAGCTAAGGAGATTGCTCCCTTCTAGTTTGATAACCTAAACCCTACTCTTTTCATATCCATCTTTATCGATAATATATTCATACAACACATTATGATTGATGGTGGTGCTAGCATTAACATCATCTCCTCCCATGCATATGACCAAATGCAAATACTTTCCCATTGCATGTATGGTAACCCCATTATGTTGCATTCCCTCAATGACGTCATGACCTCTACACTAGGTACAATTATTCTCCATATCTGCAGAGGTCCCCGCACTGTCCTGAAACTTTTCTATGTCCTAGAAGGGGAGTTTCAGTATAACTTGTTGCTTGTTTGACCTTAGATCCATGCTATGGGTTGTGTCCCTTCGACGTTACATTGATGCCTCAAATTTGAATACGAGGGACATAATTACACCATCCTTACTGACCCCTCACCTTTCAAGACCTATAACATGCTATATCGACCCAATGATGTGCTTGTATCGGTCAAGGCATCCACCACCACAACCTCTTCACCTCCACCCATGAGCCCATCCACCAAAATTTCCAGTACCTCTACTGCATCTAACCTTGCTATCCCTACTGCAACTATAGCCTCTACCATTGGTGCCCATGTTTCCCCTTCATCTAGCGATCCATGTATACCCACTACCCACATACCAACTACTACCCCCTTAAAAGGTGTTTTTCAATGCCTCACTCTAGGGGAATCCCACCTATACAATATCGATACCTTCCTCAACCCCCAAGAGTACAGGAATCTATGTCAACACCCAAGTTATGAAATTTACATCACTGATGTTTTCCCTTATGGCCCTCCCCACCTTCATACCAATCTAACATATGGGGGACTTGATATGGGCACCTATAAACTTGAACCTCCATTCCAGACCCAACCATTTTCATCTGACCTACACTCCCTCACTAACTATTGTTTCACTCACACTTTTCTCCACCGGTGTGCATGGAAAGGATTTGGCTTCAGTTTTTATGAGTAAGGCAGCCACACTGTCATATCTTGTACCTCTTATAAACAAAATGACTGTAGTGGCATTGGTTTTGACTCTCCATCCCCTAAGAAGGTTTACATTGACCTTATCCATGTTGAGAAATCTTCCCCCTCTCATTCACCCACATTACCATCCTCACCCACGGAGTCCATAGATCTTGAATCTATACCTCCTAACTTTTTTTTTCGTAAACACCATTTCCCTGGGACCATTGACCTATCAACGTAATGGAGAGGCTCCCTCTTCTCTCCCATTCCTGTATTATGACATGATCGATGAAGATATGACTTTAATTAACATTGTTTAATGTCAGGAAAATGAGTCCATCCTCACCTACCTTGGTGCAGAAGACTCTTATATTCACTGATTGTTACCCTTTGAGATGCAAAACATGTTGAATGAATCAACCATCAAAATCAACATTAATACTCAAGACAAACTGCGCATTCTAAAGATTGGCCAATCCTTAGACACTACTAAACATGAAGCCTTCACCTCTTTCTTTCGGGACCATAGCAATGCATTTTCTCGGTCCTATGCTAATATTCCTAGTATTGACCCAAAAATTATGGTTCACAACATCGTAACCATTCCAGATGATAAACCTATCAAATAAAATTTGTGGAAAATGCATCCTCACATTTCTCTTCTGGTCAAAGAAGAGCTTCAGTGCCTTCTCTTGGTTTCCTTCATTCTACCCATTGATTATCCCCAATGGATTTCAAACAGCGTTCCTATCACAAAAACGACAGGGGGACTCTAAATTTTCATATATTTCCATGACCTCAACCTCACATGTCCCAAAGATGATTTTCCATTATCAGGCATTGACCAACTAGTTGATCTCACCGCTAGCCATGAAATGTTATCAATCATGGATGGTTTCTTGGGCTACAATTAAATATTACTAGCTTCCGAGGATCAACACAAGACTACTTTCTTCACCCCTTGGGGGACTTTCTGCTATTGAGTTATGCCCTTTGGCCTCAAAAATTCTAGTGCTACATATCAGCGAGCCATGACTTACATCTTCCATGACATCGTGCATTAGATATTGGAGGATTACGTAAA
The DNA here is from genome assembly GCA_019776745.2 of Taxus chinensis. Lineage (NCBI taxonomy): Eukaryota > Viridiplantae > Streptophyta > Pinopsida > Cupressales > Taxaceae > Taxus > Taxus chinensis. The sequence goes on along the minus strand of CM034147.1, from coordinate 79,362,245 downwards.
TGATCTGCTTTCCAAATCCAAGAATTAAACTGAACACCTTCCTGTTCTTAAGGTCATCTTTGACCACCTCATCAAGTATTGTGTTCATCTTCAACTAAAAAAGTGCATCTTTTCGGTACTTTCCAGGAAACTCCTAGGTTTCATCGTTTCTTTGTGTGGCATAGAATTTTATCTTGTTAAAGTTGAGGCTATCGTTGAAATTCTTCCACCCACTAATCTCCATCAACTTTGCATCCTACAAGGAAAGCTACAATCAATTCGTCATTTTATCTGCTAGCATTCCGACCATTGTTAACCATTCCATCATCTTCTCAAGAAATACTTTTCATTCAAATAGGATGATGAATGCCATTAAGCCTTCGAATCCTTGAAACAATACTTCCTTCAACCACCAGTGCTCATTCCTCCTAAGGATGACTAGACCTTCTACCTATATATTTCTACCACTGACCATTCTCTAGGTGTCATGCTCGCTCATTGTAACAAACAACACTGAGAGAAATTGGTTTATTACATAATCCATACCCTTCTTGACTATGAAACTAGATATACCCATGCCAAATTTTTTTCCTAGCCTTAGTTTTCATCGCCACCAAACTCTGCGATTACCTACTCAACCAAAAAACCTTCGTCATTATTAATACTGACCCATTACACTACATGTATGCCAAACCTTATCAAAATCAACGTGCAGCACATTGGATTATGCTTCTGGCCAACCTTGACCTCAAATTCATCCATCAAAAGTCCATTAAGGGCCAAACTATCGCTGACCAACTGGACGATGCACCTACTTCTGGGAATCAACCCTCTAACTTCGAATTTCCAAACGAGTCTCTAGCTACCCTTTCCCTAGACAAACCCGCTTACCAAATGACACTCTTCTTTGATGTCTCCATGTGTCAATGTGGGGCTGGGGCTGGTGTTATCCTCATTCCTCTTGATGGTGAACCTATGTCTTTGTCTTTCAAACTTGATTTTGATTGTATAGACAATATTTCTAAATACGAAGCACTTTTATTGGGCCTTTAGGCTACTTATACCTTAGATGTTAAGTCAATCAACATCTTTGGTGATTCTTAGTTGGTCATAAACCAAGTCAATGGTATATACCAGTGTTTTGATGAGATACTTAAAAAGTATAAGCATCACGTGGACATAATTTTGATCACCTTTAACTATTAAGCACTTCAAACCACCCCACATTCTACCAATAAATTTGCAGATACCATGGCATGTTTGGCTTCTTAGATACCTACTTTTCCCACTGACTCTAAAATCTTTGTCACCATACAAAGACTACAATCACCCTCTTATTTTCCTCATGAAGTATACCCTATCGAAACCACTACTCCTAACCCAAGGGACCTTTGGTATAAGCAATATATAGACTATCTTTCCCTTTCCATTTTACTCACTGATCTCACTTGTAATGGACAACATGCCTTTCTTAAAAGTGTCTCCCTTTATATCATCATAGGTGGTTTTCTTTATAAACATGGTTTCGACAACATTCTCTTACGATGCCTTAAAAGTTCTGAAATTCCTTACACCATTAAGAAAGTCCACGATGGAATTTGTGGAGACCACTTTAGTGGTCTTGCTATCGTAAAACATATTATTTTCCTAGGCTATTACTTGCCAACCCTAAACCATGACTATTGTGATTATGTCAAATGCTATATAAAATGACAGCAACATGCTAATCTCCATCACACCCCTAGTCATGCCTTACAGGTTGCACGAGACCTTTAGCATTTTTTCTCAATGGGGTTTGGATCTTGTTAATGAGATCAACCCCAATTCTTCACAACGCCACCAATGGATCATAACCACTACTGAATATTACACTAAATGGGTAGAATCCATTCCCCTCATTTCCACCAAAGATGATAAAATATGTGAATTCATCAACCATCACATCATCTATCGCTTTGGTGTCCCTTAGCACATTATCACAGAAAACAGAAAAAAAATTCAAAAATAAAACCCTACGCAAACTATGCTATGGTTTTGGAATCCAACTCAGTTTCCCATCACCTTATTACTCGCAAACCAACAGTCAAGCCAAATCAACCAATAAAACCTTGAACAAAATTCTTATGAAGGTAGTTAACGATACTGGGAAGGATTAGTATGCACATATTTCTTTCACCTTGTGGACTTATCACACTTGTATTTGCACTTTGACTACTGCCACCCCCTTTTCTCTGGTCTATGGTACTAAGGTTGTCTTACCTCTTGAAGTCTAGATTCCATCCCTTCACATCTCACTACAAGACATGCTCAACAACGATGACTTTGCCCAGGATTTTTTGGCAAAACTTGAATTATTAGATGAACATCATCTCAATGCTCTTGACCATCTCCAAATATACCAAAAACATATCAAACGTGCCTATGAAAAATGTGTTCACAAATGAACCTTTCAAGTCAGTGACATCGTCCTAAAGGAAAATCAACATGTAACCAAAGAGGAGAAAAATAAACGGGGAAATTTTTCTCCTAATTGGCTTGGACCCTATATCGTTACCCATTCCTATGGATCAGGTGCTTATCATTTGTCTTCACTCAAAGATAAACTTGAACCTAAGCCCCTTAATGCCTTGAATCTTCGACCATTTTATTGCTAATATCAATTCCTATATCACTTTCTATCAATTGATCACTCGTCCCTTGAGTGTTGTTCACTTTCCATAATTACCCATTTTCAGGATCCACGACTAAACAAGAATCTTGTGATTACCTGCCACCTTTTAGCCTTGTCTTCCATATGAGTACCACAACTATGCTCATAGCATTATTCTCATGGATACTTTTCATCTTCTTCGAGATGGAATCCCATGGTTTCTTATCATTTGAAATCACCTCTTTCATAGTTAATATTTTTGTACTACGATCTTGTCTTCTAAAACAAGAACCTAATCATCCTCTATAGTTTTGGACATGACTTAAATGTATAAAATACAAAAAGGGATACAACTCTTTGAGTTAAAATTATAGAAAAATATGACTCCCTCAAAAGGGAAATCTCTTCTTTATATTCTACCATTATCAATAGAATGCTCCCTTGAAGGAAAACTATATACAATGATTACAAAAATATAATAACCATTTAGAAGCTTCCCTCATTAATCAATCTATTATTAAAAAAAGGAAAAAGATGAAATTTTTGTCATGGAATTTTGGATTCAGGGTTTCTTGTTCCGAAATATAGGTCATCGTACACTACATTATGCTAAACCTCCCATCCTCACCTCCTTTCCTTTTTCACCTAAATTCCTCATTACTTAAGGGACTTGTTGCAAATGCAACATTTCATGATCATGTGACTTTTCTTCACCCTTAGAATAGTCCATTATGTAAGGCTTGTAGGGTCTTACATTCATACACCCATATGGGGTACTGTAGACTCATTAGGGTTCTTCTCAATTAAGCAACTCCTTTACCATATCTTACCATTCACCTTCCTCATTGTTTATTGATTATCCTATACAGGACCACATCCTTGGCACATGTATTTAAGAATCACTCAACCATGCCTACAGCCTAAACTCATCCATGCCTATGACCTGAATCCATCATGCCTACATGACCTTGAATCTAGTATGCTTAATCCAACTAATTTTCACCTATATATATAACATAGAAAATTAAAACATGTACACCATCCATACTATAAACACCATCATCTATAGATCAAATAGTTTGTATAAAAGTACATGTGAAATATTATATCCCAATAATAATCAAAATCATCTGAAATTACTCAGATACATCTTCACCATATTTGGAAAGTAGGTCAATATATCATTAAAATATCAAATTGCTCAGATACATCCTCACCATCTTTAGCATGTAGGTTGGTATATCATCAAAATCTCAAAACTCTCATGTACATCCTCACTCTCTTCGGCACGTAGGATGGTATATATCAAAAATAAATAACTATACAAGATAGGAGGTACATACGGCTAACAGATATCACCCTACTAGATATCCTCCATATTTGTCTCACCTATCTCCTCCTCCTCCTCTACCCCCATGTGGCATCTAGTTAGCATCTCACCACCCATCATCAATCTTGGCTAGATCTCTTCTGGTACCTCACTTGGGGGTGGCCTCCGTGAGTTGGTGGACTCACCCTGACCCTATATTAGGGCTTCATGGCCCTCTATGCTCTCTACACTATGGGTGCATGACCTCATCCTCTCACTCAAGGCCTGTTGTGCTCTATACTCCCCATAGGATAGAAAATCTATCCTTGCGGACATCAAAATATCTTGATAATACTGGACCTTACCTAAAACATCTCTCAACCTACCTATCGGTACTGTCTGGGATGGTGCCATCAGCCTCGGCCCATGTACTTATCTCTCAGGAACCTGTCCCATTGGTACCTGTAAAGAGGGACCCTGTCCCTGTGCCTGTGCCTGTCTTGATGGACCATGTCTCACTTCTACTTGTATTTGGGCCTGAAGGGCAGCAACCTGTTCATGTGCAGAGGCCAAATGGCCCTGGAAACATATAACCTACTCATGTAGGGCAGCCATCTATACCCCATATCCATCTTCACCCTATGCGGATACCTTTCCCTGTGCTTCCTGGGCCTATTGTGTGGCCACCTGTGCCTACAAAATATCCACATGTGCCTCTGAGCCTGTCAAATTCCCCTGCACTATACCCAAGTGTGCAATTAGAGTCACCACCTACCCTTGTAGGGCATCCCTCTACACTATGATGGTGGCAAAATATAGCTTCCCTAATCTCGGTAGTACTGCTCATAAGTGTGCAGCCCACCACTGTAAGTATCTATTTGTGACCCCAGCATCATCAATCCTGCGGTCTCTCACATGCTCCTCCTGCCCTATCAGTATTGTCAGCTGTGGTAGAGGCAAAGGCCTCTCCACATCATCCCTCTTGTATTGTGGGAAAGGTGGTGGTATATCCTAAAGTAGTCTGAACTACTGTCTAAACCTTTCCACAGGTATCATCTCATGCTCTCCTGCATGGCACCCTATCTTGCATCCATAGCTGATCTCTCACCTACATCCAAAAAAAAATTACATTAATACACCTTGATCATGCCCACAATAATTCTTTACACGTCACCTACACCTATTACCCTTCCTCTTTCTCCCCTCGTAACTTACCTTCTTATCACATATTCTATCTACCCACCCCAACCCTCACCCACTATCGATCAAACCATACCTATTTCAACCTCTTACCCATGTTATGTTTTTTATCAACATATTCTTTTCCCACTATCTATCTCACCCACCCACCTTAGAGCTCTTTTGGACCCTTTTTATCCACATGATTACCGGTACCAGTTCCCCTAACCGACCATGGTCTCTCCCAAAATGGCATCAGTCACCTTATCTATGATCGATACTGGCTTAACACCACCGATGTTGGCCACCCATTGATTGACACCAGTCACTGTCATGTTGAAATCCATGACACCCAAACCCCTTTCTTCCTAACACCTCCCTTCTTATACCTTTCTACCCACACATTCCTACCTAAATCTACCCTCAAATCCTCCCCACCCCTCGTTCACGTAACCACACCTCTCCCCATTCCTATTTTACCCAATTTTCCTTCCCAAATTCAAAATCCCCTTTTCCCATCCAAAACCTGTATTCCTTCCCTAACCTATATACCTAATATACCTCACAAAAAAGGCAAGGGATTGACTCTTACCTCATTGTGCTGCCATCTCTGTGGTGGCATGTTGAGCCACTTCACCAGTGGTCCACGCAATCTCTCTCCCACCTCTGCCATGTCCAATCACTAAATCCAATCCTCATGACCTCCACCCAATCACAATGGATCCCCCTGTGCTCATGGATCCATCTACCTGTTTCCTCTAACCAACCAGATCTCTCCACCTCAGTATGATATCATCCCTTGTCCTTTCCTCCTGATAAAGCACAACTCATTCAGTGCTCTGTCATTTTCCCAAAAGCCAAAACATATAAATGAATCCCTATTATACGGATTTTTTATTTTTATATAGCCACATCGACCTGATCGACGTCAGTTATACCTATACCAACATCGGTCCTGTGCCCTAGAGCAACGTGGTTGGTTATACCCAAACCAACATTGGTCATCTTCCTATGAAAACCGTGGTCGGTTTACCTAGATTGTCAATAGTTCCATATGACCAACATCAGTTACCCATCATGCTCCTGTCAACTACCCTTTCCCCATTTCTAACCCAACTTAACCAAACCAGCCACCTATTGGCCTTACCCACCCTTATCACAATCTACCTCCAAGCCTATATTACATATACCTATCCTTAGTTACATTTAGGAACTTATTACTTCATCCATACCTTGGCCCTACCTGTGCCGTGACCTATCTACTTAGACCCGAAACATTTTTAGTGACTTGTGAACTCATGTGCTCAATATACCTTATGACACTGTTACCTGTGTTGTTTGACCTAATGACCTTACCTTTCCTCTTGCTGTGACCATTTATCCTAACATGACCTTTAGTATACCGAACATACCTAAACGTTCCTGCACCTAACTTACGAATTTCTTCCGCACCATATCCTATACCTTGGATACCGGAATCACCTCAACCTTGTTTGGATAAACCTATGAACTTGGTACTGTGCCACAATTTATACTTTTCTGTGCATTTGAATGTTGCTACCTTTGACCTTGGCCCATTACATGAATTACCCAATTGGACCTTTACCCCATTACCCCTGTTGTCAACCTTCCTCTTCATCATATTCACCTTTTATCAAACCACTCACCAATTATGTCTTCTACCACATCAGTTCCTAGTTTGAGGGGGATCACCTTAACCCACACATGAGGCAATCACATCTTATTTTTTAAAGCATCGCTTACCAATACAAGCTACGCAAAAAAAAGGGGCAAAATGTAGACACCAAAATTGGGTCACACTCCCCTTGGTCCCTTGTCAAATAACCAACTCAAGCATACTCATCTAACCATGGCCCCTTCCACCCCACATCACCTTTAATTTAATTAATTTAATTAAATTTATATATATCGTCACAATATTTAATATCTAATTACCTTAATTTCTACCCACCACCTCACCTAGACACCTCATCCAACCACCTCACCCTAGACCTATTATTGGCATGTTTCCATAACCAATAATAACTTAGTCTTACTTGCCTCAATGATTTAAGATTTGGTCTAATCCTACAATCAATCCCTAAAATCTCTCTAACCACATTCCCTCTCATTAGAAGGGAAATTTCCATTCTAATCTGCAAGAATAAACGAACTGGACCAAAATAAATTAGGAAGAGCTACCCATTTTAGTAAACCTAGGGAATCCCACCTTAACTGACATCGGTCAACCTAGAACTGTCATCGGTTACCATTTATTCACCCAAACAGCCTTGTTTTTGGGCTGGCACATTCTGAGAGCAAGAAAAGGAGATCATAGCTGCATGTAAGTAAAACCAACAGCCTTTCACATATCCAAACATCCAGAGCCATCACTAGGACATATATTTAAGCATTTTCACCCATGGAATCATTCTAGGAATCATTACTAAGATATCCAACACTATTCTTCTGATCAATAACCATCTCCATTTGGCCATCAAAATCTACATCACATTAAGTACATCTCTACCAACATTGTCTATTTCAACATAGTTAACTTTTGTCATTCTTGTCATTAGTTTATACTTTTCATGTACATTCCTCCATTGCTTAATAGCTTGTAATCCCACCATTTCCCTTACCCACACCACCAAATCACCATTCTGACCTAATATCCATTTCTAAGTGTACTTGAGATCTCCACAGACCTTCTCATTCACTCTCCCAACCTTATTTGACCTCAGATCAGCCACTTCCGTTTAATCTATTTGATTTTATTTTACCTCAACCATACCAACGCTAGTTATCCACAACCGTTGTTGGTTCTACCTAAATCGGCATCGGTCACATTTAGCTGATGTCGGTCTCTATGTTTTACACCTTGATGAAGAATAGACCCAACAATCATCATGCCAATTGACCTAAATAACCAGAATCAGAACCTGACCAGTCCCAGTACGTTGAAAGACACCTCATCTCTTAGATCCAACTATAGCCTAGCCTGTTGTGATTGGATTTTCTTATTGTACTTGAATGAAATACCTAAATCATATCAAATACAACAGGAATTTACTTGTTTCTTGCATTAATTTTTTTCAAACATTGGATTGACAACCATCTAGGGAGTATCACACTTCCCAAAAATAGCATACGCTAGGAAGTCCACTGTCATATACCATTTAACTATCATCTTGTGGTCTTGTTTTCTATTACAGGTAGTTCCTCCTAGCCAAAAGGAAGATCTCACATTCAACTATGGATCAAGGATTCTAAATGCATGCAACAACCATAAACCAACCAACATTTAACAGGTATTCCTCCTTGGCCCCTACCCTTATCTATTTTGTCATTTCGAAAAGGAAAAGAAAATGGTGAAACATTAGCCTCTATTTATTAGGACCTTTAAGCCCAAGTTCATCAGTTATGGAAAGCTACTTCTTATGTATGTCCATCTTTGCATTCCACTCTATTATTACATACTGCATTCAAGCCCACTATATCAACTTATTCACTTCCACCAAATTTTGTCACCCCTAAACTACCTATTTTCAACGGCCAAGGTGACCCATAAAAGCACCTCTAAGAATTTCATCTGGCTTGTCTAGATTTTGTGGATAATCACATTCTCCTAGCTAAGCTCTTTCCTCGTAGCCTTCATGATTATGAAATGTATTGGTTTTATAACCTACCTATCCATTCAGTAGTATTTTTCATGCATCTCATTGATGCATTTCTCACTCATTTCTCTATCAACATCGGATATAAGATCTCTTATGCCCAAATTGCACAACTTAAAAAAGGGTCTAATTAACACTTAGTGGATTATGTCTTGTGTTACAAAGAAAACTTAGCTAAGATGTTGAATGTTCTTACAGACTCTGAGCTTCAGGATTTATTCATCAAGATTCTACTACCACCCCTCTAAGAAAGTGTACTCTTTCATACCTCTTCCTCATTTTATCAACTCTATCACACCATCAAGCTTCACAAAACTAAGATTTTATCCATCAGTAAACTTCAGTATCAGAATTAAGCATCATCATTTGCAAACTTTTAAGGCAAGTCAAAATTTAAACCTACTGATGCCACAATCACTTTTAGTGCAATCACAACTCCTAAAGAAGTTCAGTCCCAACCACCATAACACACATTCACCAAATTTCCTATTGCCTCACATCTCATATTACTATAGCTTCTTGAAAGAATTCTTATTACACTTCCTTGACAGCTTGAATATGATCCACCACAGCCAAAAGGAATAAATTGTAATGAAATATTTTGATGTGATTGTCATCACTGTGTAGGGAAATCTTCAAATAGGTGTTTCAAACTTTGTGCCATTATCTAAGACCTCATTGATAATAACAAGATCAAATTTCCTGAGGTTACAGACTCTCAACCAATTAATTAAAATCATAAGCTTATATTATTTGGTAACTCGCCATAGCAAAATGATAAGAAAACAACTTATTCATCAGCTAATCATACTTATCATGAAATTCCTCCACCTGAATCGGGGGCCCTTGATTTCTTAGTTGCTAATACTGAAGCTTCTCCCTTAGTTATTTCTTTATATGGTTATGATTATCATGCTACATTATCTTCTAATAACTTACACATTAGCGCATCTATCAGAGTGGTCCCCATCAATAGTACTAAGGTTGACCCATCATGGCTTATCAGTGCATGTTCTATGCCACTTCTTGATTTTATCAGTTATCCTTGTTCATACATCTCATATCCAATGAACAATTCATATGGTGTTTTAAAACTTCATGTTATGGTAGGACCTCTTACTATGTTGGTACCCTTCTTTGTTGGAAAATAATTCGATGGTTGTGACATGATTCTACGCCTCAATTGGGTTCATAGGTATTAATCTATCATCTCTATGAATCATTTTTGACCCAAATTCATTAATAACAGTCAAGTATTTTCTATCGATGGTGTACCTCCATATACTCCTATTATCCCGTAAAATTGACAAGAGCAATTTTACTGATAACCATACTGAAATTTTTTTTGCGATCCCTCGTCAGGGATTCCTTATGTTCGGAACGTTGCAAAATCCATTTTCAGGGAAATCTAGTTTTCCGAACTTAGTCTTTTTTGGTCTTTTGGCTGGGCGCATGGAATTACTCTGTTGCATCTCCTTTTGGTGCACCCCCTTTAAATCCTTTGGCACATGGTTCTTCATGTCAACAGACCTTTTGGTGCACCTTGATATGTTGAGTCTTCCCTACATGCACCAAGGCGCATGCGCCTTCCTGTCGATAGAACATTTGTTGCGCCTCTTTTCGGTGTGCCTTGGGCGCACATTTTCTTATGTCAACACCCCTTTCAGTGCGCCAAAGGCGCATATAACTCTATGTTGTCAGACACTTTGGTGCGCCAAAGGTGCATACATTTCCTCGATGTCGACAATGCTTTTCGTGCACCACTTAAAAGGTTGGTGGCGCATTTATTGCCTTCCAGCCTATATATAGGCACGTCTGCGTTGTCACTATCACCAATGTAAAGCACGTGATATTTTCTTTGAACCTGTCAGTATCTACTCTATCACTTTCGATAACGTTGTAGACCCATTCTCGTGATTTTTCATCGTTTTATATCTGGGTATGTGGCCTTCTATCTTTTGTGACTTTTTGTTTTTGTGGATCTTGGTTGCTAGGTTGGATCAGTATAGGTTGAAAGGATAGATTATGAACTTGTTTTTCCCCCCACCTTGCTGTCTTTCCACCTTTTTTTCCTCCTCTTTCTAGATCTGCTGGTAGAGGAAGCTCTGTCCTCAAAAATGGTGATGGCTTGAAAATCCTTCTTGGTATTGCACTCCTTCATATGAACCTTGAGAAAGCTAAAACCATATGTTGAAACCCCTTTGAGAGAAAGAACATACCTAAAAACCGTTTTCACCTGTGGCACATAAACTTGCTATGCAACATGAAAAACAGTTGCGCCTTTGGTGCATCTGTCACCTCTGTTACATCATAAAAAGATGCGCCCTCATGGCGCATTTCTCTCGTATGCTGCAACCGCTTCCTGTGCGCCCCCTTAAGCACATCAAATTTGGATGCAACACAAAATATTTGTGCGCCCTTTGGCTCACCCAGCATCTATGTAACACCCCTTTCATACACGCTAAGTACACAGCTATATAGGCGCGGGCGCATTCCCCATTACAGAAACATCATGTTGTGTAGACCCTCTGTGTGCCGCGCCAAGTCACCTTTGGCGCACGAAAAGTTCATGTTACACAAACAATACATGCACCTTTGGCGCACCAATTTTCCACGCAACATGAAAAATACATGCACCTTTGGCGCATCCTGTCCCTATGTAACACCAAATCTCCATGCGCCCTTTGCAAAATGTACCCTGCAGTATCTATGCACCATGTGCCTTTGGCACTGATTTAACCCCTGCAACACCTTTTTCCTATGCGCCTTACCTATTTAGCCCTGTAAGCTACAGCTTTCATGTGCCCTGCGCCCTGAGCCTCAAAATCAATAACTCTTTCTTCTGTTAACACTTCAATGGAAGATCAAATGACTAATACAACCTTTTTGCGTTGGGTCTCGCTTCTTCTTTGTGCAGATCAACAATTAAGCTCAGAAGAACATATGTCTACATCAAGCAAGAGACCTACCAAATCTAAAGGCAAGGCCAAACTTACAAAAGAAGAGATGAAATATAAATATCAGAGGGTCAGAATGCCTGACTCCCAGGCCGAATGTGACCTAGACATCAGAGACTCAGAGTTGGGTCACATTGATATGGAGGAATTCTGGGTCAGGACTCAGAGGGTAACAAGAAGTCCATGGATGGACAAACTAATGGGTAGTGCCCTACACTTCGCTGGAGGAATCCCAGTCAGCGCCGTCAACAATGAATTCATGATGGTAGTTTCCCGGTGCTACAACAAGGACACAAGGTGTGTCGTAAATGACAAGGGCGAGGTCGTCATTAACCTCACTGCCCGCCACTTCGAAATAATACTCGGCATTCCTCGTCATCGGCACTTTGTGGCCGTCAGCCGAGAGGATTGTATTAAGGCCTGGGACGACCATGAAGATCAGTTCATGCAGTTGATGAATGAGGTCTATTTGAAAAACAAAAAGGTAGTGACCCGATGGCCACAAATCATTCACCGAAGTGATTTTTTCAGAGGAGCTCAGTGACACCATCACTTTCCTGAGCAGGGTCTTTGGGCTTCCTGATGCCCACTTTTTCCATAAATGGATGCTGCAGTACTTAGAGACTATGAATAAGAATATGCCCGATCAGCGCTTCGAATGGGTAGAGATTATAAGCAGCTACAATCTCCGAACAACTTCAACAATTCAATACAACAGGGAGATTCTACATCAATTCCTATGTTGTTTACGCTGTAGCATCAAAAAGAGACTACCCAGGCGTGATGCGGAGTGGGGTTTGGGCCTCAGGTCAAAATATATATGAATACTACCCAGAGTTGAGGCTGGAAAATAGCATCCCTCAATTCACAAAGATCAACGATGTGTTTTTCTACCACATCATCTACTTGTTGACGACTAAATATGACTTACGGTCGCGACGACCAAGAGCATAGTGGCAGCCACTGAGAAATGGGGGGGCCCTGTTCACCCCAATTTCCCACGTTCACCTATCTGAGGGCAGCCAACTTCTTGGGAGAGCCAACTAGACTGCCGAGGTATGCTGGACCCAAGCTGATTCTGCTGGAGCTGTCAAGGCAGCTGATCACCTATCATGAGAAGTGCCTCAAAAGGAAGAAGGGTGGAACTCCTTTCCCCCCTCACAGTGGGCAAATATACATGTCTTACCCATCATAAGGCAAGGGACATGTTTGCGGAGCTGGAGCTGCTTAATTTGAAACTTGATTTCCCGGCCAGGCCTACCTTCGACCCAAGAAGTTGTCTGCCAAGGGCTAAGCTAGATCCAATCCACATCCCTCAGATTGAAGGCATCTACATCGACGTCATTCATGAGGTTGAGCTCAGGAGAAAGGACCATTCTCGCTTAGCCTTGGCAGAAATCATCCAATACGGGGTAGCAATTATCCCCAAAGGCTTCCAAACTACGGAGGATGAAGTAGACCAAGTATATACTAACACAGATGGGGACAATTGGCCTTTTCCAGCCAATTGATAGAACTAAGGCACTTCAGATGATTGAGGAGAGGGTCAAGGAGACTCTGCGCAGAACAGAGCATTGGTGCCGGATGAACGGATTAATCTACCTCGGGGTTGATTTCACAACCTCCCCATTGGGTAACGCACCTCCCTGATCTAAACAATAGCCTAAAGGCAAGGGAAAAGGCATAGAGGGTGAATCCAGCACCACTAAAAAAGAAGCTCCTGAGAGTCCTCCTTCCGTGGCACCCCGAACAGGTCATAACTCTGGTTACGCTAGAGAAAGAAACAGAAGAGGATATTCCAATAGGCCCATCCACTCAGGATGTCGGCATTGCTACAACAACCGAGGTCCCTTCTGTCCCTTCTTCTTCCCTTCCTTCCCCTCCTCGAGTGACTCAAGCGACGATCCCTTTGGTCGTGTCCTCTCCCCCTTCTTCTACTATTCCTCCCCGCTTCTTCGTCCATCTTTTCTTCCCTCGCGGATCTTTTCCCCCTCCATTTCTTCCCTCATCTCTGAGCTCCCTTCCCTTCCTATGTCTTCCTCAGCTGCAGTTTCCCCTTCCTCCCGTGGGCACTTCTTCGGCTGTTCTCTCCATGCCGCCGCCACGTGTCTCCATGTTTTTCCCTTCTTCTACTGTAGCTTCCCCCTTCACTATTTCCGGCCCTTCTCTCATAAGTCCAGCCTGGATCTCCCAGCAGTTAAGTCAGCAAAAAAGGAAAGTTCCCATCGCTCTGATGGAATTTTCTGTAATCCCATCTAAGGGGGCAAAGAAGCAGAAGCCCGTCACATGCTTCTCTCAAAGTGCTTCAGGAGAGAGGGTAATGGAGATCGCGTACCCCAATCCTCTCAAGGAGAAAAAGGATCTGTCTCCAACAGATTATACTGTGACCCAAGTCACAATGGGGACGTCTTCTAAAATTCTTCAGGGGGATGCCCTTTCTACATTTGATGCCCTCTGCAAGAAGCTTTAGGAAACAAAAGAGGAGAAAAGGCAACTGAAAGAGCAAAATAAATATCTGCTCCAAGCCTTATAGAAAATGGGTAGTGCGCCTCCCACAACTGCCGCCGAGACTTCTGAGCTTTTGAGCTAGGAGAAAATTAATGAATATGCAAAGATTGGTGAGTAGGGTATGGCCGTTTCTACTTAGAGGAGCCAGATCCTCAAAGACAGCAAAAAAGTAATCACCAAGCTCTCTGACTTGTATTTGAACATCAACAAGGTGAATAAAGAGCTCCAAGCATTGGCGGGACCCATATTGGAAGAGCTAGAACATGCTAGACTGCAGCACGAGACCTTTTAACAAATGTTCAACTGTTCAGTCGAAGATCTGGTCAAGTTTTGCATCTTCGGCCATCCCAGGGCCCTCAACAAAATCATGTCCACTCTAGATTACCGGGTGGATCAGCTGGAATTTGTCCTAGAAAAGATCGACAAGGTGAAGGAAGAAGCCCTAGACGTGATGCACCAGATGGAATGGATCGTTCTCAACATGTCGCCAGGGTTGCTTACTCCTTCCTTCACTTTAAGAAAAGCTGATGAAACCATCTAGATCTTCAAGGAGATCGTTTCTCAGGGGATGGGGCCAGAGGTCACTTTTGACGCAGGGTCTATCAACAACCTGCTGGCCTGTCGAGACTTCATTGGGTTACTCATTGAAGTAGAAAAAGACTATTCCAAACTCCCCGAGAAACTGATAGATGAGTGAGAGACTTGTGAGGTGATCAGTGAGCAGCATAAGGATCCTTCCCAGGATCAACTAGGGCCCATGATCAACAAGTTTATGGAATACCGCTCCCAATTCCATATCTCGTCACCTGAGCAACATCAAAAGCAGTCCACTCCCTTTCGGCCACAGGATGACAATGACGAGTAGTTTCTCCTCCTTCTTCTTCTCTCTCTCTCTCTCTTCTTCGACTTTATTTTTGGGAATATCTAGAGTATGTTGGCACAAATGATGACATCATCCATGTTGCATCATGGGATGATGTCATCCATCAAGTTGTAAAAAGTCAACATGACTTTTAGATATTTTGTAAATATCTTTGTAAATAAGTGGTTGGCTCCTTTTTACCTTCTTCTCTCTCCTTCTTCTATAAATACCCCAATACTTGTTGTATTGGAACATGGGTGAATATCTTTTAGATGAAAAATAGGAGTAAGGAGAAAAGACTTTGAGCTTTTTGTAACAGAAGGATTATTAATACAATATTTAGACTTTGTGCTGAATACGTGTGTTATTTGCATCAGATCTTTCTTATGTCTGATCTATGTGTTTATTCTGTTAAATCTGCTTCTATTTTGTTGTCATTTATTCATCATCAATATTTCTTTGCTCGTTTATGCAAGTAGGTTTGGCTCTGTTTACTACCAATCCCAAAACATAAACCTTCTGACCTTTCTGCTTTGGAATTCATTTCTTTTCTCCCTTCGGACCTACTCTTTCTTCATCCCCTCTTCCTTTCCTTTATTTTTGCAGTCAGAAACATCCCTACTGGGATGAGATCCCAAACCCCCGAAGGTAGAATTTCTGAGACTTGCATAGATTCCTGCTGGTAGAATAGCAATAAACTAGTTTCACTTTGCTGACTCAAAGAGGGGCTATGCCCTACACACTGTTGGCTCGTTTATCCATAGATCTGCCCAAGCAAAAAAATTTCAGACCAACAACTCCATGGTCATCATCTCCTCGAGCACTAGTTCAGGAATCCCCTAATCCATCTAACACATTACAACCAATGTTAATTAAAGAACAATCTACTTGTAGTTCACTTACTCACACACCAGTTATACGACCTCACTGCTCTACTATTCCTACACATAGGAATAGGCCCATTCTTCACACAGTTACTGCATCTCAAAATAGGTCACCACCTTGTTTTATCCCACACGGGTGTCCATCACCTCTAAATTTGGCTTCTCATTGGTCTCCATCACCTAGACATTTTGTTGCACCTATTCACTCATCATATATCCATCTATCACATGCACACAGACTTCACTCACCTGTGCAGTGACTATCTACTATTCTACCATTACTAGAACATGTTCATACACTTTCTACACCACTCACATAAGATGAAGGACCTTCATCCTTCACTTTCATTTGTTATTTCATTCACTCACATGAACTTAGGGGGCATAAAATCCACACCCCCAATCATAGCATCAAAACACATATCATACTCACATTCACACACATCCACCTTCTAGCATAAGTATCTTCATCTACACATTGCAATAAACCATTACTCGATGGCACACTCTCACGCTTTGGTTCACACTTGAATGTTGAGGGTATTATTTACACATGGACCTCACACACCACATAGTAGTCACTACACATTAGGCACCACATATCATCAAACCTCATCTACACATTATACACTATATTCTAAGCTATTACACATCTTCATACAACATACACATTTTATGCCCACTAAACCTTAGTTCTTTCATGTTGTGTGTTCTCCACACATTATAAACATCACCTTATAGTATACATCCTTCACATTTTACATCCAGGGTTCATTTTAAGATGCCTCTTAGAAATCGTAGGTGGAAAATTAATAGCGAATATCCTGGAAACCAGTTTCATGGGAAGGCAAATTTTTTAGGGGTCTGATAGAAAAATTTTCACCTAATTTTTAAGTGGTGTGATAGAAGGTTACAGACACAAGATAGAGATTTGCTATCACACATATGCAGCCTCCACCATCTGGTCACGTGACAACAAAATATCCATGTCACATGTCAACAAACTCTCCCTATTGCGTGTCAATAAACTCTCTGTCATGCATCTGTAGCCTCCGTCCTCCTATCACACGTTTACTATACTTGATAATACATATGCCCCTAGGTGGTATGAGTGAGCTAGTAGTGTTCTACCTAGCAAATAATATAGGATTATATAGGGGATAGTTTCAAGGGTAGGTGAAGCCAACCCCTAAAAAAATCAAACTGTAATTTTTAGGCAAACAGGTCACTGACCCACACCAGAAAATTCACCTGTTCAAATTTTTCAAAAATGGAATATTCGCCATATTATGAATATTCAAATGCAACACACTTCATACGATGGGAGTCTATTGTTTCCATGCACACATTTACTGCAGTCTACATTTAGTTATTTTCTCACTACTTTACAAAGTGTGACTGACATGAGAGTAACCTAGGGCATGATTTACACACACACATAGTAGTACATTGGGTATGAAATGTAGTGCAACAATCAGTTAGTAAATCCACCATCATGGTCGTTGAGAAAAGTCTTACCCCTTCATATGCATCTTTATTTTTTTTTAGGGATTTGATGCTTTTTTGTGGTTTTACAGGTGTTTTCTCCATCTTTGATTTATAATGACATCCACCCAGTTTAGCAACATTCATGCAACAAGTAGCAAAGGAAGGAAGTTACTTAGTGACACCTCAGAGGAGGGTTATAGGCCATTTCAATAGACCATGACATCTAGATCTCATACCAGGGCACCAATAAGTGCTCATGTCCTTTTCTAGTACCCCAAACCAATCAAAGAGCTCATATCTATACTTTTTTAGGCTTTTGTGTGGTCATTTCCTCCTCATGTTCACTTGATTCACACTATGATATAGTCCCACACCTTCATCAAATTAGCTAAGGATTTCTTAACCCTTTCTCGCACATTAGGGTTTCACATTTCTATGTACTTATTTTTTTTGGTAATTTCTTTTATTTATTTAGTTGTTATTTATTGCTTTGCATAACATTAGATTTAACTACAATATTTTTACTTTAGTTAGTCATTCATCTATACCAAATTTCCACCCACAACTTATAGGAATTGGTTATTATGTCGTAGGTGTACTTTGTGAATCTCTTTGTAGGGGATTTATTTTCAAGGGGGTACTTCCATGTCTTTTCATTTGGGCAATTTGGAACTTCAATTTTTGAGAAGATAATTGAAAGGAGGATTACAACCCAAGTTCTCCTGTCACCTGTGTGTTAGAGTAGATATTTACCTTAGCTCATGTTCACCTAGGTACTTTAATTACTTTTATTGTATTTATCCTCACCCACTTATGTGTGTGGATATTTCTTTTTATCTATTTAGATATTAGGGGGATATTATCTAGTTGTTAGGTATAGTTCTTCCCTTGATCTATGGTATTGACTAGATCCTTGATATCTAGTTCTCTCCTAAATCTATGGTCTTGACTAGTTCTTTAATGACTAGTTATTTCCTTGAGTTATGGCTTGATCTACAACCTTGACTAGTTCTTAGATTGTTATTCCTTTCCTATATAAGCAAGGACTATTCTCATTATATTTAATTGACTTCCATAATAGTATATGATATTGCTACTCTTTTGTTTGCAAAGGTTTTATGTAAAGTTATTTTTTTGAATTACTTTCATATTATTCATCATGGTGTTTTGATTAACATTTGATTTTTTGGCCTGGTACAATTTGGTTATCATTCCTTTTACTTTGTATCCTTAGCCCTTGGTCATATGGTGTGGTCATGTGAGGGCTTAAAGCTTGTGATTCCTACTAGTAGGTTCTTAACTTCATCCCCCTTTAATTTTATTTGTGTGGTGAAGGAAAGACCATTTTATTCTATTTTAGGGGCAACTAAAATAAATAGTAGAGCTTAATTTTGAAAAGCTTATATCTTTTGATCGATAACTCAGTTTTGAGTGCCATTTTTTGTAAAAGTGATTTTTTGTGCTCTTTCCATTAGAAATATTTATTTTGAGATTTTCACTATAATTATAAAGTGCCATAGTATAACACGCACTCATTTTATAAAGTGCCAAAATTTGGGGGGCTCTTGTTGCATTGCTTAGTTGCATTTATTTTGGTGATTTTTTTAGAATGGCATCTACTTCTACATTAGATCATGTTGATCCATTAACAACACATAATTACAACAAATGGAAACCAAGAATGGAAATAATAATCAAGTGGAAAGGATTATGGGCTTTAACTTCTTCAGATTCACTAGAGAATATTAGAAATTTTAGTACCACTGTAAATTTGATGAGTGTATGGATTTGATAGGAACTTATGTAAGTGACAGTCTTTTGTTTCATTTAGAAAAATGTGACTCTCCTTTCAAAATATAGGAGGAGGATTTATTTAGTAAGGTGGATAATATGAGAGCCATGCAACTTCAAATTGAGATCACCTCTCTTAATCCTGAATATTTTCCAACAATTATAGAATATCTTACCAAGTTTAAGAATTTACTAACACATTTAAAGGGGACTGGAAGAGATAATAAAGATGAAGAGTGTGTTTACTTGATTCTATCTAAGTTGAGAGGACCATTCCAAATTTTTTCTTATACCTTTTTCTCTAGCATGGATGCCTTAGGTGACACATTCAAAATGCCTAACTTAGAAACATTCTGTGAAAGAATTACTAGGGAATAATCCAAATTATATCACCTTCAGTCTTCCACTTCTCACAAGGCATTATTTGCATATAATCCTAAGGGTAAGTGAAAAACAAAAATTAAAACCAAATCCACCCCTTCTCCAACTCAAAGTGATCATAAACCCAAGAAAATAACTCTAAACCCAAGGAGTCTTCTGAATACAAGAATAAGTACAACCTTTCATGATCTTTTTGTGGGGGAAGTGGTCATGAAGAACATAGGTGTTATAAGCAAATGAAAGCCTTAGAGGATGCAGCCAAGAAACATAAATTTTTTATATTCACTCCACCTCCTTATAATCAGCACAGAAAAGAACTTAACATTGTTGAGAGATTTCATTCACCACTTGCAGACAGTTGGGTTATAGATTCTGAGGAGTCTTTTGTTTCTCTAG
The DNA here is from genome assembly GCA_019776745.2 of Taxus chinensis. Lineage (NCBI taxonomy): Eukaryota > Viridiplantae > Streptophyta > Pinopsida > Cupressales > Taxaceae > Taxus > Taxus chinensis. The sequence goes on along the minus strand of CM034147.1, from coordinate 79,342,184 downwards.
GTTTGAGTTATACTTCCAAAATTAAGGTTGGAGATTCTTCCTTTCTTTTTGTTAAAGGAAAATGTGATATATAACTTGATGGTGGAAGTATCCAAGATGCACTATATGTTCCTAACATCACTACAAATTTTCTTTCTATGTATAAATTTGTCATTATGATCAAGGGAAAACACTGACTTTTACACCACATCTGGTAGAAGTATGAACTTTATTGGAGCCTTATTCACTTGTTGCTCAGGGTATTGTTGATCATAGTTATATAGTATATCACTTTGAGGGTTTTGATGACACTTCTTCTGTAGGGATAGGATTGGTTTCTCATGCAGATTCATAGAGTAAGCTTTGGAATTAAATATTTGGACATCTTAACTACATATATTTTAAGGAGTTGAGAACTCATGGTATGGTAGATGGTCTTATTAGAGTTTCTTGTCTTGAGGGAGTTTTATCTAGATTTGCATTAGGGAAACAACACCAAGATCCATTTCCTAAGAATTTTTCCAAGAGAGTTTCTTCACCACTTGAGCTTGTGCATAGTGACTTGATGGTTTTTCCTACCCCCTCTTTCAATGGAGCTAGGTATACACTTACATTTATTGATAATTTCTTCAGGAATAATTGGGTTTATTTTTTGAAGTACAAAAGTTATGTTTTTCACTATTCAAAGTCTTTAAGGATTTGGTTAAGAAAAAATCTTCGAGTTGCATAAAGAACCTTTACAAAAATAATGGTGGGGGGGGGGGGGGGTACTTCAGTAATGAGTTTTCTAATTTTTTCATAACTCAAGGCATTATTCACTAGAATTTTATTCCTCATAGCCACAATAGAATGACTTAGTAGAATGGAAGAATAGAAATTTGAAGTAAATGGCTAACTATATGATGCATTCTATAGATTTACCTCCTATCTACTGGGTAGAAGTAGTTAATTGTGCTAACTGCATTTTGAATCGTACACCACACAGAGCACTTGACCATTTGACTCTAGATGAACCTTGGTCTAACACAAATCCAAATGTCTTATTTTTTCAAGTCTTTTGGATCCATGTTTGGGACTTTGTGCCAAATAAGAAAAGGAAAGATTTGGATAAGAAGAGAAAAACCTTGATATTTATAGGGTATTTTGAGGACATGAGAGCTTATCAAATTCTAGATTTTGATACTCATGACATTCTTTTTCGAACACATTTTTAGTTTGATGAGAACTTCACTCCTCATGATTCTTTATCTTCTTCCATACCTCCTTCTTCTTCATCTCATCTTGAGGATATTTTATTTGAGGAGTTTGATGAGGAGGTTATATATGTCATTGAGAATCCTATTCCCACTAATGTTGTCCCTATGCCTAAGTGGGATCATACTAAAATTTCTAAGGCATCATCATGCACATTATACAAGTTTTTTACTTTTTTGTCAGATAGTTTATGAGGATCCATAGTATTTTTCAAAGGATCATGGGATACAGAAGTGGGATGATGCGATGACAACTAAGTATTCTTCTTTGATGAAGAATCATACTTTCAATTTGGTATCTCTTCCTAAAGGAAGAAATATGGTTAGGTGCAAGTGGGTATACCAAACCAAATATGCAGTTGATGGGTCCATTGACATGTATAAGGATCGTCTTGTTACAAATAGTTTTTCACAAGTTGAAGGTATTAATTACCATGAGACTTTTGTACCAGTTGCCAAAATGGATTATGTATGCTTTATAATTGCTATTGCTACATCACATGGGTGGCCCGTATACTAGATGGATGTGAAGAGTGCCTTCTTACATGGAGAAGCCTGTTAGATTTGTTTAGGATTCTTCTCTTGTTTGGAGACTCTGAAGGTCTCTCTACGGTCTCAAAAAGGCCCCTCGGGCTTGGTATGAGAAGATGGATTATTATCTTCTATCTACTAGTTTTGTTCATTTCCACTCTAATCATACAGTGTATCTTTATCATGTTGGTGAGGATATTGTGATACTTGTATTGTATGTTGATGATCTGTTACTTACGGGAATTTCTTCTTCACACATTTAGACTATTCAAAGGGATCTTTCTACACAGTTTGACATGAAAGATCTTGGGCTATTGCATTATTTCTTTGGTTTGTATATTTCTCAAACATAATCAGGGATTCATTTGAGTTAGAAAAATTACAGCCATGATCTTCTTTTACACTTTTATATTGTTGATTACAAGCCAAGTCCATCTCCTTTTCAGTTTGGGGTTACTCTTACTTCCACATGTACCACTCCAATTTGTGATCGTACATTGTATAGGAAGGTGGTTGGGAGTCTCATCTACTCGACCCATACTCACCATGATATTTCATTTTCATTAGGGCTCATATCTTAGTTTGCACATTCTCCTCATAGAAGTCACTAGCAGGCTGCTAAAATGATTTTGTGCTATTTGTAGGGAACTTCCTACTTTGTCCTACACTATACTAGGGGTTATACTCAGTTGGTTGGATATACAGATTCAAATTGGGTAGGTTCTATTAATGACAATTATTCCATTTCTGAATATCATTTTTTCTTTATTTTTCTCTAGTTTCTTGGGCGTGTAATAAGCAACAGGCTATTACACTTTCATCTTCATAGGAAGAGTACATGGCAGTAGTTACAGTGAGTCAACAAATTATTTAGCTTCAACAATTATTGATAGAGTTTGGATTCCCATAGGATTCACCAAATTTACTTTGGTGTGATCACCAAATTTACTTTGGTGTGATAACCAAAGTTTAGTTCACATTTATCGCAACCCAGTTGAGCACCAGCGGATGAAGCATATTGAGATAAACATCCACTTCATTTGTCAGTACATTTAGGATGGATTTATTTACTTAGAGTATATTCCAACTCAACATTAGGTTGTGGACATATTTATGAAGCCTTTTGCATCACCTCGATACCTTGAGTTGTGTGGAATCCTTGGGGTTTCAAAATTTGTTCTTGGGGCGTGTTCGTGAGAACATATTCCTTCTTCTTTCTATTTCCTTCTAGCAGGATTCTTTCCTTTATTTTGTTTGATATTTCTTCATGGATATATTGTATATGAGTACCTCATCAGGCCTAGTAATCGGGACTCATACTATGGACTTGCCACATTTAATTTAGCCCCTAGATTCACTTGAGGGGGTGTTAAAGTAGGTATTTAACTTAGCTCATGGTCACCTACGTGCTTTATTTACCTTTATTTTATTTATCCTCACCCACTTATGTGTGTGGATATTTCTTTTTATTTATTTAGATATTAGGGGGATATTATCTAGTTGTTAGGTATAGTTATTTCCTTGATCTATGGTATTAACTAGTTCTTTCTTTGATCTAAGGTATTAACTAGATCCTTGATGTCTAGTTCTCTCCTAAATATATGGTCTTGACTAGTTCTTTGATGACTAGTTATTTCCTTGATTTATGGCTTGATCTACGACCTTGACTACTTCTTAGATTGGTATTCCTTTCCTATATAAGCAAGACCCATTCTCGTTGTATTTCATTGATTTCCATAATAATATATAGTATTGCTTCTCATTTGTTTGTAAAAATTTTATGTAAATTTATTCTGGTGAATCACTTTCGTCTTATTAGTCATGGTGTTTGATTAGCATCTGATTTTTTGGCCTAGTACAATCTAGTTATCATTCCTTTTACTATGTATACTACTTCTTCTATAATCCCTTATGTAATGAAGGAATAAATTTTGTACACAGTCTCTTTGCCCATCTTTTTTTTCTATGTGGAATCATCTTTTATTCACATCACTCTATCTCTCCTACACTCCCAACTTCAAAACCATACATGTGGCGACTCTCAAAACTGGGCCAGGGAGCTTAAAAATATCCATCACATGGCCACCTATTTGATACTGCAGCATAACAGCAATAACCTCTACTCCAACTTTGTCATCCAAATATGTCTCTATCTTTGTGCTCTAGCTACATAATCTAGTGACTTTTTAATAATTTTTACGGTAATACACATTCTTCTACTTGCGACATAAGTAATTAATGGAGGCACTCATAATTTTAAAAGTAAGGTATCTCATAAATATGAAGGAATCATGTACCCTTTAATATCTGGTACCCTTTATCATCATAAATAATCTTCCCATCAACAGTCCTCTCATTTTACTTATGTATTAATTTGTTCTCTATTTTGCACTCATTTGAGTCTGAACGATGATTATAATCACTGATTTTGAATTTTCTGATGTGGGATTCCTATATATGTCCTATAATAACACCCTCTGTATATTACATTTCTCAGTATCTTTCTTCTGGTACTTCTTCTACCTCAACCTCCTTTTCTTTTCCCTTTAATTTTCTCTTAGACACCATCATGGATTCCTTTCTAGGTGTCATTTATTCTTTTGCATAGTGCTTACTTCACAACTTGAAATACTACATGCCCTACGTGCTTAATAAGCTTCTACTCAACTATTCACACTATGCCAAACACTTTTCATTGTTAAAAAATTTCATGCCCTAGCTTGAATTCATGTTCTTATTTTTTTACAGACCCTAGCTTGCAAACCCTATTCTTCTAAAAACAAACCCCTTTTCCTTTTCTCAAGATTCAAACTTCAACCTAGACGAGCTCTACAACTAGGTCGTGTAATGTTTCAAACTAGGTTGCTTCTATTTCTCAAGATTCATCATGAGTTCACAAAGATTACATAGCCTCACATTATTCAATGCTTGAATTATTCACAAGCCAAGGTAAAAACGAACCCTCTTCGGTGCCCTTTTTATATATTTTCAAAAAAAATCCTCATTTATTCTACCTCATCTACCATTATACTACAACTTTAACTATGCTTTTTCCTTTTCCACACTTTTTCTCTTCTTTCTTCCACACGCTGCAGTCATAACCTTCTAGCACATTCCTAATATCAAGGACACAAACATTCTCATGTGTACTTTCATGTGCTGTAATACATCTTTCTCTGTGCCTTATACCAAGTAGTCTATCCTACCACTACTTACCTCATGTTACATTGCTCGGCCTCTTCCTCACATGGTATCTAATCTAAGAAATTCTTTATTAGAAGAATTGTTAGGTTGTGGAGCCTATTTTCATGTGTGAAAGTGTTGAAGATTGTACACTAAGAGTACTGTACACTTTTCATGTATCCTCGCCGGGGTTAGGCGTAAAATTTTTTGGCCTTGAAAAATGCACCCGACATATTGGGAAACGTGCTTTTCTCATATGGGTGAGTTTTTGACCCATAGGTTTATGGGACGGGTTTTTCCCATGGTTTTGATACCCACGGTTTTGTAAAATTGCTTAAACAGTTGTCTATTTATATGGTCTTATGCATATGATAGATGTACAAGCAAATGTATTGCAGATGTGTTTTGAATTCAGATGTGAATTTTGTAGAGTTTGTTGAGCATAGCTCCAAACGGATCTGGGTATTGTATTGAGAGAGCGGTGGCTTGTAATAAAATATGAGCAAGTGATTCTTGGTGGACGTAGCCCAAATTGGGTGAACCACGTTAAATATTGTCTCTTTGTGTTGTGTTATTTTATTCTGCAATTTTATTTGACATCTGTAATAATTTCTGCATATTAGTTTCTATTGTTGCGATTTTGTGAGGGATTATTCCACATATTTTATCCCTTATTTCCTAACAAGCATCACTCATAACACCTAGCCCATCTTTTTCCTTTGTTTTCATGTACCTTTTATACAACATCCAACCTTTCCACCATCGCATGTACACCTACACCAAATTTCTCTCATGGGCACTCCTATTTCACTCCACACTAAATTCATGTGTGGTCTTCGATGCATCATCTCAATATGTAGCAATCATATGATTAAGCTAAATATGTAAATAAGATCCTAATTTGATGTTATTGAAAGGAACGATAACCAGATCGTACCAAGCCAAGAACACAGATGCTAATTAAACACCACGATCAATAAGATGAAAGTAATTCACTTGAATAACTTTACATAAACCTTTGCAAAAAAATGAGAAGCAATATCATATATTATTATGGAAGTCAATGTAATACATTGAGAATGGGCCTTGCTTAAATAGGCAAGGAATAACAATCTAAGAACTAGTCAAGGTCATAGATCAAGCCATAAATCAAGGAAATAACTAGTCATCAAAGAACTAGTCAAGACCATAGATTTAGGAGAGAACTAGACATCAAGGATCTAGTCAATACCATAGATCAAGGAAAGAACTATACCTAACAACTAGATAATATCTCCTAATATCTAAATAAGATAAAAGAAATATCCACACACATAAGTGGGTGAGGATAAATACAATAAAGGTAAATAAAGTACTTAGGTGAACATGAGATAAGGTAAATACCTACTCTAACACCCCCCCTCAAGTGAAGCTAGGGGCAAAAATAGAAGTGGCATGTCCACAGTATGAGTCCCGGAAACTAGGCCTAATGAGGTACTCATGTACAATAACTGGGCAAAAAGGGACACCGCAAGGTACCCAAAACCAGTAACAACAAAGTAAAGAGAGTAAAGACCCGCTCCAAGGCATCCCAAGAATCTCGGCTCAAAAAAATTGTACAATGCTAAAGAATTTTGGTGTGCACTATGGTTTGAATCCACTGCTCGATCACAAAACTAAAAAAAAACTGACACTGGGCTCCACCAGAATAGCTCTATACAAGGAGACTGTCAACGAAGTGATGTTGAAAGTGCAAAAAAAACACCAAACATAATTCAATCAACTACTACAAATAGGTGTGTCACGATCCAAGAATAATAACCAAAGCAACAAGGTAAGGACATAAACTCCATAGTGTCATGATCCAAGAAAAGCTAAGGTATCAAGGCAAGGACACAAAAACTGAAGAAGTAGGATCAACACCACACCCTCCCATACTACTGAATGGGTGGAGTGACACTACAAATCTGTATGAGTTGTCAAAACAACTACTCAAACATTGATAAAATAACACTGGGCTCCACCAGAATAGCTCCCCCACAAAAGAGACTGTCAACATGCCAAAAGTGTCGAAAATACAGATACAAAATCTCTCAACAAACAAGAGAGATACACTACACCTGCTAAAGAGAAATGCTCAAAACAAAAAGCATCACAATGCAGAAGGTATAGAAAGTGGAGCAAGAGGCTGAATGGTGGAGGAGCCATGCCGGTAGAGTCCTCTCAACTAATGCCTATGTCATCTCCACGAGTGATCAGATATCCACCCCAAATCAACACGGATGGATGAAAAAGATGCCTGCATATGACTTGGTGTAAAATGCACAATGGGTGCATGAAAAAGAACATCAGAATGTGTGTCAGGTTGATCATGTCTAACAGCTAAAATCTTAGGTTTCTCAAGCTTAAGTGAAGGTGCAAAACTCATGTGTTGCTCATGATCCTCAGAAAGAGTCAAGCAAACAAAAAAAGGAGCTCTGTCAATGTGTGATCCCAATGAAGTATCTGCTCAAAAACCAATGTCATGATGAGAATTCCACTTAACATGTGGAATAGAGGAAAAAATACCCTCTGAATGTCTACCAATGACTCTGTTAGTGAGACCCATAGAATGGAGCATGCGAGAACTGAATGCAGTGATACGCTTCTTAAAAAAGCCATGCAGCTAAGTAGAAGCAGGATACATAACATGTGGTACTGTAATAGGCATAGATGTGGAAGAGCATGTAGTAACAAGCCTCATAGGTTTAGAAGCATCAAAAGTAGGTTCAGGCTCAAAGACTGGCAGATCAATGTCAGTGGGTACAAGAGCAAAAACTACAAGTGGACTAGGAGTATGGATATGGTTGTCCACAATATGATGGTGATGTTGTAATCTAGCAAGTTTGTTCTGCAAGGAGTGTATTATTGTATCCTTATCATGAATGAGTGATTGTAGAAGAGAATTTCACTTCTTGAGTGATCTATTTTCTTCCACAAATTTTACAATATCCTCTTAAAGTCCACATACTTCAGAGAAAACAATATCATTCTCAGAATCTATGTGTTGGTCTGAAAATCTGTCACCTGGACAGATCTATGGATAGACGAGCCAACAGTGTGCAGGGCATAGCCCCTCTTTGAGTCAGCAAAGCGAAACTGGTTTATTGCTATTCTACCAGTAGGAATCTATGCAAGTCTCACAGATTCTACCTTCAGGGGTTTGGGATCTCATCCTAGTGGGGTGTTTCCGAATGTGAAAAGAAAGGAAAGGAAGAGGGGATGAGGAAAGAGCAGGTCCGAAGGAAGAAAAGAAATGAATTCCAAAGCAGAAAGGTCAAAAGATTTATGTTTTGGGATTGGTAGTAAATAGAGCCAAACCTACTTGCATAAATAAACAAAGCAATACTGATGATGAATAAATGACAATGAAACAGAAGCAGATTTAACAGAATAAGCACATAGATCAGACATAAGAAAGATCTAATGGCAATAACACAGGTATTCATCACAAAGTCTAAATATTGTATTACTAACTTCTTCTGTTACAAAAAGCTCAAAGTCTTTTCTCCTTACTCCTATTTCTCATCTGAAAGATATTCAATCATGCATCCATAATACTACAAGTGTTGGAGTATTTATAGAAGGAGAAGGGAAAAGAAGGCCAAAAGGAGCCAACAACTATTTACAAAGATATTTACAAAATATCTAAAAGTCATGTTGACTTTTTTACAACTTGATGGATGACATCATCCCATGATGCAACATAGACGATGTCATCATTTGTGCCAACATAATTTAGACATTCCAACAAGAAAGTCGGAGAAGATAGAGAAGAAGAAGAAGAAGAAGAAGAAGAAGAAGAAGAAGAAGAAGCAGCTACTCATCGTCATCATCCTGCGGCCGAAAGGGGGTAGCCTACTTTTGATGCTGCTTAGGTGATGAGATATGGAACTGAGCGTGGTATTCCAAAAACTTGTTAATTATTGGCCCAAGTTGATCCTGAGAAGGATCCTTGTGCCTATCGCTGATTACCTCACAAGTCTCCCACTCATCTATGAGCTTCTCTGGGAGTTTGGAAAAGTCCTTTTCCACCTCGATGAGGAAACCGACGAAGTCCCTACAGGCTGTAGGTTGTTGATAGATTCAGTGTCAAATGTGACCTCTGGCCCCGTTCCTTGAGAAGCGATCTCCTTGAAGATCCGGATGGTTTCATCAGCTGACCTTAAGGTAAAGGAAGGAGTGAGCAACCCTGGAGACATGTTGAGAACAATTCGCTCTATTTGATGCATTGTATCCAGGGCCTCTTCCTTTACCTTGTCAATCTTTTCTAGAATAAATTCTAGCTGATCCACCCGCTAGTCTAGAGTGGACATGATTTTGTTGAGGGCCCTTGGATGGCCGAAGAGGCCGAACTTGACCAGATCTTCGACTGAACAGTCGAACATTTGTTGGAAGGCCTCGTGCTGCAGTCTGGCATGTTCCAACTCTTCTGATATGGGCCGTGCTAACGCTTGGAGTTCTTTATTCGCCTTACTGATATTCAAGTATAAGTCAGAGAACTCGGTGATCACTTTTTCGTTGTCTTTGAGGATTTGGCTCCTCCAAGCGAAAACGGCCATACCCTGCTCGCCAATTTTGGCATACTCGTTAATTTTCTCCTGGCTGAGAAGCTCAGAAGTCTCGGCGGTAGTTGTGGGAGGTGCACTACCCATCTTCTGTAAGGCTTGGAGCAGATATTTGTTTTGCTCTTTTAGTAGCCTTTTCTCTTCTTTTGTCTCTTGAAGCTTTTGACAGAGGGCGTCGACCGTGGAAAGAGCTTCCCCCTGGAAACTTTCAGAAGATGTCCCCATTGTGACTTGGGTCACAGTAAAATCTGTCGGAGATAGATCCTTTTTCTCTTTAAGGGGATCAGGGTATGCAATTTCCATGATTCTCTCACCTGCAGCACTTTTAGAGAAGCGTGTAACAGGATTTTGCTTCTTCACCCCTTTGGCTGGGATCACTGAAAAGTCCATCGGAGTGATGGGAACTTTCCTCTTTTTTTGGCTTAGCTGCTCAGAGATCCAGGCTGGTCCTATGGAAGAAGGACCAGAGACAGAGGAGGAGGCAGCTACAGTAGAAGAGGGGAAAAACGTGGAGACATGTGGCGGCGGCATTGAGAGAATAGCCGAAGAAGTGTCCACGGGAAGAGGGGAAACTACAGCTTCAGAAGACCTAGGAAGGGAAGGGAGCCTGGAGATGAGGGAAGAAATGGAGGAGGACAGATCAGTGAGGGAGGAGAAGATAGACGAAGAAGCAGGGGAAAGAGTAGAAGAAGGGACAGAGGACACGACCAAAGGGATGGTCGCTTGAGTCACTCGAGGAGGGGAAGGAAGAGAAGAAGAAGGGATAGAAGGGACCTCTGTTATGGTAGCAATGCTGACATCCTGAGTGGATGGGCCTATGGGACTATCCTCTGTTATTTCCTCCTCCAAAGTTATGACTTGTTCTGGCGCTGTGGAAGGAGGAATTTCAGGGGCTTTTTCTTGAATGGCGCTGGATTCACCTTCTACACCTTTTCCTTTAAGCTGCTTCTTAGATCGTGAAGGTGCGTTGCCCAATGGGGAGGTTGTGAAATCTACCCCGAGGTAGATTAGCCCGTTCATTCGGCACCAGTGCTCTATCTTACGCAGAGTTTCCTTGACCCTCTCCTTAATTGTCTGAGGAGCTTTAGTTCTATCAATGGCCGGAAAGGGTCAATCGTCCCCATCTGTATCAGTATATACCTTGTCTACTTCATCTTCTGTTGTTTGGTAGCCTTTGGGGACAATGGCTACCCCATATTGGATGATTTCTGCCAATGCTAGGCGGGAATGATCCTTTCTTCTGAGCTCCACCACATAGAGGACGTCAATATAAATATCCTCGACCTGAGGAACATGGATTGGATCAAGCTTTGCTCTTGGCAGGCAGCCCCTTGGGTCGAAGGTAGGCCTGGCTGGGAAATCTTGCTTCAAATTGAGTAACTCAAGCTCTGTAAACATTTCCTTCACCTTGTGGTGGGTAGAGCATGTGTATCGGCCCACTATGAGGGGGAAAGGAGTTCCACCCTTCTTCCTTTTCAGGCATTTATCGTGGTATGTGATTAGCTGCCTTGACAGTTCCAGCAGAATCAGCTTAGGCCCAGCATACCTTGGTAGCCTGGTTGGCTCTCCCAAAAAGTTGGCAGCCCTTAGATAGGTGAATGTAGGAAACTGGGTGAACAGGGCTCCCCATTTCTCCATGGCTACCACTATGTTTTTGGTCATACGACCATGAGTCATATTCGGCCTCAGCAGGCAGATGATGTGATAGAAAAACACATCGTTAACTTTTGTGAATTGGGAGATGCTATTCTCCAGCCTCAAATCTGGGTAGTACTCGTGTATCTTGACCTGAGGCCAAACTCCACTCTGTGTTAGGCCTGGATAATCCCTCTCTGACGCTGCAGTGTAGACCACATAAGAGTTCATATGGAATACTCCCGTTGTGCTGAATTGTTGTAGCTGCTCGGAGATGGTGCTACTTATAATTTCCCCCCAGCAAAAGCGCTGATCAGGAAAATTCTTATTCATTGTTTCCAAGTAGTGCAACATCCATTTATGGAAGTAATGGGCGTCAGAAAGCCCGAAGACCCTACTCAGGAAGGTAATGGTATCGCTGAGCTCTTCTGAGAAGTCACTGCGGTGGATGATTTGGGGCCACCGGGTTACCACCTTCTTATTTTTCAAATATACTTCGTTCATTAGCTGCATACATTGGTCTTCATTGTCTTCCCAGGCCTTGATGCACTCTCCTTGGCTAACGGCCACAAAGTGCCGGTGGTGAGGGATGCCGAGTATGATCTCAAAATGACGGGCAGTGAGGTTAATGACTACCTCGCCCTTGCGGTTTTCAACACACCTTGTGTCTTTATTATAAGACTGGGCAACCACCATCATAAATTCATTGTTGACGGCGCTGACGGGGATTCCTCCGGCGAAGTGCAGGGCACTACCTATTAGTTTGTCCATCCATGGACTCCTTGTAACTTTCTGAGTTCTGGCCCAAAATTCCTCCATGTCGATATGCCCCAATTCTGAGTCTCTGACGTCCATCTGCATTCGGCTTGTGACTCGGGCATTCTGACCCTTTGATATTTATACTTCATCTCTTCCTCTGTAAGCTTAGCCTTTCCTTTCGATTTGGTGGGTCTCTTGCTGGATGTAGACATATGTTCTTTCGAACTCAGTTGCTGATCTGCATGAAGAAGAAGCGAGACCCAATCCGAAAAGGTTGAATTAGCCATTTGATCTTCCATTGGAATGTTAGCAGAAGAAAGAGTTAGAGATTTTTAGGCTCAGGGCGCAGGGCGCATGAAAATTGCAGCTTACAGGGCTAAATAGGTAGGGTGCACCGGAAGAGGGTGTTGCAAGGATAAAACTGGTGCCGAAGGCGCATGGAATTTTCATGTTACATTGGGATTTGGTGCGCCCTTTGGCACATGGATGGTTCGTGTAACAAGAACTTTTCATGTGCCAAAGGAAGCATGGCGCGGCACACGAAAGTTTTACACAACATGATGTTATTGTAATCGGGGATGTGCCTGTGCCTTCAAAGATTTGTGCTTAGCGCAGATAAGGCTTGTGTTGCATGGATGCTGGGTCCACCATTGGCGCATGGAAATGTGATGCAGCAAGGAAGGATTGTGTGCCAAAGGGACGCAAGTTTAGCACTTGCAGTATGTGAAAGAGGTGCGCCTTGAGGGCGCAGGAGTTCATGATGCAACAAGTATGAAAGGTACGCCATTGGTGCAGGTTTTGTTCATGTAACAGGGGTGACAGATGCGCCGAAGGCAAGAGAGAAACAGTGAACTAAAACACTCTCAAAGGGGTCTTTACATGGTTTAGATTTCTTCTTCTCCTCTTTTCCTTTTTGACAGGTCATTTGGGTAAATGAAATGGTTAAAACCAGGAAGGTTACAAACCATTGTTTCTAGGATGACATCCTCCTCTAGCATATCTAGAAAGAGGAAGATAAGGAAAGACAAAATGAGGGGGGGTAAAAAGCTCAACACATGCATATCAAAAACCAAACCAGCAAGCAAGAAGCACTATCAAGCAAAACTCACGAAAGAGACAAGAGCACTTACCTAGATAAATAGCAAAAATCTAGAAATCAGGTCCACAACGCTTTGAAAACAACGAGGCAGGGGCTGACAGGCTCAGAGAAAGGAAATCATGTGCTCTGCGAAATTGAAAATGACATTTGGGCGTGCAAACACATATATATAGGTGAGCTGGTCATAAATGCGCCACCCACTTTTTAAAGGGCGCATGAGAGTTGCTGTCGACAGGGAAAAGTGTGCACCCTTTGGCGTACCAAAAGCAATGTCAACATGAAGTTATGTGTGCCCTTTGGTGCACCAAAACATGGCGTAACAAAAGTTGTGCAAACACAAAGGCGCATGCGCCTTGGCACACGCAGGGAAGGCTCAACATCCTTTGGCACACCAAAAGGTGTGTTGACATTGAAAATCATGTGCCAAAGGTTTTAAAGGGGGGTGCACCAAAATTTGGTGTTACATAGCAATTTCATGCGCCCAGCCGAAAAGGCTCAAAAGACTAAGTTCAAAAAACCAGATTTCCCAGGAAGGGATTTTACAACGTTTCGAACGCAAGGGATCCCTAACGAGGGATCAGAACAAAATTTCGGTATGGTTATCGGTAAAATTGCCCTTGTCAATTTTATGGGATAACAGCTGGCTCTTTCTGGGGACTATCCCTGAGCAAACTCGGGGGTAGAGAATCCCAGTTCTCATGTGCCTATCCATTGGGTAAAAGAGTCAAAAACAAGGGTGACCGGAAGGGGAGCAAAAGAAACACACAACAAACCGAAATAAAACACACGATGAAAGCAAACACACAACATAAAGCAAACTGTACAAAGAAGAGAGCAAGCTCTACTTCCTGAATATCTTCAGATGCTGCCCGCTATAAGGAAGCGGGAGTTTGGTTCCATCCAGATATGAGAGATAGAAGCTATTCTCTCCATTGAGCTGCTTGATCTTGAAGGGCCCTCTCCACAGGGAATCAAACTTTCCGTGCATGCCCTTTGGCTCTCTTCACTTGTCCCACAAAAGGACGAGATCTCCCACTTGAAAATCTCTTTGCTTGGCCTTCTTATCAAAAAGCCTCTTAACTTGATTCTGATGTTCAGTGATCCTGTCGACCACCCTTACTCTCTTTTCTTCAAGTTCTGCCAGATAAATGATTCTCTTTTCAAGAGAATTTTGGAAAGTTTCATCTTCGATAGCTCGCGCCAAGCGTAGAGTAGGAAGTTCCGCAGAAATGGGAAGCTCGGCATCAGTGCCATATAACACTTGAAAAGGTGACATGCCGAGAGATCTCTTGGGAGTAATACGATCGGCCCACAAAGCATCGTACAAATACTTGTGCCACATTCGCTGATTCTCATCTACTAGCTTCTGTATGATGGTCACCAAGTTCTTGTTATTGGATTCCGCCTGACCATTTCCCTGAGGGTAATAGTCTGAGGCGTGAGCCAAAGTTATCCCATATTCATAACAAAAACTAATAACTTCTCGTGAGGAGAAGTTAGAAGCATTATCAACAACGACTTTTTTTGGAACGCCAAACCTGACAATGATATTTTCTTTAATGAAATTGCAAACCACCTCAGAAGTGGCATGCTTGACAGGTATGGCTTCCATCCACTTGGTGAAGTAATCCATTACTGTAAGGACATAGCTATGTCCGGCACTCGATTGAGGATTGAGTGCACCAATAAAATCAATTCCCCATTGCCTGAATGGTTCATTGATAATGACCGGCCTTAGGGGAAAGGCAGCCAACTTGGGCTTGCCAACGAATTGCTGGCAGGGTTCACACTTCGCCACCCAGATGGCTGTATCTTGAAAGAGCGTCGGCCAATAGTATTTGGCTGGAATGATCTTGTGTGCAGTTACGGAGGAAGACAAATGCCCTCCACAGGCTGAATTGTGAAAACTTTCCAGCAGTTTTACTTGCTGGGGTTTGTCAACAAATCACAAAAAGATGCCATCTATCCCATGTTTATATAAACCATCATCCCAGATGACATATTTAGCTGCTCTGAGCTTTATAGTGCACTTCTCCTTTGTAGTTAGGTGCATTGGGCATTCGTCGTAGGTGAGGAAGAAAGTGATATTGGAATACCACTCATCACTAGTTGCAACAAATAGAACCAGAGGCAGAGAATCAGGCTCTTCCTGCCGGTCCTGTGTTTCGTCGGTGTAGTCACCCCTGTCATCAGGGTTTTCTGAATCTTTATTTTCAGCCATTAGCTAACACAGGCCCTTGCCCCTCACCAGCTTGGTTGGTTTAATATCCAGGTCATACTCCTGGACCTTTGCGATCCAATTTCCTCGCAAGCTTCCTAACTCCTGCTGAGTTAGAATTGATTTCACCACCGTGTCAGGGACCAGCACCACCGTATGCGAGTTTAGAATGTAATACCTGAAATTCTTCACTGCTTTGACAACGGTGAAGGCATGCTTTTCCAGTTGAGTCATTTTTAGTTCGTGAGGCTTGAGGGGAGAACTCATGAATGCGATCGGAGATTCAACATCCTCCGAGTTCTTTTGTATTAAGATTGCAGACACAGTATGCTCAGATGCGTAACTATACATGATGAAGTCCTTGGAGAAATTGGGACATACCAGGATTGGTGCATGAGCAACGGAAGCTTTTATTTCTTCAAATGACCTTTTTCCCTCTTCACTCCATCTGAAGGTTGGTGACCCCTTCATCATGTTCAATATGTGACGGGTCTTTTCGGCAAAGTCAGGAACAAAACGTCTGAGAAAGTTCACCTTTCCAAAGAAAGAATGAACACCAGTCTTGCTTGTAGGCAGAGTAAGGCTTTGAATAGCCTTAACTCTTTCGGAATCTATCTTTATTCCTTCTTTGCTAACCACATGCCCTAGCAACTTCCCTTCCGTGACTCCAAAAACAGACTTTTTTGGGTTTAGGGAAATCCCATGTTCTCGGCACCTGGCCAACACTTGCTCCAAATGATCACAATGATCATTTCATTGTTTAGAGAAGATGGTTAAATCATCTAGGTAAACCACAATGACTTTCCCCATCATACCTTTGAATGTGAAATCCATGGCCCGCTGAAAAGTGGCACCAGCATTAGTTAGGCCAAAAGGCATCCTGCTGTAGGCAAATGTACCCCAGGGAGTAGTGAATGCTGTTTTAAACTGATCTTCAGGTGAAACTTCAATTTGATTGTAACTTGAAAAACCGTCAAGCATGGACAACATTTCTGATCCAGTTACTGCTTGCAGAACTTGATCCATTATTGGAAGAGGGTAGTTGTCTTTCAAGGAAGCCTGGTTCAAATTGTGAAAGTCTACGCATATGCGTATCTCGCCGTTTTTCTTGTGCACTGGCACAATATTTGCCACCCAAGTACTGTGATGGATAGGAAAGATGATTCTTGCATCCAACATCTTCTAAATTTCGGCCTGGATAGTACCCGAGATCTTAGGATTATAGTTCCTCTGCTTCTGGCGAAAGGCTTTGACATCGTCTTTCAACGGAATGTCATGCTGAACGTCCTTTGGCTTAAAGGACTTTAGATCGGCATAGGACCACGCCAACACATCCATATATTTTTTTAGCAACTTGAAAATTTTTCGCTTTTCCTCAGGAGTGCAACATTTGCCAACGTTCACAAATTGCGGGTGCTCTATCGAACCTATATTGACCGGTTCGGTTTCCGGGGATGAGTCAGGGTCATCCCGCTTTTTATTTTTTACAAAACGGTCATGCCTGTCGAACAGGCGCTCTAGAGAAACCAGGACTTTTGGAATTTTATTTCCTTTGAGCTGACATATGTCGTCGTTACCTTCAGATTCGTCGCCTTGATCGGTGACCGATTCACAGCAAGTGGAAGTAGATCCTTCAAAGTGCAATTCTTTAAAATTTTCTGCCTTCTCAAGAAATGCAATGAGTTGATTATCGTCGTTGAACACTTGCCAATGCTGAGAATTGTCTGGCACGCTCGGGTGGAAAACCACCTCAATGGTGTACTTGTTTGTTTTCAAACCTGGGTGTGGGAGCATGAGGGACGTTGAAATGGCCAATGAATCGGCCATGTCATTCTGAGCCCTTGGAATGGACTCTATTGAAAAAGCATCGAATTCTTCGATGCTGTCCCATACTGCATTACGGTAGTGCCTGAGCCTCTCATTTTTTACTTGGTAAATCCTTTTGACCTGATTTACAACTAACTCTGCATCACCTTGCACTTTTAGATTTTTAATTCCTCTTTCTTTTGCAGCTTGCATACCGAGTAATAGAGATTCATACTCAGCAGTATTGTTAGTGTTGAAAAACTGCAATTTGAAAGAGAGAGGAATCACCTCCTCTTCAGGAGATATCAGCACAGCCCCAGCACCACATCCACTAGTTGCACAGCTGCCATCAAATTGTAAGGTCCAGATCTCATTAAGATCCTTTTCCTGAACGAGAACACCCGTTTTATCCGTCTCGGTAGATAAGAAGTAGTTCCCCATCCCTGATGATTCAAAAAGGATTTAAGCTTTGGGGTCCTTAGAAATGGTAACCAAGTATTTCTTTTGTGATTCTGGCTCCAAAGTCTGCATTATGCCTTTGACTGGAATTCTAGCTTTAGACCAGTCCATATGAATTTCTCCACCAACTTCACTGCAAAAACTTCTTCCCAGCAGAATTCCATAGGCTGCTGGAATGTCAGCAACAAGGACGGTCATCTTTACTCTTTTATCTGGGAAAGCCGCAAATGCGAATTGCGCGTCCTTGATTTGGCCAACCAATGGAACCTGCTTGGTTTCCAATGAATAACATCTGCCGAAAGGCTTGGTAAGAGTGAGGCCCAAAGCATGGGTGACTTTTGCCGGCATGACGTTATCAGAAGCCCCGGAATCAATTATGCAGTTACTCAACTTATGGCCATTGATTAGGAGAGAGAGATAGAAAGGCTCTATCTTACCTGATGCAGATGTTGAAGCAACATTTATGTGGGATTCAGGGGGAGTGGAAAGGATTCCTTTTGGGGAAACCTGCTTAGATGCAACAGCTTGACTCTGAATATATTTGGTCAATCTTACAAGCTGTTCAGGGTTTGACTGAAGGTACTCAGCTTCAGACATTTGGATCTTGGTATTTTTTGCATGATCTATGATATCAAATGCGGCCAAGGGTTGCGTTGGTGAGGGAATGAGTCCCTCACCTCGCGATGATGGAATAGGATTAGTGGTCTTGGTAGGAATGTGAGAGGATTGATTTGGAGGAGAGATAGGGGAAAAAGATTTCCTTGTAAAAGATTTTCTAGGGAGTTGAGTAGGAAGAGGATTACCTCTTTTAGCAATGATCGGAGGCGCGTTTGACACGGCCTTCTCCTGCTGGACATGGGTAGCAACTTCCACTTCTTTTCCTTGTGAGCGAGTAAAAACAGCATATGACTGTCCGCTTGCATATCCCTGGGTACCCTCTTCTTCATCAGATTCTTCCTCATCAAATTCCATATACCCGATAGTAGAGTCGCCAGCTGGTTCATCGACATCTTGATCATCTTCGCCTTGAGACGAAGGTTCTTCATAATACTGCTCTTCTTCTTTGATTTCGGCCAAAGCGTTGACCGGAGCAGCTGTAGGTAGGTGCGGCCTTTGTGAAACATTGTTAGGAACGAAATTCCTCCGCAGAATATCCCGGTACGAGGAACTGGGGGAGGCCTGGGCCAACTGCGTCTTCAATGCAAGCAAGTCATTCACCATCTTTTGAAAGGCTGGATTAGATGAAGTAGTGGGTGAAGGGCCCAAAGATTTAGGCTTGGCTGATTCCTTTTTCAATTCGCCAGATATTATCAGATTATCCTCTATTCGAATGGCAGCGGCTTTGGCAAGAATCAAGGTAGCCACTCGCTCTTGAAGGAGTAAGAAACTAACTTTCGAACTCATAGCGTTTACGAAGAAACACTTTTGATTTTCCGGCATTGGAAGCATGGCAAAAGGGACACGGTTGATTAGTGCATTAAACTGGGTGATAAAATCACGCATGGTCTCATTTGCCTCTTTCTTTAGATGAGTGATTCGTGATAATAATGCAAATGCATCCTCTAAAGGCTTATATCTGTCTTCGAAAGGTGGCCCAACTGGTAATAAATCCGGCTGGTAAATGTTGAAACCATTCAGCTGCAGGTCCTTGTAGGGTTTCCAGAAAAAGGCAAACCGACACATCTTCATGAGTTACATCCAAAATACTGCATGACATGATGAATGCAGATATGTGGGAATCCATGCTTTGATTTCCGCTCCCTTCGAATTTGGGAAAATTATTTCGGTTTCCGTGAGGGAGCGCGTGAACTGGATGTGGTAAAGCCAAAGGACCCATGGCGTTTCCCCATGGTACCGCCATCTGAAAAGCCGGAAAGAGAACACGAGCTGGAAGTGTGGTTCCGCTGAGTAGCAAGGCACTACAAAGGGATGTGGATGTCCCCTACGAAAGACTTTTTCTTCGTGAAGGTGAGACACTCCTGGATGTCTGGCTAGCCGAGCTTAGCGCTGAAAAACGTGCCGGCATTACGTTGAAATTGTGCCTTTGAAGCAGATCAAAAGTAGGATCAGCTTCTCCACGGGCTCTCCTGCTGCGCATAAAAGGTTCACTCGCCAGTGTACCTTCCAGATCTGTAATGTTATGACACAGATTCAAACTTTATTTTTAGTTGTACTTGCTGATTTTCTGGTTTTTCTGATAAAAACCAGCAGTAAATACTTTTCTAATTTTTTAAAACTATCCTCTTCAGAAAATCGATTGCGGTTAATGACAAATAACAACGAGGATATGATGGCAGGGAAGAATAGCAAGCTGATTTTTGGATCTGATTTTGACTTTTTTCAGACGGTTTCAAACTTTTAGCAAATAACCAAAAATACAAATCTACGGCAAAATACTAATTTTTATAAAAACTCAGCGAACTAAAGATTTGTAACTAGGCCAGATCTATGGATCTCAGAAGAAAATTTTCAATTCAGAGCACTTTTGCAAATTTTTGGATTTTTTATCAAAAAGTTCAGATTTGCAAACAGGCAGCGATTTTCTTATTTTTTCTGATTTTTCTATCTTACCACCATCATAGATCTGACAGATCTATTCGTTCCCCAATAGAGTCGCCAAAAACTGTTGGTCTGAAAATCTGTCACCTAGACAGATCTATGGATAGACGAGCCAACAGTGTGTAGGGCATAGCCCCTCTTTGAGTCAGCAAAGCGAAACTGGTTTATTGCTATTCTACCAGCACGAATCTATGCAAGTCTCACAGATTCTGCCTTCTGGGGTTTGGGATCTCATCCCAGTGGGGTGTTTCTGACTGTGAAAAGAAAGGAAAGGAAGAGGGGATGAGGAAAGAGCAGGTCCGAAGGAAGAAAATAAATGAATTCCAAAGCAGAAAGGTCTGAAGATTTATGTTTTGGGATTGGTAGTAAACAGAGCCAAACCTACTTGCATAAATAAACAAAGCAATACTGATGATGAATAAATGACAATGAAACAGAAGCAGATTTAACAGAATAAGCACATAGATCAGACATAAGAAAGATCTAATGGCAATAACATAGGTATTCAACACAAAGTCTAAATATTGTATTACTAACTTCTTCTGTTACAAAAAGCTGAAAGCCTTTTCTCCTTACTCCTATTTCTCATCTGAAAGATATTCACTCATGCATCCATAATACTACAAGTGTTGGAGTATTTATAGGAGAAGGGAAAAGAAGGCCAAAAGGAGCCAACAACTATTTACAAAGATATTTACAAAATATCTAAAAGTCATGTTGACTTTTTTACAACTTGATGGATGACATCATCCCATGATGCAACATAGACGATGTCATCATTTGTGCCAACATACTTTAGACATTCCAACAAGAAAGTCAGAGAAGAGAGAGAAGAAGAAGAAGAAGAAGAAGAAGAAGAAGAAGAAGCAGCTACTTGTCATCATCATCCTACGGCCGAAAGGGGGTAGCCTACTTTTGATGCTGCTCAGGTGATGAGATATGGAACTGAGCGCGGTATTCCAAAAACTTGTTAATTATTGGCCCAAGTTGATCCTGAGAAGGATCCTTGTGCCTATCGCTGATTTCCTCACAAGTCTCCCACTCATCTATGAGCTTCTCTGGGAGTTTGGAAAAGTCCTTTTCCACCTCGATGAGGAACCCGACGAAGTCCCTACAGGCCAGCAGGTTGTTGATAGATTCAGTGTCAAATGTGACCTCTGGCCCCGTTCCTTGAGAAGCGATCTCCTTGAAGATTCGGATGGTTTCATCAGCTGACCTTAAGGTAAAGGAAGGAGTGAGAAACACTGGAGACATGTTGAGAACAATTCGCTCCATTTGATGCATTATATCCAGGGCCTCTTCCTTTACCTTGTCAATCTTTTCTAGAATAAATTCTAGCTGATCCACCCGCTAGTCCAGAGTGGACATGATTTTGTTGAGGGCCCTTGGATGGCCGAAGACGCCAAACTTGACCAGATCTTCGACTAAACAGTCGAACATTTGTTGGAAGGCCTCGTGCTGCAGTCTGGCATGTTCCAACTCTTCTGATATGGGCCCTGCTAATGCTTGGAGTTCTTTATTCACCTTACTGATATTCAGGTATAAGTCAGAGAACTCGGTGATCACTTTTTCGTTGTCTTTGAGGATTTGGCTCCTCCAAGCAGAAACGGCCATACCCTACTCGCCAATTTTGGCATACTCGTTAATTTTCTCCTGGCTGAGAAGCTCAGAAGTCTCAGCGGCAGTTGTGGGAGGCGCACTACCCATCTTCTATAAGGCTTGGAGCAGATATTTGTTTTGCTCTTTTAGTAGCCTTTTGTCTTCTTTTGTCTCTTGAAGCTTTTGACAGAGGGCGTCGACCGTGGAAAGAGCTTCCCCCTGGAAACTTTCAGAAGATGTCCCCATTGTGACTTGGGTCACAGTAAAATCTGTCGGAGATAGATCCTTTTTCTCTTTGAGGGGATCAGGGTATGTAATTTCCATGATTCTCTCACCTGCAACACTTTTAGAGAAGCGTGTAACAGGATTGTGCTTCTTCACCCCTTTGGCTGGGATCACTAAAAAGTCCATCGGAGTGATGGGAACTTTCCTCTTTTTTTGGCTTAGCTGCTCAGAGATCCAGGCTGGTCCTATGGAAGAAGGACCAGAGACAGAGGAGGAGGCAGCTACAGTAGAAGAGGGGAAAAACGTGGAGACATGTGGCGGCGGCATTGAGAGAATAGCCGAAGAAGTGTCCACGGGAAGAGGGGAAACTGCAGCTTCAGAAGACCTAGGAAGGGAAGGGAGCCTGGAGATGAGGGAAGAAATGGAGGAGGACAGATCAGTGAGGGAGGAGATGATAGATGAAGAAGTAGGGGAAAGAGTAGAAGAAGGGACAGAGGACACGACCAAAGGGATGGTCGCTTGAGTCACTCGAGGAGGGGAAGGAAGAGAAGAAGAAGGGATAGAAGGGACCTTTGTTGTGGTAGCAATGCTGACATCTTGAGTGGATGGGCCTATGGGACTATCCTCTGTTATTTCCTCCTCCAAAGTTATGACTTGTTCTGGCACTGTGGAAGGAGGACTTTCAGGGGCTTTTTCCTGAATGGTGCTGGATTCACCTTCTACACCTTTGCCTTTAAGCTGCTTCTTGGATCGTGAAGGTGCATTGCCCAGTGGGGAGGTTGTGAAATCTACCCCGAGGTAGATTAGCCCGTTCATTCGGCACCAGTGCTCTGTCCTACGCAGAGTTTCCTTGACCCTCTCCTCAATTGTCTGAGGAGATTTAGTTCTATCAATGGCCGGAAAGGGCCAATCGTCCCCATCTGTATCAGTATATACCTTGTCTACTTCATCTTCTGTTTTTTAGTAGCCTTTGCGGACAATGGCTACCCCATATTGGATGATTTCTGCCAATGCTAGGCGGGAATGATCCTTTCTTCTAAGCTCCACCTCATGGAGGACATCAATATAAATATCCTCGATCTGAGGAACATGGATTGGATCAAGCTTTGCTCTTGGCAGGCAGCCCCTTGGGTCGAAGGTAGGCCTGGCTGGGAAATCATGCTTCAAATTGAGTAACTCCAGCTCTGCAAACATTTCCCTCACCTTGTGGTGGGTAGAGCATGTGTATCGGCCCACTGTGAGGGGGAAAGGAGTTCCACCCTTCTTCCTTTTGAGGCATTTTTTGTGGTATGTGATTAGCTGCCTTGACAGTTCCAGCAGAATCAGCTTAGGCCCAGCATACCTTGGTAGCCTGGTTGGCTCTCCCAAAAAGTTGGCAGCCCTTAGATAGGTGAATTTAGGAAACTGGGTGAACAGGGCTCCCCATTTCTCCGTGGCTGCCACTTTGTTTTTGGGCATACGACCATGAGTCATATTAGGCCTCAGCAGGCAGATGATGTGATAGAAAAACACATTGTTAAATTTTGTGAACTGGGAGATGCTATTCTCCAGCCTTAACTCTGGGTAGTACTCGTGTATCTTGACCTGAGGCCAAACTCCACTCCGTGTTAGGCCTGGATAATCCCTCTTTGACGGTGCAGTGTAGACCACGTAGGAGTTCATATGGAATACTCCCATTGTGCTGAATTGTTGTAGCTACTTGGAGATGGTGCTGCTTATAATTTCCCCCCAGCAAAAGCGCTAATCATGCAAATTCTTGTTCATTGTTTCCAAGTAGCGCAACATCCATTTATGGAAGTAATGGGCATCAGAAAGCCCGAAGACCCTGCTCAGGAAGGTAATGGTATCACTGAGCTCTTCTGAGAAGTCACTGCGGTGGATGATTTGGGGCCACCAGGTTACCACCTTCTTATTTTTCAGATATACTTCGTTCATTAGCTGCATACATTGGTCTTCATTGTCTTCCCAGGCCTTGATGCACTCTGCTTGGCTAACGGCCACAAAGTGCCAGTGGTGAGGGATGTCGAGTATGATCTCAAAATGATGGGTAGTGAGGTTAATGACTACCTTGCCCTTGTAGTTTTCGACACACCTTGTGTCTTTATTATAAGACTGGGCAACCACCATCATAAATTCATTGTTGACGGCGCTGACGGGGATTCCTCCGGTGAAGTGCAGGGCATTGCCTATTAGTTTGTCCATCCATGGAATCCTTGTAACTTTCTGAGTTCTGGCCCAAAATTCCTCCATGTCGATATGCCCCAATTCTGAGTCTCTGACGTCCATCTGCATTCGGCCTGTGACTCGGGCATTCTGACCCTTTGATATTTATACTTCATCTCTTCCTCTGTAAGCTTAGCCTTTCCTTTCGATTTGGTGGGTCTCTTGCTGGATGTAGACATATGTTCTTTCGAACTCAGTTACTGATCTGCATGAAGAAGAAGCGAGACCCAATCCGAAAAGGTTGAATTAGCCATTTGATCTTCCATTGGAATGTTAGCAAAAGAAAGAGTTAGAGATTTTTAGGCTCAGGGCGCAGGGTGCATGAAAATTGCAGCTTACAGGGCTAAATAGGTAGGGCGCACCGGAAGAGGGTGTTGTAAGGATAAAATTAGCGCCGAAGGTGCATGGAATTTTCATGTTGCATTGGGATTTGGTGCGCCCTTTGGCGCATGGATGGGTCGTGTAACAAGAACTTTTCATGCGCCAAAGGAAGCATGGCGCGGCGCACAAAAGTTTTACACAACATGATGTTATTGTAATCGGGGATGCGCCTGCGCCTTCAAAGATTTGTACTTAGCGCAGATAAAGCTTGTGTTGCATGGATGCTGGGTGTGCCATTGGCACATGGAAATGTGATGCAGCAAGGAAGGATTGTGCGCCAAAGGGACGCAAGTTTAGCACTTGTAGTATGTGAAAGAGGCGCACCTTGAGGGTGCACGAGTTCATGATGCAACAAGTATGAAAGGTGCACCATTGGCACGGGTTTTGTTCATGTAACAGGGGTGACAGATGCGCCAAAGGCAAGAGAGAAATAGTGAACTAAAACACTCTCAAAGGGGTCTTTACATGGTTTAGATTTCTTCTTCTCCTCTTTTCCTTTTTGACAGGTCATTTGGGTAAATGAAATGGTTAAAACCAGGAGGGTTACAAACCATTGTTTCTAGGATGACATCCTCCTCTAGCATATCTAGAAAGAGGAAGATAAGGAAAGACAGCATGCGAGGGGGTAAAAAGCTCAACACATGCATATCAAAAACCAAACCAGCAAGCAAGAAGCACTATCAAGAAAAACTCACGAAAGAGACAAGAGCACTTACCCGGATAAATAGAAAAAATCTAGAAATCGTGTCCACAATGCATTGAAAACGACGAGGTAGGGGCTGACAGGCTCAGAGAAAGGAAATCACGTGCTCTGTGAAAGTGAAAATGACATTTGGGCGTGCAAACACATATATATAGGTGAGCTGGTCATAAATGTGCCACCCACTTTTTAAAGGGCGCATGAGAGTTGTTGTCGATAGGGAAAAGCGTGCGCCCTTTGGCACATGAAAACGTTTGCCAACAGGAAATTAAGCGTGCCTTTGGCACACCAAAAGCAATGTCGACATGAAGTTATGTGCGCCCTTTGGTGCACCAAAACATGGCGCAACAAAAGTTGTGCAAACACAAAGGTGCATGCGCCTTGGCGCACGCAGGGAAGGCTCAACATACTTTGGCGCACCAAAAGGTGTGTTGACACTGAAAATCATGTGCCAAAGGTTGTAAAGGGGGGCACACCAAAAGTTGGTGTTACATAGCAATTTCATGTGCCCAGCCAAAAAGGCTCAAAAGACTAAGTTCGAAAAACTAGATTTCTCGGGAAGAGATTTTACAACGTTTCGAATGCTAGGGATCCCTAACGAGGGATCAGAACAAAATTTCGGTATGGTTATCGGTAAAATTGCCCTTGTCAATTTTATGGGATAACACTATGATAGGTACAAACTGTAATTCCCAAAAATTTAGGACGTCGGGCTCAGCCGAAATTACATCCACAATTGATTACAACACTTCTCCATATTTGGCACTTTATAATTCTAGTGCAAGTCTCAAAATAAATATTTCCAATGGAAAGAGCACAAAAAAATTGCAAAAAACGACACTCAAAACAAATTAAATTGTTGTTGCCTTCACCACACAAATCAAATTAAAGGGGGCTAAAGTTAAGCACCTACTAGTAGGAATCACAAGTTTTAAGCCCTCATATGACCATACCATATGACCAAGGGATAAGTATTCAAGGTCATAGATCAAGCCATAAATCAAGGAAATAACTAGTCAAGGCCATAGCTTTAGGAGAGAACTAGACGTCAAGGATCTAGTCAATACCAGAGATCAAGGAAAGAACTAGTTAATACCATAGATCAAGGAAAGAACTATACCTAACAACTAGATAATATCTCCTAATATCTAAATAAGATAAAAGAAATATCCACACACATAAGTGGGTGAGGATAAATACAATAAAGGTAAATAAAGTACCTAGGTGAACATGAGCTAAGGTAAATACCTACTCTAATAGTTATTGTAGCATAAAATAAATACAACAATGGAGTACAAAAATATACCAAAGAAAGCTAAGAAATAAAATGTAAAACCATAAGTTCAAAGAGAGGGTAGAAAAGATTAGCTCATTCGCAGAATTTTGGAGAATGCGTAGAGTTGAAAAATCTAAAATATGAAGCATTGACCGTCACACTGGAGCTCAATAAATTGCAGAACTAGAGGAGAAATATGGAATGGGGTACATGGAGAAGGACAGGGCATCCACAGGTGCATTAGGATTTTTTCTGGGCAACTGGGTCTACAGAAATGCTCAGGAAACCTCCTTTGAGGTGTCCCAAGGTGTTCACCTTTTATTTCCTTTCATCTCTACAAGGTAGCACCAAGATCAGTGAGGTCCCTATAAACCTACAATGAATAATGAACCTATAAAACCCTCAAATAGACATCAAATCCCATAAAAGAAAGATGAAGAATGAAGGGTTAGATTGTCCTTAGATGTCACAAAGGTGAACTTAAAATTGAGAGTTACACTACATCTCATACCCAATGTAGTTCTATGTGTATGCATAATTATTCCCTAGGTTTCTCTTGTTTCAGTCACACGTGGATAGCAAGAAAGTAGCTAGATGTAGAATATAATAAATGTGTGCATGGAACATAATGAACTTCCCTCCTATGAAGTGTGATGTAGAAAATCATCCTTTTTGTCCCTTGTGATGGAGATAGATGGATTCAATGGAGCTCTTGGATGACTTGATGGATGCAACCTTAGGTGGTGATAGCTAATACTTAGTGCTTGGTTTTTTATTATGATCTCATAACTTTATATTTATATGATTCTTTTTCTTGATTTTCATAATTAACCCCGAAAAGGCCAACTAAAAAAAAGACAAGATGCTGAAATGGCTAGAGAGGACCCAAAAAGTGTGAGTAAAGTACAAAGGGGTCAAGGGTACCCAGATGGGATGAGGGCACTTGACACTAGCATCTTGGTTGGGTGTTAGTGTCTAGGGTGATAAAATCTATAGTTTAAAAAGCCAAACGGAGCAAGTAAGGGTGTAAGACCAAAAGTGGTAATAGAAAGAAAATAAAGGTGACCAAAGACAAGGGTTAATTAGTAATTTTATTACTTAGGAATCATATGAATAGTAATGTGTAATCAGGGCTAGATAATTACCCAAAGTGTGTGAATTATTTTCTACATTTTGCCCCACTTTATGTTGGTGAGCATAAAACTTGATAACATAAAGTAGATAAGAGATGTGTACCTGATAACCATGTAGATCGATGTAGAGAAGCATGTCGAGGGATAAGATAGAGTGTGGAGTGATAAAATGTGAAGCGTGGATGCTAAGGAGGAGAAATTACAAAAAAGTGATGATGAAAATGAACCTAGGGCATAAACACATGTGTAGATGTCACATTGTACCTATTGTTGATGTCAATCTTGTTTTTGTTATGATAATGTTAACTACCACTTCCCATATAGATGGACCTGTAAAAGAGTAGAATGAAAAATTAGTCAAATATGCATGTAAATGTGTAAAAAGTATGTAAAAATGTTGAAAATGTAAAAAAGGAATATGTGCACCTAATTTGTGATGAGAAAAAGGGTGTAGAAAGGATCTTGAAGATGTTGTAGAATTCTGAGTTTTTGGGTGATCTCACGCCAATTTCACCGACCACGAGTTTTTGGGGCGATCTCACACCAATGACATGGAAGAAGTGTAGGGAGAAAATTCTGGTGTCATCCTCCAACCTTTAACTACCTCCTGCAATATAAGACACCATTGCAGATGGTGTGCAAAATCAGGAAATGTGATTAGGAATCTATGCCCTGTAAAATCTGTTGTGTGGATTTCTATAGATTATGTTGAACTACCAATCATTGTGTAATTTCCCCTAGTTACTAGCATCCAAGAAGGACATCATTGTTCTAAGGACAACAGTCTAATTTTGAGCCCTGTCCGGAACTGAAAATTATGTCGTATCGGTAATGTGTTGTGTTGTGTATAGCATTGTATGGGGTGACTGATTCACCCAAATTATGCCCCCCTCATTTGGGGTGCATGCGATTTCGTTGAAGGATTATGAAGCTTAAAAGAGGTCCGACCATTGTGCTAAAAATTTTCCCTATAAGGGGAAGGAAATGTACTTGGTAGAAACCAATACACACACAAACAAAGTGGCTAGAAGACAAGTGTTATTACAAGAAAATTTAAACACGTATGTATAAGACACAAGGTAAGCTAAGAAGACAATGTGTAAGCTAAGACACAAGTGAACATGTAATAAGATAATGTAGACTATGAAAAAAGGGTTTTAAACATGGGACATCAGTCATGATGTTGCAAGACAAACAAGGTTTTAGTGGCCACAAAAAAACAAGTGTGCACACAAGACAAAGAGAAAAGCCCACAAATATGAGCAAGCAATGAAAATCAATGTAATAGATAACAATGGAAGAATATAGTCCTACATAATTGTGCTCATATAGAAATTTTCCTTGTTAAAACAAAGCTAACACCAAGTAGTTTATAAGAAATCAATCAAACCTATGATAGAACCATCAAGAGAAGATCTTATGAGAAACAACTTCTTCAATGCATGAACAATCTCAAATCAAAATTCTAATATATTTATTACTCTCTATATTGCTAATATAACAAATAAACCTATTTAGATAAGTTTAGAAATGAAAAGGGAGTGGTTTCCTCAAGACTTGAAGATGAGATCTCACCAAAACATGGCTACAAGGCCATTTTTTGATCTTCCCATGCTCTTCAATATTAGAATGTATGCAAGATGGAGAAGCTATTTCCTTCAATGGAGAATGGCTCAAGATCAAAATTCCTATAGTTTATCTCTAGGGACAAATAAGGTGTAAGAAGAAAGGTAAGGGGGAGGGTTTATTATATAGCTTGCATGAACTGGAAAGGCTAGAAAACTGATGAATGTGGGATAAACCCCAAAGAGGAAATACAAATGTCATGCATGTTTAATAAAGTATGTGCACTTTGTGGGGTTGAAATGGGGGTTTAATTAATAAAAGGTGATTAATTAATAGAAAGGGGTATGCCTATAAAGGATTTAAAGGAAAGTTAATATGATTCGGGAAATTTTAAGAGAGAAAATGGTTCAATAAAATGACAATTTATTGATTTAGATTAGCGGTAATAATTAATTACGAATAATTAATTGACCTAGGTAGAAGTGGATGTTAATTAAAAAAAGGTCATTAATCGACATCTTGAGTGATAGGAGGGATAATTAATTAGATAAACATAATTAATTAATGATGATAGAGGGACAATGGTGGCTTATTGACGAAGTGTCATCAATTTATGGGAGATATGATAGTTAGTGTAATTTAGGTATTAAAATTGCTTGAATGAATTTTGGGTGTGTGCATTTGCCCCTCTTTGGGGTGGTGTAAGCAACACCACTTCAAAGATAGTAGATAAATACAAACAAGTGAATTTTGAAGGGATAGAAGAAAAATTAGTAGAGTAAAGGATGCCACCTCGAGTGGTGATGGGGTGATGAAAGAGGTCCATTGACGATCAAAAAGAAGAAGAGAAAAGACCAAAGTGGGGAAAATCCTATTGAAATGGAAGATAGACAGCGATATACTGAATATGAATAGAAAGTAGAGATGTGGGCATCAATCCCCACATATTACTAGTACGAAATATTTTGTTTAAAAGTTCATGTTGGTGTTTTTTTGAAGCGCAAGAAATTATTTTCTTAACAGATCTATAGAAATGATTTGTAGCAAGTGATCCCTGTTGACCCAAGTGAGTTGGAAGAATAATGTTGATAGAAGAGAATGATATGGAAGAAAAATGAAGATGAAGGGGATGGATATAACATGCATCCAACTGGTGTAAAAACCACTTTATGTCATCATGTTGCAAGTGATCTACGCCATCAGTCCTTATTAAAATATACGCATACAACAAAGTGTATCATGACATTAAAATACATAACATGAACATTTCTTCATTACCAAAGCACTAACTCAATGCAAGATACAAAATGTAATGCAATAAGAGAAAGTAAACATGCTAACCTAACAGGGAAACAACTACAAACACACATACTCAAACAAACAACGTTCAAGATAGTTGCACAAATGTTTTTTGATCGAGCTTTGATTGTGACATGTGAGAATTATGACAAGGATTAAGAATGGAACCCCAAGAAAGGATACATGTAAGGTGAATAAGTGAAGGATGTAAAATTCCAATGAAAAAGAAAACATTCCCTAGGAAACTTCCCTAAGCAACGTGTTTATGAAAAGGAAGATAGAGATAATGAGAAAACCAACTTTTGTTAATGGAGGGTAGATCCAAATGATCCGTGAGTCACACACAAGAACATGAAAGATTCAAAGAAAGATGTTTTATAGGACTATTTTTCATGTTCAAGTATAATGTATTTGACACAAATTTTAGTTGCATGCATGTCGTTTACCAATTTTTGAATTTTTTGAATTTTTTCTAATTTTTTTGATTTTGAAATGATTTCACCATGTTTTTGGATTTTTTATTTTTCGCCAATTTTTTATATTTTTTATTTATTTTGAATTTTTAGGATTTTTTATAATTTTCTAGAAGAATTATCATAGAGAATATCTCCTAGAAGAAAAAGAATATGCCCTAGGGAGAAGAAAGGGGTGCTAGGTAGCAAAACAAATGCCCCAGGGTAGCAAAAATGGGCAAAAAAATGATTATTTCATAAAAATAACCACTACACGATGTGTGGTAAAAGGAAAGTAAGAATGATCACCGCGGTCAAATTTCCTCTCACGATCATTGTGATGAGTGAAAATAATTGTGAGGATAGTCAAAATAGCTTATATATACCCAATCATAGGGGGTCAATCACCGTGGCTAATTATTTGATACCAAACTCTATCAGTTTGATCGATTGATTTTCCTCTGACATATGTGAGATATGGCTTGAGTTCAATTCTGGATGAGACATGAAAACACCATTTAAGAGTACATGCAAGCTCCTAGACGATGGACCCTAGGTATGTGAATCAAAAAATTTTCTTTTTAAGTTCATTTATTAAATTTATTAGGAGGTAGAAAAGTACGCACGAAAATTTATGCATGATCCCTTGGGGAACACATACATTATCATGGGAACACATGTGTGGATGGGAAACATGCATGCGTTTAGAGGGTGCACACGTATGTGCTAGGGTAGAAATTTAGCATAGGACGATAGGTGCACATGCACCAAATGGGGTGCATGTGTGCATGAGGAAAATACTTGATAAGTGCGCGGGTACATGGGTGCCAAATGTGGCACACATGGAGGGTGTATGTGCTACTAGGGGCACACATGCATGGGAAGGGGTGTGCTAGTGCTTAAAAATAAGAGTGCTAGACATGAAGAAGGTAGGTTTTTAGACAACCGTAGAATAATTTTAGGATAATTTTTAGAAGAACATAGAGGATGAAATAGAAGAAAATTAGATGTTTTTCCTAGAAGAGAATGAATGTTAATAAGATGTTTTTCTTGATCTTGTAGGATGAAATTCCTGTCTCAGAGACACATGAGTGGCATGTGAGGCTGCACTTTTTCCAAGAGACCTTCACTTGACATGAGAATATATACCTGGAGATGAATTTAGATGTGACTGGACTCTCGTACATGGTGGAGATGCCATAGATTACATTGTATCACAAATCCTGCTGACTAGCCTTGGCTAAGAGATGGCATCAGCGAGAGTCATTGCTTTCAATTCATTACTAGAGAGATGACTATCACATTGGAGGATGTGCGGCAGATTCTGAGAGTTCCGATCCAAGGCTCGACTGATAGAGTACGATGGGGATGTTTCCCATACTACATAGTGTTTGGTTGAGATGTTTTACCTCTGGGACATACCTCAGAAGGGCATGGTAGTTCAGGTATATAGGTGCTTTTAGGATCATTGAGCTATCTCATGTAGCTTTTTATTTGATGGCTCTTTTCAGTAGTGACATTTTGTTGCCCTGACAAGATTGGTACTTCTTTTCCATTGGACCTTATTGGAGTCATACATGGATTGATCAATGAAGAGAGATACTACTGGGGAAAATGTCTATTGGCACACTTATATTGGGATTTTCATCTTATTACCTACCATGGTTAGAAGACCATGTGGGCTCAATGCAATGCTGCTTCATATATGGTCCTGAGATAATATTACCATTGGTTTACCTTGCAGGATTACTTTGATTTTTACCTCCAGATGATCCCTTGATGGTGGGATGCATGCCAATTAGTGAGGAAATTTAGGGTCATATTGGGGATACAGATTACTATTGCCATGCACTATTTGAGGTGCAGTTACACATGGTTACATGGTGTTCTTATAAAGCCTATCAATGGCTTGATGATGTTGCAGAGCTTAGTGTAGCAGCAGTTGAGCATTTCTCTGATTGGTAGTTGAGATACTACATTGCAGAGTGGTATAGGGTGGATCATGTCCAGTGATAGTTCAGGCCAAGTAAAGGGTATCCTTGGTGATGAAATGTGTTACGTGTTCACCATTCAAGGGAGACATTTGATATTGTCCCTCTGCATCATGACCATGTTAAGCCAGAGATAGTTTCAAGCAGATGGTGCCCCCAGCCATGGGTACCTTTATGACACATTGTGGAACTAAGGGAGACCATTAATTATCATGGATGGTACATCATAGTGCTCCTTGGCTGCCTAGCTATCCCATAAGGTGTTATAGATTCTAGTATTGTAGTAGTTGCAGAGGGATTATACGGTAGAGATCATAGAGCTAGAGCTTAGCAGTTTGTACAGTAGGGTGTCCAGGATTAGGGACATGGACAAGGCTAGGGGTAAGGACAGATGTCTATAGAACAAAATAATCCCATATAGATACCATTTCAATAGGTTATCTTGCATGGTATATTACAACCACAAATTAATATTTAGATACCATAGGTGCCATAGTCTCCACCACGCACAACTATTTCACCACATAGTCCTCTCAGGGATGGGTGGGATGGAGGAGGTGGAGATGGATGGGGAGATGGATATGGAGATGGAGATGGATATGGTTATGGAGGTGGAGATGGATGGGGGACTCCACCATAGAGTCACGTAAGGGGAGGATGGTTGGGGCAGGCCACCTAGATGGCAGACGAGCTTGTTTCCTGGCAGTGGTAACTATAGCATGTTATAGAACAATAGCTTTAGGTCACTGCTGAGAGAGATCAACTTACTATGTAGAGATACCAGCTAGCTGCAAAGAGATTATAGTGGGACTTTGAGAGGACTCAATTATAGGATGTGTTATCTAGCATTAGAGTGGAGTGTGCTATGCTCCAGTAGGTAGGGGGATTAGGTGGGGTCATAGAGATGGTTCAAGAGTGTGTTACAACCATTGCGGAGGAGATATACTACATGATTTTATACCATTCATTTGTGCTTATGGATCATAGGGCCTCAGAGTATAGTCAATTATCTAGCATTCAGTTATGATCTAGGTCACAGAGGCCATCACAAATTATGATATCCGTACATGGTCCTTTAGTACATCAGGAAGATTCATCCCACTAGATGTCACCTCCACAAGGTCCATAGTAGATGCCACCACCTGGTGGAAGACCAGGTAGTCTGCATATCGGAGAGAGTCATAGTTGACTTATTTTATTGATGTGCATGTACATATGTATCCATTTTTATGTATGCCTCTATATGGAGGCACACTTTTGATATGATGTATATGTATTGTTTTTGGTCATACATCTATATGAAGGAAATTTTTTTATCCATGCTCATGATGGCATACATTATATCTAATGATTATGTACAGAGACACGTATATGGACATTGAAATTTTGACATATTTACACATATACGATGATGTATTTTATTATGATGGATGATTGTATCTGTAACATCCCCAATTTATACCTTAGAACAAGTAAATTTTTTTTTTTTTTTGATAATTGCATCCTGATTCTAAATACATAATTTAGAACTCACAATCAAATAACCATTCATATAATAGACAACAATATGTAGCTGTAATGACTCGGAGTACTTCCGATCTATTCATTCCATGACTCGGTAATCTACTGATCTATTCATTCCATGACTCGGTAATCTACCGATCTATTCATGAGTAATAAGAGTTGGTGTTTTTATTTAACACTTTACTCTTGCGGTTCTCTTCCCTACTCTGGGATTCAGAATTCTCTATCCAAGGAACCTAACTGAATAAATGTTACCATTATTCATCGGAATCTCATCCCTTAGACTAGGTGAATTAGGACAACGCAATCAGCAGCTTGCGATACTTTGGCCAAAGATTTGAAACATATTGTTTATGTCTCGTATTCCTTAACGGCATACTCGTCAATCTAGAATATGCCCTTCACCCCATTCTTATGTTATATAGAATGTCCTACACTGACTACTGTCAGTCCTTCCTTTCACAACTGAATCACTCGGAGGTAGATTAACAAGGTGATAATGTTATATGGATGCCCACGAGGATTAGGGATATGGTGACATACTCGTTCAACCTTGCAGTTCAACCAGTGTGTCATGATACCCTGAATCTCCTAGGCAGCCTTATAACATGACCACATTCTTAATCGGACCCTGAGTAACTCGTGCGAGATCAAAGAGTAGATCTTAGTGATCAATGCAAAGGGTGTCGCCATAAGTCACCTGCATTGTTGTAACTTCGAGAAGATCCTAATCTTCTCGGAGGTACAACCCTACAGTTGACTTGTTTCGTCAACCTTTAAATCCGCCTCGAAAAGATCTACTTAATCACATGCATTACGCACTTGAGTTTAAATTACTTTAAAGACTTTTCCCTAAGGTTAGCCTTTCCCCGATCCCTGGATTCTTCATCTTAAGACGACCTTCCTCTATAAAACCCATTACATGGTGGAGTTATTAAGGTCAAGATCTCATCAAGGAGTCATTAGAATATACATGATTCTAAAACAACAGAATTGGACAATATCTCATAGCCTTTACTTGAGATTGCCATCTGAACCCCATTAGATTTACATTAGTTCTCCTAACTGAATTTATATCATACTTATTAGTATAAAGATATAAATGATTAAGAATCCAAATTAATATTGTCCTGTCATACTCAGGACTAGGGATTAGTAATTTAATTCGGCTTGTTTAGCGTTCTGCTTAGGTTCATTTTTAACCTATCTTTTAGAAAGACAATTGTTTAAATTCAATATTGCTTTCACTAGAACAATTAGATCTGCTAAACACTCATATGAATTCAATCACATTTTCTTGTAAGCTTTCATTGTCAATCACAAAAGCATCCAAATTACACAAAAATAACATTGCCACTTTGGTATATAAACCGAAGAAGGTCAACTATCAAAATAAGAATACAACACAAGTATCAAATACTTATTTCCATTCCTTCCAGAACTATACAATTACATTTTATGAAAACAACATACTTGATATAATGCTTAACGGAAAAGAAACATCTTTCCACATATAGTACATTTATAAAATCAAGCTGTAATTCAATATAAAACAATTAAATAATCTGATCATCCTGTCAGATCTGCATTGCTTTTACCACTTACGGCAACCATCTGCAAAAATATTCAACATGAGTCAGTTCGATGAACTGAGCATGATAAGCACTAACTGTTAAAACAATTGCAATCCGTCAATTGTTTTCATTAAACACCCTGTTTAAATGAGATCAATTATCCAAACAAGTAAACATATTCAAAATATGCCTTTATAATACAAAATTGACTACAAACGTGTAACTCTATCAACGTTATAGAATAGTCCTAAACACTTCTCAAATATTTCATCAAATATTAAGAATCAAGAACGAAAGTATCCAAACAATTATCTTGAATCCAAGATCAGCAACATTGGACAGATCGTTACTTTCATCAGAAAAGGAAATATCATAGCAAATCATGATTTCCTCCAACAAGATACAAGAACAATTCCAACTGTTAGACAGATACCAACAAGTATTACAATAATAGAAGAGAAAGAACCAAATCATTCATACTTCCCTCCACACAAGTTCACTACTGTACCATCTACACATATGAAATACATTCATCCAGTATGTATACGAACAAGTCCGTCAAACCACATGAAGAATCATTGTCATAATAAAAATTGAACACAACAAGGCTTTTCGACCCAAGTTCGAAATCAAAGAATCTCTAGTATTGCGGTCAACAATAGACTACATTGCATTAGGCTATTGGATGTTTCCCTAAGACTAAGCCAAGTCAATCACACAAAATTTCCGAACATGCTCAGTCTCAATCAGACAGGAGTAAACGGAAAAGAATATAACCAATCTATTCTCACCTTGGCGCATTCAAGTCTAAAGTATGGTATTCGCGACTCATTTCAACAGAGCCAGAACATGAGATAATTATCCATACTCAAGGAACTCAAACAGTGACAAACGACAGTGTCCAAATATCGGGTTCAATAAGAGATAGAAATACAAGTTACCTTATAAGAATTCAAATGATTCCAAACAGTAGTAACAAGACAAATAATTGCATACGATTCCATCTGAGCTCATTAATCGGAGCATAATAAAAATCAGGCAAGCAAATTTAATTACTGATTTCAAAACAAGGAATCCGACTGAACCCTTGCCAATCTTTTACACAAATTTACACAGACTGAAGACGTAAAAATAAACCAAAAGAATCTGTACCACAAAATCTTTGCGACAAGATGGTATTCTTACGAATAACAGAGATCAAAATACATATTATTCCCTTAAGTTGCTGGAACAACAATTTCCAATATTCATCTATATTCAGCCATGAACAGTGATTCAAACACATAAATCATTCAATCGACTCTACAGAGTCATTCAGATTAAAACGAATATGAATCTATATTTTACATTACATACTGTTAACGGGTTATTATCCATAACCATGGAACCCAACAACAGTATAAGATAAAAATAGTTAAAGAATCAATCTAAGCCATTTAAGGTAAGCATTCAACAAAAATCAAGTGTAAGCAAATATAATACCGAATTTTCATAACAAGGGATTCAACTGAGCCTCGTCCAAATTCCCGAACAAGCTTACACACAAGGAATGTAAATGCATACCCAGGAAGTCAGTACTAAATTCCATTACAAATAAGAGAGGTCATATGACCTGCTACTTCTACAAGATTCCAACGGAATTCAAGTTAACAAAACTCAAGGAGGTATCTATATCCTCAACAGTGGATCATAGTATACGATTTGTTCAGAGGACTCCACAGAGTCGTTCTAATATAATACACATATCCAACATGTAAATATAAATATGTATAGCTTCCTCAGTGATCCATTTATACAAATCATTCACTAAACTCTTCAGAGTCGTTCCAATACATAATATACATACATCCATAATGAATACTGTAACGGTTAAATCCGTCACACCGAAAGATGTTTATACTCAAACAACCTTCAAGACAAAATGAAACCCAACAGTATCAATAACTACCATCATCAAAACCCACGACAGAGCTTACGAAGATTTCATAACACTGAACAATCAAACAGTTCCATCAATATTTCTTCCGACTGTTTCCAAAACAAGAATCGACGACCAAAAATCGACAGACATAATAATGGCCTATACCCATCACAGGAACGATTCATGGGCTCACGCCGAACAGGCCGAGCATTCATACATTTCACATGTTTCGCATAACTAAGCCAGAATGCAAACACAAGGAAATAATGCCACAGTTCGAATTTAATAAACACCCATCAAAGGATAAAAGAAAATTCGAACCAGAAGAGATACAGTGCCAAAAACACACAATGACATCCATAGAAAAATCATCAAATTCCATAAATCATTTGAACAGAGTTGTTCTAATGAAATCACTTGAAAGACAACAAGATTTTTAAAGGTTAGGGTCTAACATGCCTGGATTTTTGCTCAAATTTCCGAAGCAGATCACTGGAAGAGCTCAGACTTCCTTTTCCTTTTCCAAGTTAGAGCGACCAACAAAATTTTGCTTTCTCCATGGCATATATATTCTCCTTGCCAGAGAAGAGAGCTAGATACCCTCATACTCGCCATGTAACTCCAAGAAGACTGGTGCAAAGAACCAGTGAACAGGCAGAAGGAAAACCAAAATTCGCGACAAGCCAAACAAACCAACAAACTTCCTGTTTACATGCCTTCTCGTGAGTTCTGAGCTCGACTACCGAGCACATTGAATGCAATTACACCAACTTTCCTGCTCAAACTCCACTTCCACCGACCGCCAAAATTGGCGACAGTCAAATGAAATCTCAAGTTCATTTTTAGTTTTGGCGACCTGCCACGTCGGCACAAGTTAGCCGTTCCCAAAACCTCCACCAAGACCTTTCCTTCATCCTTATCCCATGCATTTAATAACATAGAAAACGCCGCCCATGGTTCGCACCCCTTAATAGGCGCCTTTACATTCATGCTCATAGTTAGGTTAGTATCTTAGGTTAGAATTTAGGATAATACTCATTCTAACCATATTACACATAGATACTAACTTAGGACATTAACACATAGCCTAGGTCTAGGTTAGATTAACACTAATCTAACCCCTAGGTTAGGTTTAGTCTTAGGTTACTAATCATTTAATAATTCCAGTTAGGTCTACATTCTGTACACTCAGAAAAAGACCTACATCAGACCTTCTT
The DNA here is from genome assembly GCA_019776745.2 of Taxus chinensis. Classification (NCBI taxonomy): domain Eukaryota; kingdom Viridiplantae; phylum Streptophyta; class Pinopsida; order Cupressales; family Taxaceae; genus Taxus; species Taxus chinensis. The sequence continues at coordinate 79,303,036 of CM034147.1, read as the reverse complement.
GAACAAGGTTAGCTCCTGTTCTGCCTTAGGCTGCAGAATCGTATGTAAACGAATTATTACCTGGTCCACGATAGAGACCTTCCAGATATACTTCCATATCGGGAACCAATTCATTTCACTTGATCAGCCTGAGTCATACTCCTGACTAGCTTATTAAATGCTTCTAGACCTTGCAACCTGTTCAAGGTCTGTGATTTTAATTCATCATGAACAAACTTAAAGCATTACTTGGATCAATTCCACTGATCCAAGACTAGATCTTATAGATGGATAACTCTATAATTCATTCCGAGATCAGATTAAACTCAGATACAAAATGAAATAAATAAAAGATTCTAATCATATTCTGACTCAGTCAAGATCTGCAATCTGCAAAGAAATTACAGTATATATCAAGCATGATTTCTAAATCGAGGAACATATCCTTTTACAAGAAATCACATATCAACACTTGTATGCTCAGGAGAAAGTAACAACAGTTCAGGGTGTTACATGCTTCCCTCCTAAAAAGATTCATCGTCCCGATGAATTACATATTAAATTAACCTTCAGGTCAATCAATTTATTAGTACACAAACAATGTGACTACTTCCATAATTGAATAGTTCCAGAAATCAATGTCACAACACATTTTATTCAACCTGAATAAAGTCTTCCTTCATCTGGCTTTCATAAATACTTAAAAACAATAAGTTCATAAAAGTATGTTTTGTCAACAGATTTCATTCTATTGAAAAAGAGAAGAAAAAGCAATTTTCATCTCTTCCAGATTTTCCCAAGTTGCACTTTCTTCACTAAACTGGTCCCACTGGACCTTACATTGCTGTATTTCACGATTTCTTAAATGCAATTGGTGAGTTTCCAGCACTCGTGTGGGTTTAACCACGATTATTCCTGGGTCTTGGACCTTCAAGGAATTCCAATTTAAAACATGTGACAGATCTGAAACGTATTTCTTAAGCAAAGAAATATGGAAAACATCATGCATGCGAGATAAAGCAAGTGGCAATGCTAAACGATAAGCTACAGGATTGATTATTTCGACAATTTCGAAAGGTCCCACAAATCGAGGTGACAACTTGGCAGCCTTGCCAAAAGTTATAGAACTCTTTCTGGGTTTAACACGAAGGAAAACCTTATCACCAAGTTTAAACCTTCTATCAACCCACTTAAGGTCAGCATAGCTCTTCTGTCTATCCGTTGCTTCCTTTAATCGTTCATGAATCAGCTTAACTTGCTGTTCCATTTCTGTGAGAATCTCTGGTCCAATTACCACTCTATCCTCAACACTGTCCCAACTAACAGGGGTTCTGCACTTTCTTCCATAAAGTGCTTCAAATGGTGCCATCTTAAGAGATGAGTGATAAGTGTTGTTGTATGCAAACTCAACTAATGGAAGATACTCTTCCCATTTATACTGTTGATCCATGCAATACATTCGCAACATGTCCTCCAACACTTGATTTACTCTCTCAGTTTGTCCATCCGTTTCCGGATGATATGCAGAACTGAAGTTTAGTTTCATTCCAAGAGCTGCGTTAAGCGTTTGCCAAAACCTTGACGTCATTCTAGGATCCCTGTCAGATATAATCAGTTCTGGTACACCATGTAACCTGAAAATTTCGTGCACGAATCTTTTGGCCAGCACTGGTGAATCATCCTTTAGATTTCCAGCGATGAAATGAGCTACCTTGGTCAGTTTATCTACAACTACCAGGATAACATCATGTTTATTCCTGGACATAGGTAGTCCTTGTACAAAATCCACGGTTATTACTTGCCATTTGTACTGCGGTATGCTATGAGGATATAACAGTCCAGTAGGGTGCATATGTTCTGCCTTCACCCGCTGACATTCCAGACAATGAGTCACAAAATTAATCACATTCTTTTTCATACCTTTCCAGAAGTATTGCTGTTTTAAATCAGCAAGCATTTTTGTGATACCTGGGTGTCTAGAGAAAGGTGAATTATGAAATTCAACTAACAACTTCTTTCTCAAATCGTTAAGCATAGGTACATATACCCTGTTTTCATAACGCAAGATTCCTTCATTATCAAAATGAAAACCTTTATACCTCATATCCTTAGGTTCTGCAGCAAGTGCTGCTTTTACTTGCTGAAAGTATGCATCTGATTCTGAGGCACTTTTTACCTCGTCTTTAAACTGAGTTCTTAATGTTATAAGAGTAGAAATGTGCCTCCTACGACTTAGAGCATCAACTACTATATTCTCCTTCCCTTTGATATAGCTAATATCAAAGTCATATTGTGATAAAAACTCTAACCACCTTCTCTGTCTGGCGTTCAGATTGGGCTGAGTAAAAATATATTTCAGTCCTAAGTGATCAGTTTTCAACTCAAAAGGTTTCCCAAGTAAATAGTGTCTCCAGACTTGAAGTGCATGAACAATGGCAGCAAGTTCCAAATCATGAGGGGCATAATTCAGCTCATGTAACTTAAGTTTTCTACTTTCATATGTTATGACCTGATCATTTTTTAACAAAACACCTCCAAGGCCTTCCCCAGAAGCATCCGTTACAACAGTAAAACTCCCATTAGGGTCTGGTACAGCTAGTATAGGTGCAGAAGTCAACTGGTCTTTCAAACTTTTGAAAGCCGCTTCGCACTTATCATTCCACATGAATTTCTTATCCTTCTTCTGCAATGAAGTTATTGGTGCAGCTACTTTAGAAAAATCCTTTACAAATTTTCTATAATAACCAGCAAGACCCATGAAGCTTCTTACTTCATGCACATTCTTTGGTGCAGGCCACTCAGTTATTGCCACTATTTTTGAAGGATCTACAGTAATTCCTTCTTTACTTATAACATGACCCAAATAGTGAACTTCTGAATCAAAGAAAGAACATTTGGATAACTTACCATACAACTTTCTCTTTCTCAATATTCCCAAAAATATCTTCAAATGCTCATTATGCTCCTCAACGCTTTTAGAATAATTGAGAATATCGTCCAAGAATACAAGTACAAACTTGTCCAGGTATTCTTGAAAGATATTGTTCATTAAATTCATAAAGGCCGCGGGTGCATTAGTTAACCCAAAGGGTAGAACTGTGAATTCATAATGTCCGTACCTCGTTCGGAAAGATGTTTTATGAATATCTTCCTCTCTAATCCTTAACTGATGATAACCAGATCGAAGGTCTATCTTAGAATAAACCGCTGCTCCATGCATCTGATCAAACAGATCATCGATCCTAGGAAGTGGATATCGGTTCTTGACTGTTGCTTTGTTCAACATCCGATAATCAATACACAGCCTTAGTGTTCCATCCTTCTTTTTCACAAATATTACAGGTGCTCCCCAAGGTGAAACACTTGGTCTAACCAAACCTTTAGACAAAATCTCTTGAAACTGTGCCTTAAGCTCGACTAACTCAGTAGTAGTCATCCGATAAGGCGCTTTGGATATAGGTTCTGTTCCTGGCTTGATTTCAATGGTGAAGTCAAATTCTCTCTTGGGTGGTAACCCTGGTAATTCCTCAAGAAAAACATCCCTGAAACCTTGTAAAAGAGGGAATCGTTCCATGAAATCATCATCTTCTTTGGAAGATTCAGATATCTTTACTGCATAAAGGGTACATCCTTTATTTTTAGCCTTTTTAAGCTGCATAGCTGACAGTTTTCTAACTGAAATTTCTCGTTTCACACCTTGAATCTCTGCTGATTCCAGCTGATCATCTAAACATTTTATGTTCTTTTCATAATAGTCTACCTTTGCTTTATGGTCTGCTAACCAATTGACACCGATGACAATGTCATACGATCCTAAAGGTGTGACATAGAGATCAACTTCCGTGGAAAAGTTAGGTAAGTCAAGGACTGCCCCAAAAAGACACATACTCACTGTATGAACAGAACTATTACCATACTGTATAGTCCAAGATTTATCCATTTTTCCATCTTTTCTTTTAAGTTTAGAAGCAAGTTTATTAGATATAAAACATTCAGTAGCCCCTGTATCAAAAAGAATAGTGACAGGTATACCGAATAACTTACCCGGAACTTCTATAGGTGTCACTTGCTTTTTAGCTTGTTTGTCCGCTACTGCAGCATGTATCTTATGCTGCGGATTACGATCATCCTTCTTCAAAGGGCACTGATTGGCGTAGTGATCTTTACCACAATTGTAGCAGCCTCCTACGGGTCCCTTTTTAGGCTCAAAGTTGCCTCCAGTTTTGTAATTGTCACGCTGTCCTCCATAGGGCTTCTACCCATTATTTTTAACAAAATTTTCCCTTGCATTTCCAGCAAGCTTATTTACTGTTGCTTTCTTATTGTTATCTCCTGGAAACTTACTCTTGTTTCCAAAATTTTTCCATGGTCCTTTTCTAGGTGCAAGAGAGGTTGAAGAAGGGTTTGCAGTCTTCTTCCGCACTTCCTCCTTATGGGCAGAAATAGCCTTTAATTTCTGTTCTTGCCTTATGGCCTTTTCAACAACTCCTTCCATAGTGGTTGGACTGTGAACATCGACCTCTCCCCCTATCACAGGATTCAATCCCATGATGAATTTCCGTATCCTGAACTTTTCGTCAGTTTGATACTGCGGTACATACTTGAGGAGTTTTGTAAACCGCTCCCAGTATTCAGTTACCGTTAGCTTCCCTTGAGCTAAGTTCTGAAATTCTGTCATTTTATGATCATAGAAAAGTTGTGGCAGCCAATGTTGCCTAAAATAGCCTTTAAATTGATCCCAAGTAATATTGGTCTCATCAATGTTTAGTTCAGCTTTACGGCTATCCCACCACGAAGATGCTTCGTGAGAAAGCTGATAGGCTCACCAAATAGCTTTGGTTTCCTCTGAGAAGTTCCTTATTACAAAGTACTTCTCCATTTCGCTGAGCCAGTTCTCAGCTCCATCTCCTAATGTGGTGCCATCATACTTAGGTGGACTTATCCTTTTTATATCATTAGTGAGTTCTGCTGCCAATCTGGCCTTTTTGTTTTCTGGTTAGACAGGTGCATTCCTGACATTAACATCAACACCCACATCGGGGTTGTCCTCAGGAGGTTGCTGATTATTAATATCAGCTTCTTCATCCTCCTCATTTCCCATCACCTGCTGTTCAAGTACAGCCAAGCGATCTCTTGTGTCCAACAAGGTAGCAAGGATCTCATCAAGTTTCTGGGTTGTTGCCGCTCCTCCTTCAGATGGAGCATTATTCGCAACGTTCCCCCTTGTTCTAACCATTTTCTGTTACAAGAAAATTCAGGTTTTTATCAGATTATGGACACAATAGGTCCAAGAGCTGCAACCTTCAGCTCTGATACCAAGATGTAACATCCCCAATTTATACCTTAGAACAAGTAAAAAAATAAATAATTTTTTTTTTTATAATTGCATCCTGGTTCTAAATACATAATTTAGAACTCACAATCAAATAACCATTCATATAACAGACAACCATATGCAGCTGTAATGACTCGGAGTACTTCCGATCTATTCATTCCATGACTCGGTAATCTACCGATCTATTCATGAGTAATAAGAGTTGGTGTTTTTATTTAACACTTTACTCTTGCGGTTCTCTTCCCTACTCTAGGATTCAGAATGCTCTGTCCAAGGAACCTAACTGAATAAATGTTACCATTATTCATCGGCATCTTATCCCTTAGACTAGGTGAATTAGGACAACGCAATCAGCAACTTGCGATACTTTGGCCAAAGATTTGAAACATACTATTTATGTCTCGTATTCCTTAACGGCATACTCGTCAATCTGGAATATGCCCTTCACCCCATTCTTATGTTATATAGAATGTCCTACACTGACTACTGTCAGTCCTTCCTTTCACAACTGAATCACTCGGAGGTAGATTAACAAGGTGATAATGTTATATGGATGCCCATGAGGATTAGGGATATGGTGACATACTGGTTCAACCTTGCAGTTCAACCAGTGTGTCATGATACCCCGAATCTCCTAGGCAGCCTTATAGCATGACCACGTTCTTAATCGGACCCTGAGTAACTCGTGCGAGATCAAAGTGTAAATCTTAGCGATCAATGCAAAGGGTGTCGCCATAACTCACCTGCATTGTTGTAACTTCGAGAAGATCCTAATCTTCTCGGAGGTACAACCCTGCAGTTGACTTGTGTTGTCAACCTTTAAATCCACCTTGAAAAGATCTAGTTAATCACATGCGTTACGCACTTGAGTTTAAATTACTTTAAAGACTTTTCCCTAAGGTTAGCCTTTCCCCGATCCTTGGATTCTTCGTCTTAAGATGACCTTCCTCTATAAAACCCATTACATGGTGGAGTTATTAAGGTCAAGATCTCATCAAGGAGTCATTAGAATATACATGATTCTAAAACAATGGAATTGGACAATATCTCATAGCCTTTACTTGAGATTGCCATCTGAACCCCATTAGATTTACATCAGTTCTCCTAACTGAATTTATATCATACTTATTAGTATAAAGATATAAATGATTAAGAATCCAAATTAATATAGTCCTGTCATACTCAGGACTAGGGATTAGTAATTTAATTCGGCTTGTTTAGCGTTCTGCTTAGGTTCATTTTTAACCTATCTTTTAGAAAGACAATTGTTTAAATTCAATATTGCTTTCACTAGAACAATTAGATCTGCTAAACACTCATATGAATTCAATCACATTTTCTTGTAAGCTTTCATTGTCAATCACAAAAGCATCCAAATTACACAAAGATAACATAGCCACTCTGGTATATAAACCGAAGAAGGTCAACTATCAAAATAAGAATACAACACAAGTATCAAATACTTATTTCCATTCCTTCCAGAACTATACAATTACATTTTATGCAAACAACATACTTGATATAATGCTTAACGGAAAAGAAACATCTTTCCACATATAGTACATTTATAAAATCAAGCTGTAATTCAATATAAAACAATTAAATAATCTGATCATCCTGTCAGATCTGCATTGCTTTTACCACTTACGGAAACCATCTGCAAAAATAGTCAACATGAGTTAGTTTGATGAATTGAGCATGATAAGCACTAACTGTTAAAACAATTGCAATCCGTCAATTGTTTTCATTAAACACCCTGTTTAAATGAGATCAATTATCCAAACAAGTAAACATATTCAAAATATGCCTTTATAATACAAAATTGACTACAAACGTGTAACTCTATCAACGTTACAGAATAGTCCTAAACACTTCTCAAATATTTCATCAAATATTAAGAATCAAGAATGAAAGTATCCAAACAATTATCTTGAATCCAAGATCAGCAACATTGGACAGATCGTTACTTTCATTAGAAAAGGAAATATCATAGCAAATCATGATTTCCTCCAACAAGATACAAGAACAATTCCAACTGTTAGACAGATACCAACAAGTATTACAATAATAGAAGAGAAAGAACCAAATCATTCATACTTCCCTCCACACAAGTTCACTACTGTACCGCCTACACATATGAAATACATTCATCCAGTATGTATACGAACAAGTCCATCAAACCACATGAAGAATCACTGTCATAATAAAAATTGAACACAACAAGGCTTTTCGACCCAAGTTCAAAATCAGAGAACCTCTAGTATTGCGGTCAACAATAGACTACATTGCATTAGGCTATTGATTTTCCCTAAGACTTAAGCCAGTCATCACACATACAAGCAAAAATAAACAAAACACAACAAAACAATGTTTTTGTTTGTTTGTTTTTGTGTGTTTTTTTGTTTCTTTGTATTTTTGTTTTGTATTTATTTTCCCTTATTATTTGCCTCGCTTCATATTTTTTGCTTTTTTTTTCGTGTTTCGTTTTGTTTTTTTTTTTCTGTTTTTGGTTTTGGTGCGGGGCTTTAGTATCTCTGTCTTTGGTGTTTTTGTTTTGTCTGTTATTCTTTGTTTGTGTTCGGTGTTTTGTCGGGTTTTTCTGGTATTGTGTTTCCCCCCCACCCCCCCCCCCCCCACCCCCCCCCCCCCCCCCCCACCCCCCCCCCCCCCCCCCCACCCCCCCAGACCACACCCCCCCCCCCCCACCCCCCCCAACACCCCCAAAACACCCCCCACCCCCCACCCCCCCCACCCCACCCCCCGTCCCCCCCCCCCCGCCCCACCACCCCGAACCCCCCCCCCCCCACCCCCCACCCATACCTCCCCCACCCCCCCCCCCCCCGCCCCCCCCCCCCCATCCACCCAAGCCCCCCCCCCCCCCCCCCCACCCCCCCCCCCCCCCCCCCCCCCCCCCCCCCCACCACCCCCCCCCCCCCCCCCACCCCCCCCCCCCCCCCCCCCCCCCCCCCCCCCGCAACCACCCCCCCCCCCCCCCACCCCCCCCCCCTCCACCCCCCCACCGCCCCCCCCCCCACCCCCCCCCCCCCCCCACACCCCACCCCCGAACATGCGCCAGTCTCAATCAGACAGAGAAACGGAAAGAATATACCACTCTATTCCTCACCTTGGGGCATCAAGTCAAAGTATGGTATCGCGACTCATTTCAACAGCGCAAGAACACGAGATAATTATCCATACTCAAGGAACTCAAACAGTGACAAAACGACAGTGTCCAAATATCGGGTTCAATAAGAGACAGAAATACAGGTTACCTTATAAGAATTCAAATGATTCCAAACAGTAGTAACAAGACAAATAATTGCATACGATTCCATCTGAGCTCATCAATCGGAGCATAATAAAAATTAGGCAAGCAAATTTAATTACTGATTTCAATACAAGGAATCTGACTGAACCCTTGCCAATCTTTTACACAAACTTGCACAGACTGAAGACGTAAAAATATACCAAAAGAATCTGTACCACAAAATCTTTGCGACAAGATGGTATTCTTACGAATAACAGAGATCAAAATACATATTATTCCCTTAAGTCGCTGGAACAACAATTTCCAATATTCATCTATATTCAGCCATGAACAATGATTCAAACACATAAATCATTCAATCGACTCTACAGAGTCATTCAGATTAAAACGAATATGAATCTATATTTTACATTGCATACTGTTAACGGGTTATTATCCATAACCACGGAACCCAACAACAGTATAAGATAAAAATAGTTAAAGAATCAATCTAAGCCATTTAAGGTAAGAATTCAACAAAAATCAAGTGTAAGAAAATCTAATACCGAATTTTCATAACAAGGGATTCAACTGAGCCTCGTCCAAATTCCCGAACAAGCTTACACACAAGGAACGTAAATGCATACCCAGGAAGTCAGTACTAAATTCCATTACAATAACAGAGGTCGTATGACCTGCTACTTCTACAAGATTCCAACGGAATTCAAGTTAACAAAACTCAAGGAGGTATCTATATCCTCAACAGTGGATCATAGTATACGATTTGTTCAGAGGACTCCACAGAGTCGTTCTAATATAATACACATATCCAACATGCAAATATAAATATGTATAGCTTCCTCAGTGATCCATTTATACAAATCATTCACTAAACTCTTAGGAGTTGTTCCAATACATAATATACATACATCCATAATGCATATTGTAACGGTTAAATCTCGTTACCCCAATGAAAAAGGAAAACAATTCCAAAGAGTTGCAATAAGATACTGTCACACACACCGAAAGATGTTTATACTCAAACAACCTTCAAGACAAAACGAAACCCAACAGTATCAATAACTACCATCATCAAAACCCACGACAGAGCTTACGAAGATTTCATAACACTGAACAATCAAACAGTTCCATCAATATTTCTTCCGACTGTTTCCAAAACAAGAATCGACGACCAAAAATCGACAGACATAACAATGGCCTATACCCATCACAGGAACGATTCATGGGCTCACGCCGAATAGGCCGAGCATTCATACATTTCACATGTTTCGCATAATCAAGCCAGAATGCAAACACAAGGAAATAATGCCACAGTTTGAATTTAATAAACACCCATCAAAGGATAAAATAAAATTCGAACCAGAAGAGATACAGTGCCAAAAACACACAATGACATCCATAGAAAAATCATCAAATTCCATAAATCATTTGAACAGAGTTGTTCTAATGAAATCACTTGAAAGACAACAAGATTTTTAAAGGTTAGGGCCTAACATGCCTGGATTTTTGCTCAAATTTCCAAAGCAGACCACTGGAAGAGCTCAGACTTCCTTTTCCTTTTCCAAGTTAGAGCGACCAACAAAATTTTGCTTTCTCCATGGCATATATATTCTCCTTGCCAGAGAAGAGAGCTAGATACCCTCATACTCACCATGCAACTCCAAGAAGACTGGTGCGAAGAACCAGTGAACAGGCAGAAGGAAAACCAAAATTCGCGACAAGCCAAACAAACCAACAAACTTCCTGTTTGCATGCCTTCTCGCGAGTTCCGAGCTCGACTACCGAGCACATTGAATGAAATTACACCAACTTTCCCGCTCAAACTCCACTTCCATCGACCGCCAAAATTGGCGACAATCAAATGAAATCTCAAGTTCATTTTTAGTTTTGGCGACCTGCCACGTCGGCACAAGTTAGCCGTTCCCAAAACCTCCACCAAAACCTGTCCTTCATCCTTATCCCATGCATTTAATAACATAGAAAACACCGCCCATGGTTTGCACCCCTCAATAGGCCCCTTTACATTCATTCTCATAGTTAGGTTAGTATCTTAGGTTAGAATTTAGGATAATACTCATTCTAACCATATTACACATAGATACTAACTTAGGACATTAACACATAGCCTAGGTCTAGGTTAGATTAACACTAATCTAACCCCTAGGTTAGGTTTAGTCTTAGGTTACTAATCATTTAATAATTCCAGTTAGGTCTGCATTCTGTACACTCAGAAAAAGACCTACATCATACCTTCTTGAACAGGGTTAGCTCCTGTTCTGCCTTAGGCTGCAGAATCGTATGTAAACGAATTATTACCTGGTCCACGATCGAGACCTTCCAGATATACTTCCATATCGAGAACCAATTCATTTCACTTGATCAGCCTGAGTCATACTCCTGACTAGCTTATTAAATGCTTCTAGACCTTGCAACCTGTTCAAGTTCTGTGATTTTAATTCATCATTAACAAACTTAAAGCATTACTTGGATCAATTCCACTGATCCAAGACTAGATCTTCTAGATGGATAACTCTATAATTCATTCCGAGATTAGATTAAACTCAGATACAAAATGAAATAAATAAAAGAGTCTAATCATATTCTGACTCAGTCAAGATCTGCAATCTGCAAAGAAATTACAGTACATATCAAGCATGATTTCTAAATCGAGGAACATATCCTTTTACAAGAAATCACATATCAACACTTGTATGCTCAAGAGAAAGTAACAACAGTTCAGGGTGTTACAATATCACATGTGTTTGATTTATGAGATAACATTAGATTATATGACATCGTTTTTTATGATATACTAATGATTTTCCACATTTTAAATTTTTGATATTGGTTTGGGGGAAGAGGAGTCAGTCCCTATTTCTCCATTATTGATATGGTAGGATGATAGTAGCGTAACATACATGTTGAAAGTTATTTCATCATTATGTAGCTTAGCTGTTACTGATGATGTATATGATGTATATAGATGTGATGATATAATGATTATGTGATAACAAAAAATGTACAAGTAATGTAGTCGTATTTTATACCCTTAGCCCAATAGTATAATCCCATGCACATCGGCCTATCACCCAATAGACATTGGGAGCTCACTTGAGGCACGCACGTGCACCAAGTCTCTCCTTTATGTGAGTCTTGTGAGAATGCAACATCTTATAAGATATATTCAAATGGAAATTAATAGAAGATAACCATGCATCATTCTAAGAGAAGATTACGAGTTGTCATCTTATTGCATCCAGAAAAGAGAAATAACAAGAAACATATGGAAATGGTTCATACAGAAAGGAAATGAATAAGTATTATACTTCTGGACACATATATGATTTATAAAATAGCCTTATATTCATGTTAATAGATCTAGTAATACATATTACATCTCTTGAGGTCTTACCAGACCTTCATATAACCATACAGAGCTAAGTCATGCATCAGAGATACCTTATGTTTATCACATTACAAAGAAAAATGCAGACCCATCCCTCAAATGTGTCATGATTCCTATATCTTCCTAATCCCAACCCATAGAATCCCTCATGGAATTATTACAGGGCTTCACCTCTCTTTTCTTTTCTTCTCTTTGACTCCACCCATTATATCTTTCTTCTATTGGGTGCTTGTATTTATAACCTTGGCTCCCATTGACATGCCTTTCAAAAGTTACAGATCAGTCACCAAGTGTTGAAGTGGTCCTCTATGGGAGAATTCCTTCACATATCCAAGCTCTCCACTCCTTACAATGATGTCTTCTAAAACCTTCCATCGCATGCCTAGAATATTCAATTTTTAATCCCACAGTCGCCAGGTTGGCACCTTATCCACAAGGGTCATACTTTTCTAGTGTGTTGCCTGGGTTTCCAACTATGGCTAAGTACAAAACCCATTTCTCCTTGTGCATGTGTAGTATGTTTTGTGACCTACTGCTAGGACCCTTCCCTGCATGCCTTCAACCCTATGTACCCTTCTTCAACTAGGTCTCATGCACCCAAATCCCTTCTTGTAATTAGTGGATATTTTAGGGCCCAATCAGTAACAAAAAAGCAAAAGAAAAAGTAAACAAATCTACCAAATTTACATACTAAACAAATTTAACAACACAACTATGTACAAATATATACAAGCATGCAAAACACACTGAATATAAACAAGAATGAATCTAATAAAAAATAATATATTAATCTAAGAAGTACAATCAGGTAAGTAAATCTATACTTCAATGTTCAAACAAACAAGCAAAGTAAGAAACAAACAAACAAACAAGTAAGAAAAATACTACTATGTTTTTTTGTGAAACAGTTTTCGATGTGTTTTATGATGTTTTTGATATTTTTTGGGAACAATATTCTATTATTTTTGTATTTTCTACGAGATTGTTTTCTAATGTTTTGGGATTATCAAATCATATTTAAATGTTTTTGGAATTTCTTGACATTTTTTAATGTTTTTGTGATTTTCTAAGAGTTTTCCAAAGCTATACATAGAAAAACAAGGAAATGTGGATGCCCACAATGTTATATAGCAATATACAAGGTCAGATGCCACATGTTATGTGCAAGAAGGTAAAGATGTGAAGATGTCCCAGTGTTAGATGGGAATCTACAAAGGCAATCTCTTCACAAATTTGCAAGAGGAGAATCAACTGGATCAAGGCTTGAAAAGGACAGGCTCAAAAGGAATCTTATATGTAGGCAAATAAACTAGCTCTAAGTAAAGAAAAGGTACCCCCTAGATGTGAGATGCTTGTGAACAAAAAATCCTCCCAATGTATCGAAAAATGGTTTTCACCAAGGGGCCTGTCAAAAAAGTCACAATTGTGTGGTTTTCACACTTGGACGACCTATTTTCTCTTTGCTTTTTCTCATTTTTTATTTATTTTCTTGTTTTTGTAGTTTTTTGGTTGTTTTTGAATTTTTGTTCCATATTCAAGCATAGATCCACTTGAGGTGGATGGAATTTATAGGTTCACACAACTTATCTCCATCAAGATAGGCAATTTTGTATGCTCCTGACCCATATTTTTCCACTATCACATAAGGTCCCAACCAATTAGGTTCAAACTTTCCCTTATTTTATCTTTCTTTCATAGTGTTGAACTAGTTTTCCTTTAGCACCAAATATCATACCTTAAATTGATGACGTATGATATGTTTTTTGTAGCTCTGGGACACTCGATTCTAATACAATTTCAATTATTTGAGTGCGCGGTGGCATCTTTCATCTAACAGATCAAGTTTTGTCAATCTAGCCAAGCAATATTCTCCATCTTTATCTAGATATTCTCTTAGAGATATTCTCAAGGAAATAGGGTGTCACACTAGTAGGAGTGCGAATAAAATTTGTATACGCCTAAAGGGTGGGATGGATCTTAAAATGACAATTTTCACAAGTATTACTTACCATATTTTTCATGATTTGAACAAGTGTTTTGTTACAAGCCTCTACTTGTCCATTACCTTGAGGGTAATAGGGCATAAACCACTTTAAGTGTATTTGAAAGCATTGACATAGGTATTTCATAGTCTTTTTTTGAAATAATTTCCATTGTCAGCTAATAGAAGGGATGCCATTAAGGAAAATGAGATGATTCGTGATGAATTTGGAAATATGGGCACTTATAACATACGTGAGAGGAACAATTTTCACTCATTTGGTGAAGTATTATGTGGTAGTTATGATATGGGTATGGCCATCTGAGGAAGTATGGGTGAGCTTCCCTATGAGATCTAGACCCCACTTAGAGAACCTCCATGGTGTTTTGATCAAGGTTGTGTCGACACATGAATAAGGTTCCTATAATTCTAGCACAATGTATACTTTTGACATATTTGCAGCAATCGGTTTCCATGGTGGACCAATAGTAGCCTACTCTCAAAATTATCTTCTCCAAGACCATTCTATTGGTGTGGGCTCCAAAAACTCCTTCATGTAATTCCTTGATCACTCAGACTGACTCCACTACATCTAGACAATATAACAGATTTCCATCATAGCCAAGACAATAAAGGGTTCCTCTAAGGAGGGTGTAACAATCTATCTTTTAGATAAGGTTCCTCTATTCAGAGTGGGTTATATTTGGGGGAAAGGTACCATTTTGTAGGTATTACAAGATAGGATCATAATAATGTGATAGAGGACCAAAACCTTCATAGGCTAGACATGATTCTGGCTGGCATATGCAGGTTGTTGCAAGTTTTAAACAAATAATGGCATGTTATTATTGTTTGGTTGAATCTATAGTGTGGAACCCACTGTTGCCATAGCATTTTCCAGCCAATTTTGTGCTCTTGGGATGTATTCAAAAGTGATACACACAAAATACTCTTTGAGAGTCTTCACTAACTTCTTATATGGGATAAGCTTCTCATCATTAACCTTATATTCGTTGTTGACTTGTTTGATGATCAAATGTGAATCTACAATGATCCGAAGTTGGTGGATGTTCCATTTGATGGCTAGCTTCATCCTAGTAATGAGCACTTCATATTCTGCTATGTTTTTTGTACATGGAAATATGAGGTGGAAATCTTGAGGTATAAAGTCCCTATAAGGAGTGATTATCACTACCCCTTCTCCTGAACCGCGGAAATTGAATGATCCATCAAAGTTTACTTGCCACATGACAGATTCTTTGATATACATTAATGATGCATCTGGAAGGTCCAAACACACTAGATTTGTTTCAGGTAAAGGTGCCTTAGTTAATTGGTCTACAAGAACTTGTCCCTTGAATGATTTCTGATGCACATATTTAATATCAAACTCGCTGAGTAGGATGATCCAATTATGCATCCTATAAGTGAGTGTTGGCTTGGAAAACATGTATTTCAGAGGGTAAACTTTATACGTAAGCTTTGTTTTATTATTCAATAGGTAATGGATAAGTTTTTGAAAGGTACAAATGAAAAACAAAAAATATTTTTCAATTTGAGGGTAGTTGAGCTCATAAGTGATCAAAGTATGGCTGAGATAATATACCTTTTTTATCTTTTAGAATAAGATCATATTGAGCAAGTAGGGTGCCAATAGAAAATTGGGTAGCAGATACATATCAAAATAGTGTTTCTCTTGGAGTTGGTGGAATGAGGATGGAAGGATTGGTCAAATTTGTTTGAGAAAGGAAAATGCTCACTGGTATTTAGGTCCCCAAAAGAAGTCAACACCCTTTTTTAGCAGATGAGCGAAAGGATGACATTTTTATGAGCTGCCATATTAAGTGGAAAATGGATTGGATTTTTCCTTGCAAGCTACACAAATTCTTGAGGTTTTTAGGAGGAGGAATTTCAGTCATTTTTATTACCTTAGTAGGATCAACCTCAATCCCTTTTCTGGATACAATGAAACCCAATAGTTTACCTGATAATACCCCAAAGACACATTTCTTTGGATTCAAACTGACTTTGTACTTTCTAAGATGTTCAAAGACGTATCTAAAAACTTTAGGGTGATCTTCTCTCATCCTGTATTTACCCAAAATATCATCAACATAATCCTCCATGATGTCATTAAACATGTCATGGAATATTACTGTCATTTCCCATTGATATCTTGTGTCGGAGTTTTTAATGCCGAAGGACATCACCTGATAGAAAAAATTCCCAAAGGGGTTGTGAAGGCAGTCTTATGCTAGTCCTCCTCCACAATATTAATTTGATTATAGCC
Source organism: Taxus chinensis (assembly GCA_019776745.2). Lineage (NCBI taxonomy): Eukaryota > Viridiplantae > Streptophyta > Pinopsida > Cupressales > Taxaceae > Taxus > Taxus chinensis. Next base: position 79,286,777 of record CM034147.1, on the reverse strand, counting down.
AGAAAATCCATCCATGAGAGATATAATTTCATATCCAGTGGGGTAATCGATAATCATGTTGATATTTGGAAGAGGGACGTCATCTTTTGGACATTCCTTATTGATGTCTTTGAAGTCGGTACAGATTCTAATTCCTATGGGATTTTTATATACCGAGACTATATTGGATGTCCATTCTAAATAATCAATTGGTATGATAAATCCATCTTCCAAGAGTTTCTAAAGCTCCTCCTTGACTATAAGTTCTACCCAAAGATGATTTTTTCTAAGCTTATTTTCTATAGGCTTTACGTCTACATGCACAACAAGGTTATACACCACTAAATATATATTTTTTCATAAGATATCCACATAATACTAAGAAAATATATCTAAGAATTATCTAATAAGCATTATAAAAGTCTTTTGTTTCCTTTTTGAAAGCGAAGCTCCCAACTTGACTATCTTGGGTTGTTCTTCTGTGCTAATGTTGACATCAATGCTTTCTTTCGCTAACATCTTGGATGTATCCTCCATATGCGTAGGATCAAGAGGGAGTTTGAGATATTCTTACAAGCACATCTTAATGACATTTTCACCCTTAGCATGGTAAATTTTTATGTCTTTATATTTTTTGATTTGTTTTTCATCCAGTGCCTCAAAGAGGTTTTCACTGTGTGATTTGGACTTTTGTTTTCACTGAGAATTTTGGGATGAACTTTTTCCCTCACTTTTTATTAAATTTTGTTGACCACATAACTCATCCTCATCCCTAACTTATGTGCAAGTATCAAGGTCAATGTAAAATCCTTTTTTATGCTACCAAATAGAAATTTTGTCACGAATACCCATGAATTTTTGTCATTGCTTCATCATTTTCAAAGAGGTCCGTAGGCATATGAAGTTTTTTTCCTAATCAATGAGAGAAGGATAGAAAATGTTGACTTGGGGTTTAATGAGGGTCATGGTAAAGATAGTGGTGTCTAGGAATAGGTTCATAAAGGTAAGATCTTTGTATTGGCTATGACTGGAATCTGTGTCACTATCAAAATAAGAACAGTTATCTTTGCGTTCATAGGAAGTAACATCTCGATACATGGGGTGATATCCATAGGGCCTAATGTCAATGCCATATATTTTATTTTTAAATGGTGGGGTTGGTATAGGCTCCCTAATACCATGTTCATTTTTACCACACCCATGTCCATTATAGCCCATGTATTACATCATTATGTTAGATTTGGTGTACTCTAGAGTTTGGAAGAAGGAAGCCATAGTTTATTCGGGGACCCAAATTGTGGGAGGTTCCAATAATTTTTCTTCTACTAATAAGCCACCAAGTAGGAAGTTCTCAATGGTTTTCCTCTAGGTATTTTATATTAGGAATTGGTATTTTCTCTTGTCTTGGTAAACAAGGATAGATCTGAAACTAAGGGGGCCTATTGGATATCATATTCTCCACAATTTTATTCAATAACCTTCATCTCCCATGAATCTAAAGGAGAAATAGATGTAGAAGCATTGAGGCTATAAGAACTTAGTGTGTCAGAATCCACATGTGAGGCGAGAGATTTGGATTGAAGAGGTATAACAATGTAGGTAGAGGGACATTCATAAGCACCCTTACTTGAAACAATATTCAAATCTCTGCAGTGAGCAAAGGGTTTTGGATCTCCTTGAATGGTGATGGTGTGTCCCTAATTATTTATTTTAATGAATTGATGGAAGGTTGATGGTATGTCTTGTATGGAATGAATCCATGGGTGGCCAATAAGCATGTTATATGGGAGCTCCAAGTCTAGGCGATTCATGCTCTGTATTGTCGTATGATGTAATTGTGATGATGTGAGGCTCTAGATTTACTTCTATCCATCCCAATTGCTTGATTATATTTAAGGTACATATGTTCAACCCACACATGTTTTCCATAAGCACCCTCTTTATCTTTCTATGGGTAATAAATAATTTGATGCGAAGAGGCAAGTTATGTGAGTGATTTTTGTTTATGATCTCATTATGAATGAAGGAAATTTGTTCATTTGGTGTAAGGTTTTCCACCATATTTTACAGGTGGAAAGGATCTGCATCCCTTGACACTCCTAATTCCTGAAGTTTTTTGTAAGGATATCTTTATGTACATTTGATATCTTGATGAGATCTAGGATTGAAATCTTAGCAGAGGTCTTCTCAATTTATTATAAGAGGTTTTATTGACTATCATGAGGGGTAGACAAAGGAGTTTCTAGAGTTGTGAGGTGATTGCACTATGTTACCAAAACATGGTATCTACTTTTGATTCTAAAAGTATTCACATACTCGTTAAAAGAGCAAACACAACCAATAAGTGAGTCAAATTAATTATTGTTGGCTTGGGTGTAAACGTAATTAGTAGTTTTTTAGCTCTTGGATGAATCACTCTGATCCAGCTTCCTCGTTGCCTGTTTCTCATGCTCAAGGAAAGGTTCCTTGAATATTCCCATTTTTTGATTAGGTGATTGATGGGGCTTAGGTGAACTAACTTTGATTTCTCCACTATTAATGAGGTCTTTGACAAAGTGTCTCAGTTTAAGACACTTGTCTATTTTGTGTTCTTTAACATGATGGAACTCACAATATTAATGTTCTTTATACCATGATGGTTTGGGTGCATCATCACTAAATGGTACCATAGTGGGGTACTTGACCATGTTCACTACATCCAACTATTTTAGAATCGTGGAAAAGGAGTTCATGATAGGAGTGAACACTCAGTGTTTAACTAGGGTTTGAATAGGACCTTTGGTAAGTTTGAAAGAAGGAAAAATTTGCATCGCTTGTATACACTTAGAGTCTGTGATACCATCTCCTACAATTTTTTTGTTTTTTGCTAAAGAACTTTGGTTTTTTTGTAGGTTTGGATGTTTGATTATATTTTGAAAATGGTTTCAGTTTCCCTTTAGATATCAATATTTTTTTGATTTGGATTCCTTTTTCTATAAATTACTCAAAGTTATTGACACAATGCATCTATAAATGGAAATAAATGTTCAGATTTAGATTGGAGATGAAAATGCTAACCAATTTATTTTTGGGGATTCAACAAGGGAAGTGACTAACTAACCCTCGCCATTGTTGAAAAAAACTATCAAAGGTATAATTTTGTCTTTGATTTGCACTACATAAGTCTAACATGGCGATGTCACTTTCTACATTGAATGAGAAATGACGTACGAATCTTTCAGCTAATTTTGGTCATGTGAATATAGACCTCTTTGGTATTTGAAGAAACCTCTCTAAGGCTTGTCCTGCTAGACTTTGTGGGAATAAGTGTATAAGTTAATTATTGTTATAATCCACTTCATGGCATGCCATGTAAAATTCTTTGATGTGATCACATGGATCACCTTTCCCTTTGTACTTGTAAAATTTTGGATAGTCAAAATTGTTAGGGAATGATGTACATAACATAGCTTTGTTAAAGGGTTAAGGACATAGTTATTTGTATTAGTAATTTTTACTATGTCCGACATTTTTTTCTTAAAGGGTTGTGTTATCCAAAATGTGCCCCTGCTCATTTTTTGTGGCTAACTCCTCTCATTTTTTCCTCTCTTGTGCCTCATTCATAATATTTTTCTTTTTAGGAACTCAAAACCTTCTAGAAATGACACCATTAGATAGAGCTATTTCTCATCTTTCCATAAAGGTAAAGTTTTCCTCCTAACTCCATGTATTTTTGAAGTTATGGCTCGGTAGAGTTTTTTGGGAAAAGTTTCCCCTGAAAGGCCCACGGCCAATGAGATGCTGCCACATGGAACCTAGAGTGGTGGAGCGTGGGGAAATTTTGGAAAATTTTCCAAATGACCAAAAAGGTGCAAAAATTTGAATTTTTGCCCGCCAACCTGATTTGGCCCTGTTTTGCCCTAAAACTTCAAGTGGCCATATCTTTCGATCCAGAGCTCGGTTTTTCATGTTCTTTATATCAATGGAAAGCTGGTGAAATTATCTACAAGATTCCAGGGTAAATTTTTCATTTTGATGGAGTTTGGAGAGATAAAATTGAAAAACATCTCTGACACGTGGTGATGAGCAGAAATGACGTTTCAACCACCGTTTTTAATGAAGAATGCTCGCATTCTCTCCCAGCATGGCTAAAAAATGTCAGGGGATGGGTATGTAAGGATGCCCATGATTTTTTGAATGTGTTTTGGTCAATGGTTGAATCCCTTCCAAATTTTCCCATGTTTCTCTCTCCTGGGCTCATCCCTTGCACTGTAAAAGCTAGATTTGGCTCATTTTCAAAGGGTTGAACATTTTTGTGTATTGCAGGTACCCCTTCTCACCTTGGAAGTGATTTTGGTGGAATATCAGAACTTTTCTAAGAATTGCAACCTATTTTTTCCTCTCAGGTGTTATAATGCAAGTGATTTTGATGTTAAAATAATAATACAAGCCCTGTGATTAACTTTCCATCCTCTGCTTGTGTTGTTTGACTAATTTCTGATTCTTCATTACAGTTATTAGCTTGTGCATGTTGTTTTTTTTTTGTTGAATTTTATGACTTGTGTTAATCTGTAGAAGTAAAAAATGCTCACCACTCCTTTGGTGCATCACCTATTAGCATTAGTTTTAGTTTATCTGCATTCTCTATCTCTGTCTCCTTTGGAATTTAGGGCAGGATTAGGAATTTAAACCTCTGCAACTTGTAAGTGATAAATATGATTAGAGGAGTTGAGGAGCCAGCCTCTAATCTGGAGATTCCATTCCCATTTTACAAGTCCCACACTTGGGGAGAGGATTCAATGTTGTGCAATCACACTGGATGTCTAAAATATCAAACTAGAAATCTGATCAACATCTAGGGGTGTTGCTGATTTGCAACAATAGGTTGTGAGGATACTTTTCATAGATTATAACTCTTGTGTGAGGAGTTGATCTTTAGTAGGGGAAGTTGGCATGTATACCCTACTATATTTTTATGTTTCATTCCCTTGATTTTCGGTGTGAATTTCACTATTCTTGGCCTTAGGTTTCTCTTGATGTGCATTTTTATTTGTTTCCTTTTGCACATGGGAAGCCAAAAGAGCTATTTTTCCAGTAAGGATTTGTATTTTTTGTTACATAGGGACTTCATCATTTAGAGTTCCTTCTCGGTTTTCATGTGGAGGAGGTTGTTCTCTATGCTTATGCTCCACTCTAGCTTTACGGGGTATTTTGATAAGTGACAATTTATAACTGCCCATGTTTTTTTTAAAGGATTTGAAGTGGAAGCTTGTCCATGACCTAAAATGTCATCCATGTTAATAAGGGGACGTTGTGCCTCTTCTTCCACATTATCATTGTTGGTATGTGGAATAAATTCATGTTCATTTGGAAATATGACATCTAATTCTACAACTCGTGTAAGTACTCTATCTTTGTTGAGAAAAATGAATTCATCCAATTGAGTAGAATCAAACTCAAAATCTTCTCATGGTGATTCCACTTTATCACAGCTATGATCAATCTTGTCTTATGTTTCCTTTTCCACGGAAAAGAGGGATCCTAAATCATGACCAATGAATGGATTTGATCATTACTTGCTATATTTTTCCCATCCTAGTTTTTTAGATGCCATCCTAATTAAAGGGGGCATAAAACGGAGTGTTTTAATTTTTTTTTGTCAAATGTGATCAAGGGTATAATAAAAAATGATTGAAAACCTAGAATTCTATGACTGTAAAGGTCACACAAAGAATATCAACAATGGTTAAATAATAATGAATGATAAAGAATCAAGGGATAAAATAGGATTTTCATAAAAATATAAGTTAATATGACAAATAATTGTAAGGAACAATCACACAATTTTGTTAAACTAATCCAATCTACAAGGAACTACTCCCTATGCAAAAAAATTCTATGGTAGTTTGACGCAAGATGATCAAGAAAATGTCAACACTCAAGTCAATTTCAAGATAAAAGAGGCATAATTATTAACAAAGGGTTGATGTGACTTCTAATCAAAGTATAATATGACTCGTTTAGATAAAAAAAGCCTCAAGGCCAAAGGGTTGAGATAAATTTTTTTGTATAAACCAAGGGGATATTTAAGGAAAATTTAATGAAACTTATAAATTTTCTGGGAGGCATAAAGAGTCTTAACCATGACTATTGCAAACATAGTGAATTAAGAACTCCTTAAGGTAGTTTGAGACTAAGTTTATGAACATTGATGAATTTCAAAATATTCTAACCTTTTTCGTGATTAGTGTTTTATGGAAATAAGTATTTGATATAGAGAATAAAGTAAAGAAGATGTAGTCATTTTTACACCCACCAAAGAACAAGGGAATCGCCATGCGCACCAGCAACTTATCACCCAGCTGGGCACTTGGGCACTCACCTGAGGCATGTGCGTGGGAATCGATTCTCTCCTTTATGTGAGTTTAGTGGGAAACATCATCTATGATAGGAATTTAAGGATAGTGAGCAGAAATGAGACATGAAATCATCATAGAGCTCAGAACGGCTTCTAGACCAATGCATTCATTCTAGACAGAAATATACTTTAACAAAATATAGGACTGAACCAAAAACAGAAAGGAAAATGCATAAGGATTCATACTTATTTCATAAACATACATGAAACAAAACTATGAAGATATGAGGATGGACCAGAATCATTAATGATCATATTCAAATAATTTGGTAACCTTATTACATCCATTAGATCCATTACAGAACACCATAATATGGCAGACCAAAGTCATACATCATAACTGGATCTACATTCCTTAGATCTTCAAAAAGAAAATTTACAATCCCAAGCCCCTTAATGCATCCTTCTCCTATATTTTATCTACCCAACCCAATACAACTCCTCGTATGCATGTTTCTGTAGAGCTCCGATCTCTCTATTGATCTCTCCTTTTCTTCTTCTATGAGTGCTTGTATATATAGGCCCCTTGAACTACCAAACCACCTTTCTAAGGCTTCAAATCCATCACCAAGTGTCTAGATGTGGTCCTCCATGGGATCATGCTCCTCCAGGTCTGAGCTCTCCACTCCTTGTCATGATGGTCTTCTAGAAGCTTCCATTATAGGGAATATTCCTTCCTAGGCCCACCTATCACCAGGCTGACTCCTTATCCACTTCATCATGCATAGGTAGGTCACACTTTTCTCATGTCCAGGCTGATATGCTAAATATGGATAAATCCCGAGACCTTTTTCTTCTGGTGCGTAATACGGTCCTTCTAAAACCATCCTAGAACCCTACCTTGCATGTGCACCCACGCGCCCAACCTTTAACTTAGGCCTTACGCGCTCATGCGTCATTTTGTACTTAATCAATATTTTAGGGGCCCAACATCACCCCACACTTTACTTGTTCTCCGCCCATGGGAAAACTTCTTCAAAGAAATAATTACAATAAACTTAATGTCTTGGAAAAAGAATAAGGGAATGAAGAATTGCGAAAAATGAAATAATAAGGAAGTGTTGTCATTACTACAACAAGATAGGAAAATATTTTTGCAAGTTAGCCTCCAAATTGTTCCAGGCATCGACTTCATTTTGCGCTCTTTGGAAGAGGTCGCCAACTAGGGTGCTTACCTCCTCAAATTCCAGTCCATTTCCTTGAGTGTTCAATGTTTCAACCATTCCTTCCAATTCCTTTCCCACATCCTCAAGCGCATCCATCCTTCTTGTAATCTGTGGGTACAACTCCTTCAACTAGTTTTTAATTGAACCTCATAAGGTTTCAATAGCTTTTGACTTCTTCTCGACCTCAGACAAGATCCTCTCCTACTCTGCTATGTTTCCTTTGTTCTTCTCTTGGAATTCCTTGAGCTCTACCTCGTGAGTGGTGACCAGAATACTCACCACTTTATCTCTGTCTGCGCAATTGTCATACGCGGCCTCAACAGTATGGGTAGAAATTTTCACATCAGCAAGAACCTTGTTGTACTCAGCAATGATTGCTATAACCTTCAATTTGTCCTCCTTCTCCAGGCATGCTGCTACTTCTTCCATGGATTCTAAGGCTAGAGGTTTCCTTTCCATGGTGAGGATGCATGTTAAGTCTTCAAGGAACTCAAGGGAAGATCCATACTTTTGCATGGGTGGTGTTAGGTCCGGATGCTTCAAAACAATGGAATTTGTGATGGATTCTACCTTCTTATATACTTCACGCACCCTTTCCTTTTCTTCCCTTAGTTCATGCTTTAGCTGCGTGCTAATTATTTCCTCCTGCTTCAAGTTCTTGGTTCTCTCTTCTAGCTCTTCTTCCCTCTTTTCTAGCTCTGCCTCTAGAAATTTTACCCTGTCATTCCTTCTCGAATAACCTAGGCTTCATAGTTCAACTAAGACCTTATTCAATGCATTATAGACTTGTTCACCTGAAATTTGTTGAGCGCTCACCAAGGGGTTGTCTCCTTTTGACTCATGCATCTTCATTAGTGCCCCTTGGCTTACCTCAAACTCTGGCTCATCGATGTGGGACTCAATTTCCCATGAAAAGCATTTTCCTCGTCCGAGGGTATGCACCTTCTTCATCAAATGACTTCATTTCCAAGAGTTGATCTGTTAGGACTGTGCTTTGGAAGTGTACGCGTAATACCTTGTTTGGATCATCAATGTAGCTCATTCTTGTTCTTTGGATCTCCATGTGCTTTCCTTCCTATGCGTGTGCCCTTAGGAATAGTTACTGATAGACTGGGGCCTCCCACGCTGCCATGATATTTCCCTACACTTTCTTCCCTATCTTCATTCATCACTATATCAGCGTTGTGCTCCAATTCTTGTTCTACAAAGGCTTCAATGATTTTCGTTGCTTCTCTTTTTGTCACCTCGTTTACTTCATCCTTAGTGAGGCTTGGAGTCCTCTGACCATTCGTGCTAACCTCTTCACCTCCTCCCATGTCCTGGGTGCCCTCCTCCTCCTGGCTGCCCTTCCTTCGCACAAAGTGATAGTCGTTCTTCTCCTATGTTCCTTCTTCTCTTGAATCGTGCACACTAAAAACAAGTGGTTCTTGGTCTCCCTCAGGTTCATCTTCTTCATTGTCATCCCTCTCACCCCTGTATTTCTCCGAGCTCTCTATTTCCTCCAAATCAGCTTCATCCATCACCTTCTATTTCTTCCTAACTGGGGACTCCAGTATAGGAGATTTTACTTTCTCTTCTTCCTCCTCTGGTGATTTCTCCTCTATGATAAGCTTTATCTTGTTTTGGCACCTCCTCTCTGACTGGAGACCTCTTCTTATGTGTGTAAGTACTTATTCTAGCACTTATTCATGGGGTGCCCACCGCTTGAGTATCTTGGACACTTGGTGCCTTTTTCTTTATCTCTTCCGTCTCCTTTTTCTTGGGCGCGGTCTTCTTTCTACCTGTTAGGTCTTCAGGTATAGCTATCTCATTCTCAAGATAAGCACCCTTCTCAAACTTGGGCCTTATGCGAAGGTATACACGTGTTGCAGACCTCCCTGTAATAGGCAGAGTCAGGGGTTTTATCATCTAAACTTCATGCGATACGTAATTTTCCATTTTCCAATGTATGTGCACACTTGTTCCCGGGTAGACCAACGTCATGGATTCATCTCCCTGTGGTCCTGATCCATACTTCATCAAGATCAATTTGCCAATGCAGAAGTGTTGGTATACTGCTTCTTGGATTCCTTGAAGGAAAATGGAATTTTACACCATGGGCTTGCTACAACCCCTAAATCTTCCTAGAAGTACTGAGCAGTGAAGGAAAATGGAAGTTTACACCATGGGCTCATGCTTTCATCAACCAACCTAAATCTGTCAATGCAAAAGTGTTGGTATACTGTGAATTCAGCTTCTCCCTCTGTGAGCTTTGGCAGTTGTTCTAGGATCCTCCATTCTACCCTGAATGCATTCCTCAAGTGCATACCATTTCTCAAGACGCACCTTGTGAACGGTCGTCATGCTATCGCAATTGTATTTTTCGAATCTCTTTGTGGGCGAGGGGTCTTTCTCTAGGTACTCCCACACGAACTTATCTGCCGCATCTGGCACTCTGATCTCTGAAAACACAATAGTTAAGAGGACATTGCCAAAAAGTATCTTGTCACCCTCTTACACGCTACTGATGATCTCATCCGTGATGTACACAGACAAGTTGTAGATGACACCCTTCGATATCCTTCTGCAAACATTGAGCCATGACTTTTTCACTTGCATCCACCTCTCTTGGTCATTAAGTTTGGTTACCAGGTGCATGGCCATTCTCATCACCGGGTCTTAGATATCCATAATATCAAAGTACCTTGACCCCTTCTTGTATGCATATGCGGTGACAGTTTCTTTGATGGCTTCTTTGTCACATAGGTCATCCTCTATAATTTCTCCTTCACAGATGAGACCTGTGAATTTTGAAATCAGTTGAGGGGTTATGCACATCTTGTGCCCCACGAAGTGAAAGTGATCTTCATGTATGTGCGACATCAGCCACTGATAGAAGTGCTCAGGCTTCCCAAAGTAGGTCAACTCATAGAGTTGCAACAATCTCGCCTTCTCCAACTTCACTTTTACTTTATCGCTATAAAAGGGTAACCCTTTTGGTTTCCTCTTGTTTGTTGGGCGCACTAATTCCAGCACCATTTATTTTTCAGTCATGTTTGTGTGATGGTTATAATCACTTACCGTCATGTTTCTTAAATGGTACTCCCACTCCTTTCTAAGCAAAATCCCATCTGGGTACTACATTTATGCATACCATTCTTCATTGGTACTTGCAGTAGTTTCTTGTTGTTTTCCCTTGCCCTTGCCTTTGCCCTTCTTAGTTGTTATAGTTGGTTTCTTGGGTTCCATTGTGTAGGTTATCTTTACACTTTAACTTCTCTTGCTCTTCTTCTCTACCCTTTCCAAGCTTAGATATCAAACTTGTGAAGAAAATCCTTTTCAACCCATGCCCTAGCTACCAAACCCTCGCTAGAATATCCCCTTCACAAGATGGTGCTTCTCCACAACTCTCTCTACACTCGTGAACTATTTCCCTCCTGGTTTACAGATCCAAACTAGTCACTCACGGTTAAATTTATCCAATTTTTCTTCACACAGATCAACTCTAGAAATCCTAGTTCGTAAAATCACTTCCTTCTTCATATTTGTAATGTAAATAATGAAGTGTCCAACCTTCTATTTATAGTTTTTTCTACTTTTTAACATTAATGCTACCTTACCTACCACCATAATTTAACACTTAATGCATATTTTTCAACAAAACCTGACTTTAGAGCTTTAACTCAAGCGCCCAATCCTTGTGCAGATAATCCCCCAACCTTCTAGTGTGCAACCAATCCATCTGGATAGGAGACTCTTATGCGCACGTCACCAGCACTGAAGGTACTTATGTCATGATTTTTACTCTCACCTACCTCGTGTTTTCTTTTTTCACTTCTTCCTCTCTTGTATGTGGATCCACAATGTAGCCTTACCCTGACACCAACCATCCTTTTTCACCTTTCCTTCCATGCACTTCCTTTCCTAGGGCCATCCAACCGAATTTCCAACGCAATCCTTCCATGTTCTTCACACTTTGCACTTTCCTCTACATTATTCTACCCCACACTAAAATGATGTGTGGTCCTCTGTGCATTCACAACCTTCAAAAATTAAAGAGGTTACCAGCGCCTAAGGCACAACACAAAACAACAATGAGAAAGGGAAACATAAGAAAAGAAATATACTAAAGGAAATCCTAAACTAACTGGAAACACTACCTTATTTACAAACACCAAGAAGGCTTATTTATAGTAAGGCTTTAGCCTACTTCCATTGAAGTGTCCTGGTAATCTCATCCCATCCAGCGCTTGCAACTGGCATGCGCCTGAGTCAAGAATGTATGAGATGATGTAGGGACCCAACCAATGCACCTTCAACTTCCCAAGATGGCACAGGAACTTGGAATCATAAAGCAAGACCATCTTCCCAACCTCAAACTTCTTGTTCTTAATGTGATGATCATGTCATGCCTTTTGTTTTGATTTTTCAGTCCTCTGGCTCCACCTGGTGAGTGATCATCTTTCGTCCAATTGCATTAACTTGTCAATTCTTTCTTCCAGTGCTTGTTCATCATCTAATCCTCCTGTGCACGTTATACGCAGAGAAGGTAACATGAATTCAACTGGTAGGATAGCCTCCGCGCCAAACACCAATTGAAATGGTGTGGCCTTATTGAACCTCTTGTAGGTTGTCCTATATGCCCAAAGAATGGATGATACTTTGTCATCCCAATCCTGTCTACCAACATCACAGATCTTAGTCAACATGTGACTAAGTATTTTTTTAAATGCCTCCATGCAGTCCCATTTGCTTGTGGATGGTAAGGGGTAGTCTTGTGATGAGCCACCATGAATTACGTTAATAGAATCCTTACTGTCTCATTCAAGAAATGTGTACCCCTGTCACTAGTCAAACTCAAAGGGCATCCATACCTTGTAATAATGTTTTCCCATAGGAACCTTGTTGCAGTAGCTGCTATACAATCCTTAGTGGGTGTTGCTTCTACCCACCTTGTCAAGTAATCTATGCAAGTGATTATATACCGTGACCCTATCCTATGCACGGATGGTGCAATAGGGCCTACGAAGTCTATAGCCCACTTTTTGAATGGCTCGGCACTGGGAATAGGGTGCAAAGGCATTTCATCTCTTCACCCTGGTTTACCAATGCACTGACAATGGTCACATGCCTTGCAATATTCCTTGCAGTCTTGATATAGGGTCTCCCACCATAATCTGGCCATTAATATCTTGCATGTAGTGGCGTCACCTGTATAGTTCCCACCTGCACTACCTCTGTGCACCTCTTCTATTATGGCTAGATGCTCATGTTCTAGCACACACCGGTGCAAAATCTCATCATGTCCTAATTTGTATAAATCCCCACTAATCAACATGTAGGGCACGGAGCGTATAGCTAACCACTTTTTATCCAATGCCTTCATCCCTTCCAGTGCTACACCTGTCTTGAGAAATACTGCACTATCTTCTAAGTTTGAGGGTGTGTGCCACAACCTAAATAGTTGTGCATCTAGCATGGTATCCTCAATGCTTTGGGCATCCTCCCCTGAATCGATTCTAGACAAATGATCAGGTTTGGAATTACTTTTTCCTGGTTTGACAACCACCGTGAACTCGAATTCTTGGAACAATAGTACCCACCGATATATGCACCCTTGTAGAACGAGCTTGTTCACCAAGTATTTCAATGCCATATGGTCAGTGTAAAATATAAATGGAGTTGCTAGCAAATACTGTCTGAACTTGTGAAGCACGTAGATCATTGACAATGCCTCGCGCTCAGTTGTAGTATAATTCTACTCCGCTGGTGTTAACTTCCTGCTTGGAAAGCACAAAGGATGATCAACAATCCCTTCACCAGGCTGTGTAAGTACTACTCCAATGGCGGTCCCTGAGGCATCAACATGAACATGGAAGGGATTATCCCAAGAGGGGAATCATAGTATGGGCGCGGTGACAAGCCTATCCTTTAAAGTGTCAAATGCCTTCTATTGTGCCTCTCCCCAATGAAAGGCACTTTTATGCTTAAGCAACTCTTCTAAAGGTGTGGTGATCTTGGCATATCCCTTGATGAACTTCCTGTAGTACCTCGTATGCCCTAAGAAATCTATGCACTACGCTTTGACTAGTATGCTCCCTTATTCCCACAATTACTGAAACTTTTGCGAGATCAACTCGTAGGCCCTCCTTACATATGATGTGTCCCAATAATGTTCCAAACAGGGTAGCAAAGACACATTTCTTAATATTGAGGGATATCCTCAACTTCCGACACCTTTTAAACATTAACCTTAAGTTGTCACAATGGTCCTTCACTAGCCCATATACAATCCAGTCATCCAGGTAGACTTGAAGAAATTTATGGATGAAGTCCTAGAAAGCTTGTACCACAATGTGCGAGAACACAATAGGTGCATTATTCAACCCAAAAGGCATGACTGTATAGGTAAAAATTCCCCACTCAGTGGTGAAAGTCATCTTCCTTTGGTCCTCCTTCGCAATCCTTACCTGGTGATAGCCCAAGAATCCATCTGTGAAAGAGTAGACCTCGCGTCCTGCCACTCCCTCTAAAATTTCTTCAGTAAATGGGGTTGGGAAAGGATCAATGATACACACTACATTCAGGTCCCTGTAATCAACATATATCCTTATCCTTTCATCCTTCTTGATGCTAATTACCATTGGACTTATCCACTCTGACTCTTCAACAGCTTCAATGATGCCCGACACTATCATCTTGTCTATTTCTTCCTTGACCTTCATGCACAGGTTAGGATTCATTCGGTATGGTATCTTCCAGACTGGATTTACACCCTCATTCAACTTAATTCTCATTTCCCTCAAGGAATGGTGAACGCCTTTTAGTTCATGATACCCACGCGGGAATAAATCCTCAAACTCACATAAAAGATCAATGATCTTAGAGACTTCTTTCTCCAACCAATAGTCCCCAATGATTGCCTCCTTGGGTTCTACTCCTGAGCTGATGTTAACCTTCTTTATCTTTAAAGGTTCATGATAGGTGCACACCCATTCATCAAAACTATCTAACACCTCACGCGTCCCTACAGAATGGTCAACATCCAAGTTTTTCACTTCTTCTCCATTAATAACATACACCATCTTCCCCTTTTCTTTCTCTATACATGTGTGTTTAAACTGTATCTCTTATGTTTCTTCTTCCTCAAAGCATGCCTCCAGGTTAGGTTCACCTAGCAAGTCCAGTAACCTATCTTCTACCATGGAACTATCCCCAATGGTAAGGCGCTTGACAACCTGCAATGCCTTATCCACCAAGGGTTATGTACTCTGATACTCAAATGTTTGAATGAGGTCAGCTGCTAACTCTTGCCAATTTCCTGTCTGGTGGTGTGTCTCAGTGTGAATGTACCATGCACGCGCACAACCTTGTAGGGTGGAATACAACTTGTGAACCCATAATGAAGGTAGCAGTGCTTTCATACTTCCCATCTAGGTTGTCTCACATGCTTGGATATGGAAGGAAGCGGTTTATTTACCATGGTAGTATTTTATAGCCGTGGGCACATTACTCCCGCAAAACCTTACAGAGAAGGAAATTCTCACCTCGCGCCACTCCAAAAGATTATCCTGATGTGTCACCCACCAGTGCGCAGTAGTTCCAAGTAGGACATAGCTTAACATCCCTCTTCGTTCATTCTCTTCCTCCACTGAGATTCCATCTCCTGTAAAAATATCTCAAGGAAGGCTCCTCCTGAATACTTAGGTAGCTTCCTTCCATCTAGGCACTGGACTATACATGCCTTTGTCACCTTTATCACCGATCCTCCCAAATTTCGTCTAATTAACTCATAGGTCCCACCAAAGACCAAGGGAATCCCAAGAACCTAATTATCACATGCTATATTGGTGGTGTCACTTAAGGACTGAGCATCCTCAAACTGGATAACTCCTTATGTGGGATGGATTACCTCTGGATCCCTAATTGAGCGCACATATATTCTATCTAGGACCTCTTCTCCCAAAGGTTCAGTATAGTGTGTTGATTTTCCATCAGCCAAGGGTATGATGACCCGTTCCTCCTCATTTTCAAAGCTTATGTATCCCTTGTTGAATCAAAGATCCGCATTGTTCTCATAGCACCATCGGTGCCCAAGTAATGTTGGGAAATTGTTTGCCTCGGCGAGCGCCAAGACTTCGAAGTCCCCAGTAAACTTAGCCCCCTGAATGGTGATAGTTGCATCCTTTAAGACACCAATGGGAATTGCCTTCATTTTGTTTTCCATATACAACACATTCGAAGATGGATGTAATGTAGGTCCTCCCATTTGATGCCACGCATCCAAGGTGAGAACACTGACCTCCGCACTTGTGTCAATGAGGATATTACTAAGGAGCCATCCATTCATGACCACATTTAACATGATCTCCTTATCATAGTCAAGGCTGTGAGGGGGAATTTTTGCATGCAAGATTTGTCTCTCACACTCTTCTTTGGTGCATGGTACCTTCTCTCTCAACCATGCTCCTAGCAAGGGAATAATATTATCTTGCCTTAGAATTTTACATACTTCCTTAACCTCGTCCAGGTCATCCTTTGGCACCTCGATCTTCCTTCTTTGCTCCTCCCTCCTGGACTGCTCCTTTAGACACTGGATTTCTCCTTGTAAACTCTGAATGATGTCCATGGTTTCTTGATATACCTCCTTCTGATGCGCAAGGTTTAGGTACTTCTCATGAACCACGTCTTCCCTTGAAACCAAGTTCTTCCACCTTGGCATTTCCTTTCCACGTGTGGCCTCTACTCTTGTTGTTACCATAACAGGTTCCAAACCTACATCACATGTTACTCGTGGCATCCATTTTGTGTCAACCTTTTTAATGCTTATCATTGTAGCACCCTTGTCTTTCCGGTGCTGCTGACTCATGTGCTCAAATAACTTAGGGAACTCCTCATACTTGTGTTTCTTCCCACACCATGAGCACTACAATAACTCTGGGTACTCGCGCTTGTAGTGGTTTGTAGATCCACAGTTAAAATAGGTTCCACGTGAGAACTCACTTCTTCCTCCACAGTTACCACGACCACGAAATCTTCCACGAAATCCCCTTCTGCATGTGCTTCCATCTACGCACTCCTCAAAATGGCAGTCATCACCCTTAAAACTACTGTCAATGCTGGTCTGGCGCACACCATGATCAATGGCCTCATGGATTTGGTCAATAAGACTACAATCCTTGGTATCATGGGTCGTAGAGGTGCAAATCTTACAGTAACAAGATACATTCTTCCTAATTGTGCATTGTAGCAAGGGACATCTACTCACATCATGGTCCCCATGAAAAATCTCACATTCTACTATGACGGCACGTCCTATCTTCCGGGGAAAACTATCATTGGCATGCCCCTCTACTTCATAATTTGTACACCACATTCCACTGCGAGTCTCATGAACTGAGTTCACAGATAACTTTTCCATCTACTTAGCCATAGAGGTAATTTGAGCTTCCAAAAATGGGCTAACACCAGTGTCAACACTCCTAACAGCTTCAGCGCGTAGGGCAACTTTCAACGCCTCGCACGGGTCTGTGAAAGTTTTATGGGATAAAGCTTTCCTAAATGGGGTTATTAACCCTCAAAAAAACCATTGAGCATGTTGTGAAGGGTGATTGTCATATGATAACTTTAAGAAGAGATTCTTAAACCATGTGTCATACTCCCGTACACTCTCTGCCATTCCCTGTTGAATCTCCTTAAGGGCACTGATGCTCTTTTGTTCAAACTTAGGGATGTGGAATTCTGCTAGGAAGGTTTTTTTCAGTGTGGTGTAATCTACCACCATCTAATGGGGGTCATACTTCCTATACCAGTTATGTGCGTGCCCTTGTAACGTTGTTGCAAATTGAATCACCTTCCATTCCAGGGTTATGATCCCCTTTGCGCACTATAGCAACTCACACTTGTGAACATGCTCCGTAGCATCTCCAATACCCCTGTAATCTGGAAAATGTAAATACATCTCAAAGAATACTTGAGGAGGTGGTTGAGGCCCTTGTCCTCCCGATCTATTCCCTTGACTTCCTCCGGTGTTCCCTCCTCTGCCAAATCCACTAGATCCACCAGGTCTTGTGCCTCCGGATCCTCCAGTTCCACCTCCTAATCCTCTAGTATCCAGTAATGGGACTGAAACAGTCACACCTAGTGTCCCCAATGTCCCACTAAACTATGTGCCAACTTTTTGTGAGATTGTTCCATTGCCATACGTGTGTCCCATGCCACTCCCCGACGCATTACCCAAGCCTTGTGTATTTTCTCCTTGTCCAAAAATTCCTCCAAATACTGGAATAGTATGTGCAGCCATAGAAGTAGGAAATGAAAAATTGTATCTCTTGGGCATAGATCTGTCACTTCCACCGATACTAACTGGGTCAATGATACTCCTCCCTTGATCTAGAAAACCAAGAGCCAGGGTTTGGTCACTATGTGGTTTTATATGCATGTCAACAAAGCTTCTCTCTTTGTGTGACGAACTCTCATCAAAAGTCAAAGGGGTCTCTCTTACGTGCTTGCCAAGATGGGGTAGCATAGACTGCTCAAGTTCCACATTGTCTGCGTGAACCTCAAATCCTTACCGCAACGTCTACCTCCATATATCCATCACACTTGTAACCTCATGTTGTCTACCAATATCCCTTTCACGTGCTTCACTATACTTGAGAATGCATGGAAATAGTATATTCCAGGGTGTAGCTATTCAACACTCCTTTCCACCATGATCCATAACACGAGTCCACATCAGATCTTTATCTTGCAGCCTCTAGTACTTTTCTTGGTTCCACACACATGATCTATAATACCAACTTGATCTAGACACATATGCCTAGAGCCATTTATACATCTCTATTGGGAAGCAACAGAAAAAAAATTCATACAAATCATGGTATAGGTTCTTTTCTACCCATCTACGTGCATCAAACTCATGTCTAATGTTGAATCTCAAAGAAAATTCATCCTCCGTGCTCTTAAACCATGATTCAACACTTTCCAAAGTTGAATGCTCTGTCATCACTCATAGCAAAGATCATGGTGTATGCTATTTCCCACTACAACTTTAAAAAGAGGTCATAGAAATTGAACCAAGATGTAGTCATTTTTACACCCACCAAAGAACAAGGGAATCCCATGCCTACCAACTTACCACCCAGTGGGCACTGGGCACTCACCCAAGGCACGCATGGGTGTCAAGTCTCTCCTTTATGTGATTTTAGTGGGAAACATCATCTATGATAGGAATTTAAAGAAAGTGAGTAGAAATGAGACATGCAATCATCATAGAGATCAAAATGGATTCTAGACCAATGTAGTCATTCTAGACAGAAAGATACTTTAACAAAATATAGGACTAAATCAAAACAGAAAGGAAAATACATAAGGATTCATACTCATTTCATAAACATACATGAAACAGCACTATGAAGATATGAGAATGGACCAGAATCATTAATGATCATATTTAAATAAGTTGGTAACCTAATTATATCCATTAGATTCATTACATAACATTGTAGTATGACAGACCGAGGTCATACATCATAACTGGATTTACATCCCTTAGATTCTCAAGAAGAAAATTTACAATCCCAAGCCCCTTGATGCATCTTTTTCCTATATTTTATCTAGCCAAACCAATACAACTCCCTCATGGTATTTATGTAGAGCTCCACCCTCTATTGATCTCTCTCTCTTCATTCCTCTACGGGCGCTTGTATTTATAGGCCTCTTGAAATGCTAAATCTTCTTTCTGAGGCTTTAGATCCATTCCCAAGTTTTCAAATGTGGTCCTCCATGGGAGCATGCTCCTCCAGGCCTGAGATATCCACTCATTTCCATGATCCTCTTCTATAAGCTTCCATCATAGGGCATATTCCTTCCTAGGACAACCTATCACCAGGATGACACCTTATCCATTCATCATGTGCAGGTGGGTCACAATTTTCTCGTGTCCTACCCAGTATGCCAAATACGGCTAAATCTCGAGAACTTGTTTTGTAAGTACGTAACATGATCCTTTTAAAACCCTCCCATAACCCTACCTTTCATGCGTTCTTCTTGCACACCCACCCCTCAACTTAGGCCTTGCATTCCCATGCACCTTTTTGTACTTAGTCAATATTTTAGGGGCCCAACAGGTACAACCTAGAAACTTAGATCAAGTTTACAAGAAACAAGATGTAAGTATCAAAATTGTATCAATGCGATGCTAACAATGTAACACTTCAAATGAAAGTCAATGATAAATCAATCCTATCTACGATGAAGATCTTGATGTGGGTATCAATATCAAATGGCTATCAAGAGGAGAATATGTACTGACACACTTTCAAAGTTTACCATCGAGTGTCAAGCAAGGATGATTGTAAATGGGTATAAAAGTGATGGACATAATTAATCAATAGCACAAGTGTGATTCTACTCTTTTGATCTAAAATATCAACAAGAAAACAAAGGAATGGATCAAGTGGGTTTTGAAAAATACTTGGCTTCACTTTTAGAAAATTTTCACCTTGTCTTACGGTGAGTGAAAAACTAAGACAAAGTAACGCTTCAAAAATTTCGTGATGAATGATGTTTGGCTTGAACTTCAATGAACTCTCCCCTTGTTTAAATAACAAGGTTTTGACTTTGAATTTTTTTTTCTTCGCTAAATCTCTTTGAAACATGATTGGATTTGATTCATTCAAGTTGTCTCCAAGATGAAATTGATTCCCAATGGTTTTTCTCAACTAGGTGTCAAAAATTACCTTTGTGAGCATGGTTTACCAAGGAATTTTCACTTAATAAACCTTGGAGTATTTTGAATTTACTTTACCCCCTTTGATACAATGATAAATAAATGCATTCAGTTGTATTTTAATAGATGTACTGTGAAGATAATTTTGACTCTAAATCTCAAAAGTGTATACTAGAAAAGTAGGTAATAGGAGCACTTCCCATTTCCTCCACAAGGTTCCCTCTTATGTGGACTACTTTGGGGTTCCTGGGAGCATCCCTCTTGTTATCTTAAGGATTATGCCAAAGGGAACTTCTACACATTTACAGCGGACGAGCCGTAGCTCTTATCCGAAACCTACGTATATAGTGTTTTGAATGTGGTGTTTTTTCTTATATTTGAACTTAATGTGGTTTGGTTGTACACTGTTTGGCAACCTACATCAAACTGTATTAGTAGTTTTTCAAAATCCTAATTCTTTGACAAGATATTTAGGTCCTACATGTAAATTTTAGTAGTTTTCCAAATGATCAACACATCATGAAAAGAGGATAAAACGTTGTTTATGATTCTCAAGATCATCCTAGGATGTAAGAGAAGATCATATGTAACAAGAAATCCTACAATATTTCAAATAATGGAAAAACTTATAACGCAAATGCACAAACCATTCATATTAACCAATTTGTTTGTTCTTTCCCTTAACAAAAAGTATAATGAAATGTCTTGAAATCATGAAAAGGGTTTAGAATCATTTTTGATTCCCAAGATCACCTAGAAGGTGCAAGGGAAGAGCATACATAATCTTATCCTCATAAATAAAAAATGCAACATTTATTAGCTTATCCCAAATAGGTTAGCACAAAATATGATCTAATATATATCTTGTAATAAGGAGTTATCTCTAAAAATCCTTGCAAGATGTTATCAATTTAAATAGATTAAACTTTTGCAAACTTAGAAACAATGTTCAAATTTATATTTCCACACCTGCATGCCCTTTACAACGTATGTGTTCCCATAACAGCAAGTGTGCACCCCTGAAAACAAGTACGTGCCCCTAATAGAAAATGTGTGGCTCTAATAAAAATACACAAACAATAGTGCATAGACGCATCCAGAGAGATGGACATATATACCAATCAACATGTGCATGGGTTTGTCAAGAAAATAGAACATAGAGACACATAATGATGCATTTGTGGCCGAAGAAGCACCTATACAGACCTAATAGTGTATGCATAGACTATGACAGAGCAACATAGATGGTAAAATAGACATGCAACATATGTGCATCTAGAGAAGTACCTACCTAACAAAGAAGACACATGCATAGACCCATTTACCTAGAAAGATGTCAAAAATATGGCAGACTGACACAAGTAACCTCAAAAATGTCAAATTTTCCCTCACTTAGCTTAAAATTAATGACAACCCATCACAATTAAACCTACAAAAGAGACTCAATACATGCAAAGTTGGAAAAATACACAAAGGAATTCAAACTATTTCACATGTGCATAGTAAGGGTTAGCAAACACTTGAGATAAACTTGATATTAAATGATAAGGGAATAAGAATCTATCCCACCAAGCATGCCAAATGTGCTCATATAGAAATATTCCATACTAAAACAAATCTAACACCTAGTAGATTCTAAGCCATCAATCAAACCTACTATTGAACCATAAAGATAAGAGCTTATGAGAAATAACTTCTTCAATGCATGAACAATCTCAAATCAAAGTGCTAAGTTATTTCCTACTCTCTAGATTGATAATCTAACAAATGAACCTATTTAGATCACTTTAGAAATCAAAAGGAGTGGTTTCCCCGAGAATTAAAGATGAGATCTCACCAAAACATGGCTACAAGGCTATTTTTAGATCTTCCTGTGCTCTTCAATTTGAGATAATGGATATAAGATGGAGAAGCTATTTCTTTCAATGGATAATGGCTCAAGATCAAAATTCCTATAGTTTATTGTAGGGTAAATAAGGAGTAAGAGGAAAGGTAAGGGGGAGGGTTTATTATATTTCTTACTCGAACTGGTAAGACTAGTAAATTGATGAATCTAGGATAAACCCCAAAGAGGAAATGCAAAGGCTATGTATGTTTAATAAAGTATGTGCACTTTGTGGGAGTTGAAAGGGGGGTTTAATTGATAAAAGGTGGTTAATTAATAGAAATGGGTATGCCTATAGAGGATTTATAAGAAATTTAATATGATTCAAGAGATTTTAGGAAAGGAAATGGTTCAATAAAATGACGATTTATTGATTTAGATTAGTGGTCGTAATTAATTAAGAATAATTAATTGACCTAGGTAGAAGTGGATGTTAATTAAAAAAAGGTCATTAATTGGCATCCTGAGTGATAAGAGGGATAATTAATTAGTGAAAAATAATTAATTAACAATGATAGAGGGACAATGGTGGTTTATTGACAAAGTGTCATCAATTTATGGGAAAGAGGATAGTGTAGTGTGAATAAGAAAAGATAGAGATAAGTGTGATATGGTCGAGTGTGTAAATATGTGTAGCATGTATATTGTGTAGTGTGTAAGGATCATGTATATAGTATGCCCTAAATATTCAAGTGTGAATTATAGCAAAAGAGTTTGTCATCAAGTAATTTTTTATATGTGGGTGTGTGAAGATGTATATGTAAAATTAGAGGTGTGAAATGATGTGAATATGAGACACATATCAATGCTAGGTGGGAGAAACAAGAGAAATTCCCCCAAGTGTGAGTTAAAAAATGAGTTACCTGATAAAATTAAAGGATGAAGGTCCTCTAGTTGATGCTAGTGGTGATGAAGGCATGTGACCATGTTCTAAGAGTAGCGGTATATGAGATGGACATTATGCAGGTGAGTGAATTCTATATGAATGCAACAGATAATTATATGACAACATCTTGGTGCAAAGAAATGTGTGGATGATGGAGACCTATTTGAAGAAAAATGAAGTTGTTATGAACACCTACGTGGAATGAAAATAGGTGGTGAAGTATGTCTAGATGTAGGATTCTTCTTAGTGAGGGACCTAGACTAATGTAATGGATTAGAAGATCAATGAGACTGCATAGGTTGTGTGCGAGAAATTGAGATAGAAGAAGATTGTACTTTAGGTTTGAGAGGATGCAACATACAAGATGGATGAGGTGATGCATTAGAAATTGCAAGAGGATATTGTGACCATGGAGGAGATGGGGGAACACCATTGCTAGAAATTACTTGATTATTGTGAATAAAATTTAGACACAAGTGATTCATAGAGATGATAGACTTGGACCTACGAATCTAATTGATGTTTAAGATCATGTCACACCTGTCAATTGTTTGTCCAATAAGGAAGGTTACTAGCATGGTGAGAGGACCAACTGTAATGTGGATTTTAACAACACCATATGAATTGTTCATTAGATATGATATTTCTGAAAATGGTTAGCTGATAGAAAAAGTAAGTGGAATAGAACACAATTTGATGGCCAAGATCGATCAACCTTAGTGTTATTGATAGGGATATATCTTATAGAGGAACTAATGTGTAAGTGATTAGAAGAAATTTCCACATGATAATCATGGTCATAGAAAGAAATAACTGGTGGAGAATTATCAGTATGAACAAATAGGAAAAAAAGATCCCCCGGTGTAGGGGGAGGTACTACATGATATGCATGATTGGATGAGGATTCATACTCTTTCTTCTCATGGTTTAGTAGAGGATTGTTAAATATTTTGAGCTTATGAGTTTCATTAATAGGTGCAGAATTCATAGGTTCTGGAAGCTCAATTTTACCATTGTCGATCGGATCATTAACGAGAGTGAGAATCCTAACACAATGATCTATAGAATGCCCTACACATTGATGATAGTTGTATGGAGTTTTTCATCATAATTGCAACCTTTTGGATGAGATGGATCTAGTTGGAGTGGATGAGAAAGTGTGATGAGATTACATTTGACAAGATATGGTAGTAAAATGTGTGGAAGAACTGTGAACTTTGTGTATATACACCGAGGTGGTTACGATTAAAGCTCTTTGGTGGTGAATATCGTGTTGATGTGATTTTTGTGTCATTTGGTTTGGTTGTAAATGGTTTGAATGTTGAATTACCTTGAAAATGTGTAGAAGAGGGTGATTGCTCCTAATATTTAATCTTTCCTATAGATAAGATCTTGGTTTTACGAAGCTTAAGGGAATGCCATAGTTTTTCAAAAAAGGAAGATGTCTTATAGAAAACACTCTCTTGTAGAGGAGGTAATAGACTCTGAATGAATAATTCTTGAATCTCATAGTCTGCGAGCACATTTGACATCTTAGCTAAGTTGCTTTTGTCTCACAAAATGTAATCTTCTAAGTGTTCATTAGATGCTTGTTTAAGATGTGGGAGTTAAGCATAAGAGAGATTAGGGTTTATTTTGATAGAGAAGTGAGTGATAAAAGCATCATCCAGATGCATGAAATATGTTACCAAGTGGACAGGCTGGTCATAAAACCAACACATAGCATAATCTTGTAAACTACAAGGAAAAATATTTGCTAATATGGTTAGGTCATCCGAATAGTCAAGGCATGCCACATGAAAAGCTTCGGTTGCTCTTGTGGGTCACCATGGCCTTTAAAGTGGGTAATCTATGAGATATTAAGTTAGGTGGTAGTGGATAAATGTAAATGACGGGTGCAAATAAAGTGTGTGGAATCAAAGTGGAATCCAAAGATGGTTCTACACTTGAGGTAGCAAGTTGGATTTAGCGAATTTGCATCTACAGGTCCTAAAATAAATAATTTAAATAAGGAGTATTTGAAGAAGATCTAGGTTGTGTATTGGGATTGTTAAGGTGAATGTAAGAGTGGTAGTGGTGGGAATGGGAGATGAAATATAAAGGGGTTGAGTAGAGGCCATGGGAGCCCAAGATTGAGAAACAATAGGTGTTGAAGCATCACGAGTGTTCTTATAATCAATCAAAGCACGTACAATATGCAGAAGATGAGTGGTATTATTTTGTAAATCTTGTCAAAAATCAATTAGTGTGTCTAATTGTTCTTGGTCAATGTTGGTATCTTCATCGAATGATTTTTTACTATCAGATGCTTCTATTTTAGTAAGAGGAACATTGTGAGAGTTATCTAATGGATTTTTGGTTGTAGCCATTGATGTGGAGATATCAACTATTGATTTGGAAATCCTACGGTTAGATGAAGGAAGGTCACAATATTGAAAATACCTAAAACGACCACTAGTGGTGATGGGCATCTAAAGAAAGAAACCCTAGAGAGAAGGTAGATTCAAAGATTGGGTTAACCAAAAATGATTAAGCTAAATATGTAAATAAGAAACAAATCTGATGTTATAGTAGTAGTAAATAAATGTAACAATGGAGTACAAATATATACCAAAGTAAGCTAAGAAATAAAATGTAAAACCCTAAGTACAAAGAGAGGGTAGAAAGACTTAGCTAATTTCTAGAATTATGGAGAATTCACAAAGTTTGAAAAATTGAAAAGATGAAGAAATGATCATCACACTGGAGCTCAGGAAATTACAGAACTAGAGGAGAAAGCTAGACTTGGGGGTCTAGAGAGGGGCAGGGGCACCCGCGGGTGTCCTAGGCCTGTTTCTAGGCATTTGGGTTTGTGGAAATGCTCAAAAAACCTCCTCTAAGGTGGCATAAGGTGTTCTCCTTTTGTCTCCTTTGATCTCTCTAAGGTCACACTAAGATCATTGTAAACCTGCTATGAAGAATGAACCTGGAAAACCCTCAAATAGACATCAAATAAAAAAAAAGAAATACGTAGAACGATGGTTCAGACTGTCCTCAACCATAACAATGGTGAACTTATGAATGAGTTTTGTATTACATTCTAGACCCAATGTAGTTCTCTATGTGTTTGTTTGTGGAATTGTGCCCGAGGTTGCTCTTGTTCAAGTCGCACTTGGATACTAAGCAAGTAGTTAGATGTAGAATGTAGTAAATGTGTGCATGAAATAGAATGAACTTCCCTCCTATGAAGTGTGATGTAGAAAACCATCCCTTGTATCTATTTTGATGGAGCTAGATAGATTTAATAGACCTCTTAGATTACTTGATGGATGAAACCTTAGGTGGTGATAACTAATGCTTAGTGCTTGGTCCTTTATTATGATCACCTAACTTTATGTTTATATGATTACTTTTCTTGAATTTCATAATTAACCCCAAAAAGGCTGAATACCAAAAATATAAGATGCTCAAATGGATAGAAAGGACCTAAAAAGTGTGAGTAAAGTATAAAGGGGTCATGGGTAACCCAGATGGGATGAGGGAACCTGACACTGGCATCCTGGCTGGGTGTTAGTGTCTAGGATGATAAAATCTAGAGTTTATAAAGACAGACTGAGAAAGTAAGGGTGTAAGACCAAAAGTGGTAATAGAAAGAAAATAAAGCTGACCAAAGACATGGTTTAATTAGTAATTTTATTACTTAGGAATCATATGAATAGTATTATGTAATCAGGACTAGATAATTACCCAAATTGTGTGATTTTGTTTCTACATCATCTTTCTACACGCAAGAGCACTTATTACAATAAAACAGGAAATAAAATATTATTTAAGTGGCAATATTACCTTATTATAAACACCAAGAAGCTTATTTATAGTAGCACTTTAGCTACTCCCATTGAAGTAACTGGGAAACATTATGTCATCCAGTTTCTGAAAGTGACATGCACGTGATTTAAGTATGTTGGTTACTATAAAATTTCCTAACCAATGCACCTTCAATTTCCTTGGGTGGTATACAAACTTGGAGTCATAGAGAAGTACCATCTTTCCAACTATAGAGGACTTATTTTTGATGTTCCTATCATTCCAATACTTTTATCGCACCTTTCCAGTCTTCTGGATCTAATACACAATGGCACACCTCTCATCTAGTTACATCAATTTCTCAATGTGATATTCCACATCCTTTTCATCTAACAAACCTCATGTGTGCATAATATGTAGGGATAGTATCAAGTACTCCACCAGTAAAAACATCTTTGTGCCAAACACCAACTGCAAGGGTGTGGACTTGTTCAACCTTTTATATGTGGTCCTGTAGTCCAAAGTATAGTTAATACCTTATAATCCAAATCCTTTCTTCCAACAGTAAAAAAAATCTTAAGATTCTATCCTAAATTTTTGCTGAAATCTTCTACAATACTATTAACTTGAGGGTGATAAGGGGTAGTTTTATGGTGTGCCACCATAAACTTTGCTAACAAGAGTCAAATTGTCTCATTTAAAAAATGAGTTCCTCTATCACTTATCAAGGTTAATGGGAAGTTATACCTGTTAATGATATTTTCCCAAAGGAATCTCATTGTTGTGGTTGTAGTGCAATCCTTCATAGGCACTTCCTCAACCCACCTATCCAAATAATTTGTACATGTAATTATGTAGCACGCTCTATTCATGTGCACTGGTGGTGCAATAGGTCATAAAAAATCAATATCCCACTTCTCTAAAGGTTCCACACTCGCAATAGGTCTAAGGGGAATTTAATATCTACTCCCAATATTTCCAACACTTTGGTAATGATCACTTTAACAAATGTATTAGTATCCTTGTACAAAGTCTCCCACTAAAATTATACTAGAAGGATCTTTTGCACAATCATATCTCCTTTATTATGTCTCCTATAATACCTCCATGAGCTTCCTCTATAATAGTTTTCCACACATGTTATAGAACACATTGGAACAAGATTTCATCTTTTCTCAATTTTTACAAGTCCACTCTAACAAATTGATATAGAGTAGCTCAAATAGCCACCCGCTTCTTTTCCAATGTTTTTATTCCTTCTGGCTCAAGTCCAGTGCGTAAAAATATTGCTATATCCTCCAAATATGTGGTTGCGTGATTCAACCTAAACAAATTTGCATTATGCATTATACCCACAATACTCTATGCATCCTTTCTATAAGTGATCAGATCCTGAATTGCTCTTGCCTAGCTTAACGAAAACTATGACATAAAAATATTGAAAAAGAAGTATCTACTAGTATATGTGTCCTTGCATAATAGGATTCTTGACTAAGTACTTTAATGCCATATGATATGTACAAAATATGAATGGAGTGGCCAACAAATACTACCAAAATTTATGAATCGAGTATAATTATTCTCTGTTGGTGTCAACTTCCTTCTTGCAAATCATAGGAGATGATCCACATTACCCTCTCTAGAATGCCATAATACTACACCAATTTCCATACCAAAAGCATCAACATGTGCATGAATTTTTTTGTTACATGAAGGAAAGTGCAATAGTGGTACAGTGGTAAGTTTCTCATTCAATGTCTCAAACACTTATTGTTGCACGTCACTCCAATTAAATTTTCCTTTAGCCTTGATAAATTATTCTATGGGTGCAATAGTATTTGTATATCCTTTAAAAAAATTTATGAAGTAAATCGTATGCCCCAAAATTCTGCATACTTCACTTTGGTTGGAAGTTTTTTATAATCTAAATATTACTGCTATCTTCACCAGATATACCAACAACCCATCCTTACAAATGATGTGCCCAATCAAAGTGCCAAAAGATGTAGGAAAATTACACTTTTAATGTAAAGATAAATGTTCAGCCCTTTATATCTCTCAAACAACATCCTAAGATTATCACAGTTATATATAACCATATCATAAACAGTCCAATCATCAAGATAAACTTGCAAGAACATGTGGATGAAATCATGAAAAGTATGTACAACCATATGCAAGAATATAACAGGCAAATTCTTTAATCCAAATGACATAAAATTATATGAAAATCTCCCCCATTCATTTGTGAAGGTAGTTTTTTCCTGATCCTTATGTGTAATGCACACCTAGTGATAACCTAAGAACCCATCAGTGAAGGAATAGATCTCACGCCTTGTTAATCCCTTAACGATTTTTTCTATGAATGGCATAGGAATAGAATCTATGACACATGAAGCATTAAGGTCCTAATAATCTTCACAAATCTTGATCTACCCATTTGTCTTGATGTTAATAACCATACCTGACAAACCCATTTATAATCCTCAACTAGTTCAATAATCCCAGACTTAATTATTTTATCTATTGCTTCCTTGAACCACATGCACAAGTTCGGATTCATCCTATAAGGCCTCTTTTAAATTGGATGTGCACCTTCCTTCATCTTAATCTTCATCTCTCCTAATGAGAGGTGCAATCCTTTCAACTCATTATAACCTCATCAGAACAAATATTGGAAGTCACGCAAGATCTCAATAATATTTGTTACCTTATACTCTGAATAGTAATGACCAATATTGGCCTCTTTGGGAACATCCTTAGTACAAATGTTAACCTTATTTGTCTTCATGGGAGGATGGTATGTGCATGCCTTTTTGTTTGAAGTTTCCATTACTTCATGTGTCCCCTCTATATGGATAATCTCCAAATTATCTACCTCCTCATCATCAATCAAGTAGACTAACTTACCTCTTTCTTTATTTTTCCAGGCATGAATTAATTACATATCATCTATTTCCAACACATCCACACGTGCCTTAGGATTAGGTTCTCCAAGTAGCTAAAGCATGAGCTCTTATACTTTTACACTATCCCCTAATGTGATGTGCTTCATAATTTGAAATGCCTCATGGGCTAGATGTTTATTATAAAAAAAACAAAGGTTTTAACCATACCTTGAGTCATATGTCACCATATTTTAGTTTCTTACTTAAGCTCAGCGTGTATAGACCATGCTTGTGCTTATCTGTGCAAAGTGAAATAAATAGTATATACCCACAAAGATGGTTGTAAATATTCTTGGCCTTATGCCCATTGTCTCTCATAGTTATGAGCATGTACCAAATCAGGAGCCTTCCCATCATACTCATAGATAAGTGTGGGCACATTGTTCCAAGTGAACCTTGTTGAAAATGTGATTCTCACTTCCTTCTAACCCAAAAATTTGTCTCAATGTGTTGCCCACCAGCACATTGTTGTTATGTACAATGTATAAACCAACATATTTACACACTTGACCATATCACACTTATCTATATCTTTTCTTAGTCACACTACACATTATACACAATTTAGGTATTAAAATTACTTGACTAGATTCTGGGTGTCTACAATAAAAAATGTTGCACAAGAAGCACCTGTTAGTATGTTAGAAAGATAAAAATTATTTCAAATTGTGTATAATATGATAAAAAAGTGTGTTATGAACAAAATTAAAATAATAACACCTATAGTGTATGAAATTGGATGCCCCTAGGAGCTTCTATAGGACTGGTAATAGGTACTACACCAATCATCCATGTTGTGTGTAATAGATTTGTACCATTTGTGATCAAAACTAGAAAGGAAAGTGAGCACGAGTGTTTTTAGTATTAAGATAATGACATATAAGATATCTATCTAGCATTTGCAATAAATTGAACATGTAAACAAAAGTAAGTAAGAATAAATGCAACCAAGATATGTAGTATGTTATGGATGAGGTGGAATGGAATGTCATGTGAATGATAGGAGTGGTGTGCCCCCTGAGTGGATGTATATGTATGCATGATGTTTGTTTACTTATGCCCCCTCAGCATTTAATAATGAACCATAAACAAGAGTGCGTAATCGGGAAATGGTTTGAATTATGTTTACTAAAAAGATGTGATTTTCAAAGAACAAAGTGTAGAGTGTAAGTGTGTGATTGAGTGATTTTCTGAGTATGTGAATGTAATGAGGTCTGTTTGAGATGTATACCCTTAGCAGTCAAGTATGGACCTTGTAACTAGATTTTTTCATAGGGTAATGACCATAACATGTATAAGTAGATGTAAGAGATATGTAGTATGAATGTGTGGAGTTAATAAGACATAATATATGCAAAATATTTGTCAAGAGAAGATGTCCTAAGTGTATGATGCATGATGTGTAGTGTGACTAAGAAAAGATAGAGATAAGTGTGATATAGTCGAGTGTGTAAATATGTGTAGCATGTATATAATGTAGTGTGTAAGGTTCATGTATATAGTATGCCCTAAATATTCAAGTGTGAATTATAGAAAAAGAGTTCATCATCAAGTAAATTTTGATATGAGGGTGTGTGAAGATGTATATGTAGAAATAGAGGTGTGAAATGATGTGAATATGGGACACGTATCAATGCTAGGTGGGAGAAATAAGAGAAATTCTCCCAAGTGTGAGTTGAAAAATGAGTTACCTGATAAAATTAAAGGATGAAGGTCCTCTAGCTGATGCTAGTGGTGATGAAGGCATGTGACCATGTTCTAAGAGTAGCAGTATATGAGATGGACATTATGCAGGTGAGTGAATTCTATATGAATGCAATAGATAATTATATGACATCTTAGTGCAACGAAATGTGTGGGTGATGGAGACCTATTTGAAGCAAGATGCAGTTGTTATGAACACCTACGTGGAATGAAAATAGGTGGTGAAGTATGTCTAGATGTAGGATTCTTCTTAGTGAGGGACCTAGACTAATGTAATGGATTAGAAGATCGATGAGACTGCATAGGTTGTGTGCGAGAAATTGAGATAGAAGAAGATTGTACTTTAGGTTTGAGAGGAGTGCAGCATACAAGATGGATGAGGTGATGCATTAGAAATTGCAAGAGGATATTGTGACCATGGAGGAGATGGGGGAACACCATTGCTAGAAATTACTTGATTATTGTGAATAAAATTTAGACACAAGTGATTCATAGAGATGATAGACTTGGACCTAAAAATCTAATTGATTCTTAAGATCATGTCACACCCGTTGATTGTTTGTTCAATAAGGAATGTTACTAGCATGGTGAGAGGACCAACTGTAATGTGGATTTTAACAACACCATATGAATTGTTCATTAGATATGATATTTCTGAAAATGGATAGCTGATAGAAAAAGTAAGTGGAATAGAACACGGTTTGATGGGCCAAGATCGATCAACCTTAGTGTTATTGATAGGGATATATATTATAGAGTAACTAATGTGTAAGTGATTAGAAGAAATTTCCACATGATAATAATGGTCATAGAAAGAAATAACTGGTGGAGAATTATCAGTATGAACAAATAGGAAATAAAGATCCCCCAGTGCAGGGGGAGGTACTACATGATATGCATGATTGGATGAGGATTCATACTCTTTCTTCTCATGGTTTAGTAGAGGATTGTGAAATATTTTGAGCTTATGAGTTTCATTAATAGGTGCAGAATTCATAGGTTCTGGAAGCTCAATTTTACCATTGTCAATCGGATCATTAACGAGAGTGAGAATCCTAACACAATGATCTATAGAATGCCCTACACATTGATGATAGTTGTATGGAGTTTTTCATCATAATTGCAACCTTTTGGATGAGATGGATCTAGTTGGAGTGGATGAGGAAGTGTGATGAGATTACATTTGACAAGATATGGTAGTAAAATGTGTGGAAGAACCGTGAACTTTGTGTATATACACCGAGGTGGTTATGATTAAAGCTCTATGGTGGTGAATATCGTGTTGATGTGATTTTTGTGTAATTTGGTTTGGTTGTAAATGGTTTGAATGTTGAATTACCTTGAAAATGTGTAGAAGAGGGTGCTTGCTCATAATGTTTAATCTTTCCTATAGATAAGATCTTGGTTTTACGAAGCTTAAGAGAATGACATAGTTTTTCAAAAAAGGAAGATATCTTAAAGAAAACACTCTCTTGTAGAGGAGGTAATAGAATCTGAATGAATAATTCTTGAATCTCATAGTCTGCAAGCACATTTGACATCTTAGCTAAGTTGTTTTTGTATCACAAAATGTAATCTTCTAAGTGTTCATTAGATCCTTGTTTAAGATGTGGGAGTTAAGCATAAGAGAGCTTAGGGATGATTTTGATAGAGAAGTGAGTGAGAAAAGCATCATCCAGATGCGTGAAATATGTTACCAAGTGGATAGGCTGGTCATAGAACCAACGTATTACATAATCTTGTAAACTACAGGGAAAGAGATTTGCTAATATGGTTAGGTCATCTGAATAGTCAAGGCATGCCACATGAAAAGCTTCAGGTGCTCTTGTGGGTCACCATGGCCTCTAAAGATGGGTAATCTATGTGATATTAAGTTAGGTGGTAGTGGATGAGTGTAAATGGCGGGTGTAAAAAAAGTTTGTGGAATCAAAGTGGAATCCAAAGATGGTTCTGCACTTGAGGTAGTGAGTTGGAGTTAGCGAATTTACATCTACAGGTCCTAAAATAAAGAATTTAAATAAGGAGTATTTGAAGAAGATCCAAGTTGTGTATTGGGAGTGTTAGGGTGAATGTAAGAGTGGTAGTGGTGGGAATGGGAGATGAAATATAAAGGGGTTTAGTAGAGGCCATGGGAGCCCAAGATTGAGAAACAATAGGTGTTGAAGCATCGCGAGTGTTAATATAATCAATCAAAGCACATACAATATGTAGAAGATGAGTGGTATTATTTTGTAAATCTTGTCAAAAATTAATTAGTGTGTCTAATTGTTCTTGGTCAATGTTGGTATCTTCATCAAATGATTTTTTACTATCAGATGCTTCTATTTCAGTAAGAGGAACATTGTGAGAGTTATCTAATGGATTTTTGGTTGTAGCCATTGATGTGGATATAAATACTGCGGTTAGATGAAGGAAGGTCACAATATTGAAAATACCTAAAACAACCACTACTGGTGATGGGCATCTAAAGAAAGAAACCCTAGTGAGAAGGTAGATTCAAAGATTGGGTTCTCCAAAAATGATTAAGCTAAATATGTAAATAAGAGACAAATCTGATGTTATAGTAGTAGTAAATAAATGTAACAATGGAGTACAAATATATACCAAAGTAAGCTAAGAAATAAAATGTAAAACCCTAAGTACAAAGCGAGGGTAGAAAGACTTAGCTGATTTCTAGAATTATGGAGAATGCACAAAGTTTGAAAACTTGAAAAGAAGAAGAACTGATCATCACACTGGAGCTCAGGAAATTACAGAACTAGAGGAGAAAGCTAGACTTGGGGGTCTAGAGAGGGGCAAGGGCACCCGCAGGTGTCCTAGGCCTGTTTCTAGGCATTTGGGTTTGTGGAAATGCTCAAAAAACCTCCTCTAACGTGGCATAAGGTGTTCTCCTTTTGTCTCCTTTGATCTCTCTAAGGTCACACTAAGATCATTGTAAACCTGCTATGAAGAATGAACCTGGAAAACCCTCAAATAGACATCAAATAAAAAAAAAGAAATACGTAGAATGATGGTTCAGACTGTCCTCAACCATAACAATGGTGAACTTATGAATGAGTTTTGTATTACATTCTAGACCCAATGTAGTTCTCTATGTGTTTGTTTGTGGAATTGTGCCCGAGGTTGCTCTTGTTCAAGTCACACTTGGATACTAAGCAAGTAGTTAGATGTAGAATGTAGTAAATGTGTGCATGAAATAGAATGAACTTCCCTCCTATGAAGTGTGATGTAGAAAACCATCCCTTGTATCTCTTGTGATGGAGCTAGATGGATTTTATAGACCTCTTAGTTTCCTTGATGGATGAAACCTTAGGTGGTGATAACTAATGCTTAGTGCTTGGTCCTTTATTATGATCACCTAACATTATGTTTATATGATTACTTTTCTTGAATTTCATAATTAACCCTGAAAAGGCCGAATACCAAAAATATAAGATGCCCAAATGGATAGAAAGTATAGAGAAAGATTCAGGATATCATAGCAAAATAACACAATAATAATTCTCTGATCAAACAATTGATTTGGATTACACATATATAGGAATATGCATTCCTAAAAATAAGGAGGTTGTTCAACAACACTCCCACAAATCTCTCTCTCAACACCTAAATACGTGAGCTATTGAAACTCAACAAAACTAATATTGTTATATGAGTTGTTTAATAAACAACTCATATTAACATTTACATTACACACATATATTTACCTCTAAGTAAATATTAAATCATAAATATTAATGGAGCACTAAATGATAGATTTCCTAACATTCCCCCCCTTAGTGTGAACATGGGGAAACAACAATTGCACTTCCTTCTGCAGCGTACCGCCCGTGTGTGCTCATGATCTGGATGGTTTTACAGGACATCCAACAACCTCAATATGGATGGTTTTATAGGACAACCAATAACCTCAACATGGATGGTTTTACAGGACAGCCAACAACCTCAACAGGGATAGTTTTACATGACAACCAACAACCTCAATATCACGATGCTACTATTATTTTGTGCTTTCATTTGTCCACTATGCTTTTCCTTTAGGGAATTATGTAGGAAATTTCACTCACTGATTACAAATATGAAAAGAGAAAATAGAACATTGAGACCATGTTCCCCCCCTCAATGTGAACATTTCACTTATTCAAGCTATAACAGGAATACTGAGAAAAAATTACGCTGCACACAACTGCCATCAACTGCAACTCTGAAATAAAAGTAAACTTACACACACACACTATCACCATAGCTTTGTGCGGCCCCATCATTGGTGATTGACGAGAGGTCGCTGAATGACCTCCAGCCTCCTATGCCTCCATCCTCCAGTGGATGCATTCTTTTTAGAAGAGAAAGTCTTCTTCACTATCTTGAGCATCAACTTCTCTGTCATGTGAATGGTTGGATCCTGCTTCCCAATCAATTTCTTCTTCTTTATTTTCAGAAATAAAATCTTTATTATTCAATTTACCATCCAACAGATCCCTAGCTCGTTTTTTACAAAACATTATTCCATGTCCAGAAACATTACAATAGTGACAAATAAGCCTTTTCTTTGGATCCTGGGAGGTTGAACCTTGCTTGAAAGAATGACTGTATCTCTTTTTATCATGTGTTCCATATAATGGATTTTCTTCTATTTCAATTTTATTTGTTCTATTTTCATCCTCTATCAAAGAAGAAATCAAGTCTTCCAGACTTGGATTGATTTTGCTCAAAGTGAAGACCATATTAGAATAGCTAGGAGGCATGTTATTAAGTAAAACTGATTTTACATCATCGTCGGGAACATCTACTTTGATTCCAGCTAATTGATTTAATACAGAACAAAAATTACTTATGTGTTCCACCATGTTGTCACCTTCCTCCATTTTGAGTCCGAACAACTTTTGTTTTAGTGATACTGCTGTGCTTCCTGCTTGCGATCCAAATAGTTTTTTTAGTGTAGTCCAAATTGTATTTGAGGATTTTGACAAATCTATATGATGCAAATACACATCAGACAATCCCAATCCAATGATTGCTATGGATTTTCGATCTTTGATGTCCCATATTGCTGCTTCATCTGCATCTCTTGGTTTCTTTGCTTTGCCATCCACAATCTCCCACAAATCTTTGTTGATTAATAACAATTGAGTTTTCACCTGCCATGTGTAAAAATATTTGCCTTCAAATTTTTCCATTCGATTCAACTTAGCCATGTTAAAAAAATGGACGTCGGTTTCAACCGAAAATGCGTCTGAAGACAATATGACAACTGGACTAAATTTTTTTAAAAAGTAATAAACTGAGCCGAATTTCAAAAGACCATGGTTTTGTGCAGCAACGTTGATAGAAGCATTTCTCCTAAAACACAATCTGGGTTTTGTTGAAATTTTGACAGTATTTTTTAAACACATAAAAATTCAAACCCATTAAAAATTACGGTGACCTAGATCACAAAATGAAAATTAAGACTGTTTATTTTCACGGATTTTAAAAATTACTTCACGCTCCATATTAAATTGTGAAACTTCTGCATAGAACTACTCATAAAATAAAAATAGTATTCATAAACCATTTCTGGGTTTTGTTCCTCTATATCCACCCTTTCAAGAACATTTTAAATCACTTGATTTCATTAAGTTATAAGAAAGATATCACAATTCTAGTATACCTGCACCATGAAGTTACAAAAAACGTCTTTTCTGCCCTTTTTTTTTCTTTTGCTGCTGGAAATAGAAATGAACCAGAGGCATCCCCTTCTCTAATATGAAAAATGCATTATGTGAACATGGTTATCCATGCTCTGATACCAAATATAGAGCAAGATTCAGGCTATCACAGAAAAATAACACAATAATAATTCTCTGATCAAACAATTGATTTGGATTACACATATATAGGAATAGGCATTCCTAAAAACAAGGAGGTTGTTCAAAAACACTCCCACAAATCTCTCTCTCAACACATAAATATGTGAGCTATTGAAACTCACCAAAACTAATATTGTTATATGAGTTGTTTAATAAACAACTCATATTAACATTTACATTACACACATATATTTACCTATAAGTAAATATTAAATCATAAATATTAATGGAGCACTAAATGATAGATTTCCTAACAGAAAGGACGCAAAAAGTGTGAGTAAAGTATAAAGGGGTCAGGGGTAACCTAGATGGGATGAGGGAACCTGACACTGGCATCCTGGCTGGGTGTTAGTGTCTAAGATGATAAAATCTAGAGTTTATAAAGGCAGACTGAGCAAGTAAGGGTGTAAGACCAAAAGTGCTAATAGAAAGAAAATAAAGCTGACCAAAGACATGGTTTAATTAGTATTTTTCTTACTTAGGAATCATATGAATAGTATTATGTAATCAGGTCTAGATAATTACCCAAATTGTGTGATTTTGTTTCTACATCATCTTTCTGCACGCAAGAGCACTTATTATAATAAAATAGGAAATAAAATAGAATTTAAGTGGCAATATTACCTTATTATAAACACCAAGAAGATTATTTATAGTAGCACTTTATGGATAATCTCCAAATTATCTACCTCCTCATCATCAATCAAGTAGACTAACTTCCCTCTTTCTTTATTCTTCCAGGCATGAATTAATTACATATCATTTGTTTCCAACACATCCACGCGTGCCTTAGGATCAGGTTCTCCAAGTAGCTAAAGCATGAGCTCTTATACTTTTACACTATCCCCTAATTTGATGTGCTCCATGATTTGAAAAGCCTCATGGGATAGAGGTTTTTTATAAAAAAATCAAAGGTGTTAACCATACCTTGAGTCATATGTCACCATCTTTCAGTTTCTTACTTAAGCTCAGCGTGTACAGACCACGCTTGTGCTTATCTGTGCAAAGTGAAATAAATAATATGTACCCAAAAAGATGGTTGTAAATATTCTTGTCCTTATGCCCATTGTCTCTCATAGTTATGAACATGTACCAAATCAGGAGCCTTCTCATCATACTCATAGATAAGTGTGGGCTCATTGTTCCAAGTGAACCTTGTTGAAAATGTGATTCTCACTTCCTTCCAACCCAAAAAGTTGTCTCAGTGTGTTGTTATGTACAATGTATAAACCAACATGTTCCTTCAATCACCTTTGTTATTCCAATGTTACTCTATGTTGCGTAAGAAATATTCTAAATTTTTCTCACTAGTATATTTAGGTAACTAATTTCTTTCCATGCGCCTAATCACCTGTGGCTAGATCATTCTAATTAATCTTCCATTCATCTTGCACTCAACCATTTCATACACTCCATGGACCCAATTATCACAAGTAACACTGGTGTTATCACTGACTGACTAAACATCTTCCTACCTGATTTGAAAATGGTACTTAATTTTTTTTACTTAGAAAATTCTCAGATTTGAAAATTTGACAACTGATTACGAGTTTAACCCAATTTTGGGAGTTCTTGAAACCCAAATCCTTAAATTCTTCTGAATAAATCAATTATCCTTAATTTTTTCAACTTAATTAAATGTACTGAATCTATTAAAAATCCATTTTAAAATTCACAATTGATTTTAAATCATACACTCAAACTGAAATTTGAATCCAAGTTGATAAGTGTATTCAGATCTTATTGTGAGTTATGGATGATAAAATTTCCATTCAATCCATTTAATCCAGTTTTGTGCTTGCTTTAATAATTAATCAAATAAACTAACTTGAATATTTTTATCTGATCAAAAGCTTCTAAAAACTGAAATGAAATCCACAACACAAGAACTTGATAACAGAGTTCACCTGAAGGCTACGTCTCCGGATTCACAGAAAGTGAATCAATCTATTATTGCCCAATGAAGTACAATATCCCTTCACTATTGACTTAAACAACCTTCATACCTGCAAATGAACTGATTCACACCTCTTGGAACTCTGTGATTTACCAGAAACGTTCCCAAGTCCATCTGTGGCTCATACAATACTTTCATTGATAGTTTCCTGTGCAATTACGTTCAAAAAACATCTACAAATTTAAATGTAAATCACCTACATAAAATAGGTTTAAATTTCTAGAAACTATATGAAATTATGAAAAACTTCCCTTTTTACTCCGTGGCCTGATTCGGACCAGAAGTGGTTGGAAAATGTAGATCTCTGCTTGCTCCTCGTGTCTAATCTATGAAATTGCAATGGAAAAATGCCTACAAAGGAAAATATACAACATTTCTTGTAAAAAAAATTACATTTTTAGAAATATCTTTTAATTTTAAACAAATTTTATTTTTACATCATTTTGAAATTCAGACTTTAAGTGCCTCAAAAATGGTGATCTCTGCAAACTGGTCCTTCGCTATCCATTTTCAAACCTACCAAAAGGTCCCTTTAAAAAGATTTGATCTCATCTTCTACCACTTGCCAAAAAGTGGCAGGTTGGTAAATTTGATAAGTATTTTGGCATAGGTCAAGGGTTAAAATCCCCCTTTGATAGGTTTAGGTGCCCAATTTAGCCATTGACCCCACATTTGGTGGGAAAGGGATATGATAAGCCTTTAAATAGATTTTGGCCAAAAAATCCTTTTTATCCCATGGGATTAGGCTTATTCACATGGAATGGATTAAATAAATTATTATTATTATTATTTTAAATCCAAATCCACTAAAACCTACCAAGTGTCATGCCCATAATATGTCATTTGTCCACGTCAGAGTGTGTCATGTCATCATTTGACCATAACTTTGACTATTCATATCTTTTGCATACAACTCAAATTTGGTCCGTTCAAAATGCGTCGGAAAGCTTGTGACGAGCTCTATAGTATGGAACTAATTTTAAAAAAATTTGAAGACAATCAATTTTTCCTTGTCGCCAATTTCCACGTGTCACCTTGCCATTGGTCCACTTGTTAACCTGTTGACTAGAGTTGACCCGTTTACGACCTTAACTTTGACTAGCAATAGAATTTACATACAAACTCCGATTCTAAAGTTTAACATACCATCGGAAAGTTATCGAGAATCCCGTCAACATGGTATAGTTTTAGGGAAGTTTAGGAAATATCTGCATAGTGAAAAATCTTTCGGATCACTCCTCCCTAGTAGGACCATTTTGACCTCAAAATGGAAATTCACTCTACTGAACTGTACACACATTCTCTTCATAATACAAACATAGAACCTAGTTTATAACATGGTAATTTTTTCAAAATTTGTAATAAAAAACCAATAAAAGGAATTTCACCCATGAATTATACTGCAACTGATATGACATTGCATCTGCCATATTCTTCTTCTGTACATCCTGATCCCGCACTCTCCACTGTCAACAATGCAAATGTAACATGTAATCATAACTTGTTAGTGCAAAACTTGTACATACTATTTGCAACTATACCTGACAGTTATAAATATTAATCCTATTAGTAAGACTTACACACATACAAATATCATGCATAGTAAATAAAGAGTTTGTATAAGTTGTACACTTACAAACAATGCCTACATGCCACAATTTACACAATAACAACATACTAACTACAATCCAAATATAGAAATCTGACCAATGATCATGCCCACTGAATTGTAAATGCTGCTGAAAGATGAATTTGTAAAACTAAATAAATAAAATTACATCAAGTATTTTAAACCTGTCACCTAATTATTTCCTCTTCAGGATACTTCACCAACACCAAAGTAGAAAAATAAATTTGGAACTTATCCTTTTCACAATCAACAGAATTTCCAAAATTGCTTAGTTAGTTTGCATATCATTCAACAAAGCAACTATGCAAAAATAAAACTGATAAAATATTTTTCCACCTTTTTCAACACATTTTCCTATTTAGGTGGTTGTTTCGACTCAATTTGTACCTGTGCCACTAAAGAGGTCATAATAGTTGGTTTTAAACTTTTATCCTTTTTCAAAAAAATTTAATTTTTGTTCTGGCTGTAGCTTCCAACATTTTTCAGTTAAATGACCTTTCTTTTTACACTGATCATAAAATCTTTGATCTACCTTTTTAGGATCCATATTTTTAGGAACCTTACCTTGACTGCTCTTAGTCGAGCCAAGTTTAGGAGAATGCATTTTCTCAAACTGTTCCAATATGGATTTATAATTCCTACACTTGGCCACACAATGATTAGACAACCCACAAAATGTGCATGGATAACTATTCATCATTACTTGAAAATCATAGCCAAATTTTTCCAGTGTAGACAAGGGATCAATTTGTTTACCTTTATTTTTAGAACCATGGTAAACATAAGGTGGAGGGATTTCTATACCTCTCCGTGGTGAATTCTTACTAGATCCTCTTAATGAGGATGAACCACCTAATGGTAAGGGGGAAGACTCTTGGCTGTCAGAAGCTTGTCTTCTTCCAGCTGATTTCAAACTCTCTCCAATCACCTTTTCCCCTACACTAGCATATCCCAGTCTTGCATGTCGATGCCTTTCCTCTACCAAGATTGGGTTAGTTATGCCTTGGTTGTTCTTACCAAGGCCAATTCCATTAAATCCCATATTACTTAAAAGCTTAGGTCTTATACCTTTAGTGTTTTTTTCAAATTCACCAAGCACACTTTCTAAATCTGACTTAGCTTTGGGAGAGGAATTAAGTGTTGTCATAGTTACTGTGCACTCATCTGTCATAGTGTATACATCAATAATAATAGGTACCTCTTTCTTAGGTTCTTTAATCTGTAACACCATCAAGAGATCATTTTTGGATTCTAGCTCTCTTTTCAATGTGACAAGTTTCTCCTCTAGAGTTAACACCTGAAATCTTAGGAATGCAGTCTCGTTCGGAATCTAATGATTACATGCTTCAAGTTCCTCAAACTTGGCCTTGTTAGGCAACTTTCCCATGGTTTCCCTGCATACCTAGTTTTCCAAATTCTACACGCTGCAACTGAAAGATCAAGCCCAAAAAATGCAAAAACCAAACTAAACCAAATTAACTGAAGCAAATCAAGAGCTAAACTAGCTCTGATACCAACTTGATATGAAAATGGTACTTAATTTTTTTTAGTACTTAGAAAATTCCCAAATTTAAAACTTTGACAATTGATTAAGATTTTAAGCCAATTTTGGGAGTTCTTGAAACCCAAATCCTTAAATTCTTCTGAATAAATCAATTATCCTTAATTTTCAACTTAAGTGAATGTATTGAATAAAAATCCATTTTAAAATTCACAATTTATTTCAAATCATACACTCAAACTGAAATTTGAATCCAAGTTGATAAGTGTATTCAGATCTTGTTGTGGGTTATGGATACTGAAATTTCCATTCAATCCATTTACTCTAGTTTTTTGGTTGCTTTAATAATTAATCAAATAAACTAATTTGAATATTTTTATTTGATCAAAAGCTTCTAAAAATGGAAATCAAATCCACAATACAAGAACTTGCTAATAGAGTTCACCCAAAGGCTACGTCTCTGGATTCACAAAAAGTGAATCAATCTATTATTGCCCAATGAAGTACAATATCCCTTAACTATTGACTTAAAAGATCTTTATACCTATAAACTAGCATATTCAGACCTCTTGGAACTCTGCAATTTACCCGAAACGTTCCCAAGTCCATCTGTGGCTCCTATAGTACTTTCATTGATAGTTTCTTGTGTAATTACGTTCAAAAAACATATAAAACTTTAAATTTAAAACACATACATAAAATATGTTTACATTTTTTGAAACTAGAGGAAATTATGAAAAACTTCCCTTTTTACTCCATGGCTTGATTCGGACAAGAAGTGGTTGGAAAAAGTAGATATCTGCCTACTCCTCGTGCCTAATCTGTGAAACTGCGATGGGAAAATGCCTACACAAGAAACTCTATAGAAATTCCTATAAAAAAATTACATTTATAGAAATCTCTAAGAAATATGAATAAATTTTATTCGTACACCATTTTGAAATTTGGACTTTTAAGTTCCTCAAAAATGGTGATCTTTGCAAAATGGTCCTTCACTGTCCATTTTCAAACCTGCAAAAAGGTCCCTTTAAATAAAAGTGATCTCATCTTCTACCACCTGCTAAAAAGTGGAGGGTTGGTAAAGCTGGTATTTATTTTTGCACATGTCAGGGGTTCAAATCCCCCTTCGATAGGTTTAGGTGCTCAATTTAGTCATTGACCCCACATTTGGTGGGAAAGGGATAGGATAAGCCTTTAAATAGCTTTTGGCCAAAAAATCCTCCTTATCCCATGGGATTAGGCTTATTCACATAGAATATGTTAAATAAATTATTATTATTCTTATTTTAAATCCAAATCCACTAATTACCTACCAAGTTTCACGCCCATAATATGCCATTTGTCCATGTTAGAATGTGTCATGTCATCATTTGACCACAACTTTGACTATGCATATCTTTCACACACGAACTCAGATTTGGTCCATTCAAAATGCGTCAAAAAGCTTGTGATGAGATATATAGCATGGAACTAATTTTTTAAAACAAATTGAAAGACCATCAATTTTTTATTTTCACCAATTTCCACATGTCACCTTGCCATTGGTCCACTTGTTGACATGTTGACAAGAGTTGACCTGTTTACGACGTTAACTTTGACCGGCGATAGAATTTGCATAAAAACTCTGATTCTGAAGTTTAGCATACTATCATAAAGGTCTTAAGAAGTCCATCAACATGGTACAAGTTTACGAAAGTTTATGGAAGATCTGAATAGTGAAAAATCCTCTAGATCACTACCTAAGCATGCCTTCTTTGGATGGCTCCACAGTCTTAGGGTCTCGCACCTTGTGTACATATCTTCTTCACTCAAAGGCTCAACATATGGTGCATATTTTTCCTCATCCAGAGGTATAATCATCTACTTGTTCTTATTCTCAAATCTGATATATCCCTTGTTGAAACATAGATCTGCATTGTTCGCATAACACCATGGTCATCTAAGTAGTGTTGGAAAGTTTTTTTCTTCACCAAACTCTAAGACCTCAAAGTATCCAGTAAAAATGACTCCCTTTATGGTAATGGAATTATCCTTTAACACCCCAAAAGGCATAGCTCTTGTTTTATTCACCATATTCAACACATTTGATGATGGTTGTAATGTAGGTCTCCCCATCTGATTTCATTAGGGATTTTTTTAGTGGCGAATATTTGTAATATGGCAAATATTTCATTTTAGAAAAAAATTGAAAAGGCAAATTTTTTAGTGCGGATCTTGACATGTTCACCTAAAAATTAAAGTTCAATTTTTTTTAGGGGTCAAATTTTCCCACCTCTTTATAATATCCCCTATATAATCCTATATTATTCACTGGGTAGAATACTACTTGCTAACTCATTCCACATTCCACCTAGGGGCATATCTATTATCAATTACATAACTTGC
Organism: Taxus chinensis; assembly: GCA_019776745.2. Taxonomy (NCBI): domain Eukaryota; kingdom Viridiplantae; phylum Streptophyta; class Pinopsida; order Cupressales; family Taxaceae; genus Taxus; species Taxus chinensis. The sequence goes on along the minus strand of CM034147.1, from coordinate 79,241,992 downwards.
AAAGTAATAGATTCCAAATTTCCAGTACACAAAAGTACAGTTTTTTAGACGTGTGACAAGAAGACTCTTTAGACAGGTGACAAGAAGGGTGTGTGGATGGGTGACAAGCAGGATCTATTGACGGGTGATAAGCATGGTCTATTGACAAGTGATAAGCAAGATCTTTTGACGGGAAACAAGAAGGATTTGTTGACGGGCAACAAGATGGATCTGTTGATGGGAGACAAGTGGGATCTGTTAATGGGTGAAAAGAAGGATCTATTAACAGGTGACAAGAAGGATCTATTGACTGGAAACAAGTGGGATTTGTTGAAGGGTGACAAGAAGGATCTATTGACGGGTGATAAGAAGGATCTCTTGATGAGAAAAAAGAAGGTTTTGCTGATGAGCAACAAGAATAATCTTCTTATGCGTGACAGGGAACTATGTTGTTAACGCATGACAAGGAACAATGGAAGTTGTTAGTGTTTAGAAAACCCAACAAGTTACAAAAAAAATCAAAAGTCTTTGTTCAAGTGTTTTGGAAACTTTTTTGGTTCAGATACGACAACCGTGAGCACCCATAGAGCTCCCACTTAAATCAATCAGAGAATAGACTGTGTGGAAGGTGTTATTGAAGTGGACATGTATTCTACTCAATACAAACCAAATGACACCTATAATGATACCATGCCAGGGATTGAAGATATTCCATTAGTGTAAAATGCAACACAAAATTCAAATGCAACTAGTGGTACACGGAAAAGGAAACCTGATGATCAAGATATTCCTAAAAGCTCTACACGTAAAAGTAAAATTGTGAATATGAACAGGAATATGTGGACACTTGGGAGGAGATACAAGTTTGAATGGGCTATAAAATTTCCATTTATTGAACCTGTACAACCAACCAATTCTAAATAAATTTCATCAGAATGTACATGTACAATATGTACGTGGAAATTAGGAAGGCAACAAAAAATGCAACTGAAGTTGGACACAATTGAAAAACATTGTGGAAAACAATATTTCACTTTAACTGGGGAAGATGACCATAAAATAAAAACACATAGATGGAAAACTGAAAAATAATGCGTGCATGTGAAATATGTGGCAGAATATGAGGTTGATCAGAAAAGATGCATACTTCTCATAGAAAATGGTGGAACGATCACAACGTAAATTGCTAAGATGAATCAATCAAATTTGCTTGCTAAAATTATATAGTTTTCTAATTTATTCCACATCCTTAAAAAAGGAAGACCAATTTTTTATTTCATCAATTTTAAACCTTTGTATCAATATAATGGAATGTAAAATGTTCCCCAGTCTCACTAGTTAGACAACAATGCATGGGAAATGGCTAAATGCCTTAAAAGAGTGTGTAAAAAATGCAAATTTTATCTCTTTTTCAATTGATGAAGTGACCTTTGTTAACAACACCACATGGGTATGTATCCATGTTTACACTTTAGAAAATCATATGAGGACTCCACACCTATTGGGTGTTCAGAAAATGGTTGAAAATTGCAATGCAAAAAACCTAAATAAACTAGTTATTTCTCTTTTGAAAGAAATTATTGGCATGACTGCGAATGAAATTACTACGAATTTGATATGTGTGGGCTTAGATGGGGAATCAGTCATGCAGGGTCATATAACTAGGTTGTGTGTTTGATTGCAAACATTATTCGGCCCTTATATGATAGCAAATTACTTTATGGCTCACAAAATGAGTTTAGCATATAAAATTGTTAGCAAATATGGAAACGTTGTAAAAGTAGAAGACATTATAAGAGAACTGCATGCCTATATGGCAAGCAACCCAAAGATATTTCTTGAGTTTCAAAAATTTTCCATAGGTATTACAGATGGCAACAAACTTCTGAAGGATGTTGAGACAAGGTGGATTTCGTTGTATGATCCTGCATGCAAAATGCATGAGGAGTATCCTTCGTTGGTTGGTTTCATGCACAAATATCATCATGAAATTGATAGGTCGAGGGACTTGTTGTTATGTATAACTAATTTGGAGACATTGCTTACATTGGTAGACATTCTTCCAATGTTACAAGAGATTAATACATTGATAAAACATGTACAAAGAATATTAACCTATATTGTTGATTTTATACGAATGAGAAAAATGGTATGTATGAGTCTTAATGCCTTGTACACTTCCCCGGATTGTTTTCATACACATGTATTTAATAATTGGAAATTTTTATTAGATCTTAACCATCCCAATAAATTTTTGAGATTTAATATCTGTGATCACCTCTGTATCCATGTTAGTGGGAAAGAGATACCAATGCACATTCTGCAAAAAGTAAAGACGTTACATCAATGGAAAAAGAAGTTCATGTGACACGAAATCTGTTTGATTATGTAGTAATTGAAACAAGAATAAAACTTAGAAAAATTGTAGAATCCTTAGCATCAAAAATTAGAGAATGTTTCAGCCAAGACAAAATTATTGAAGCCATGGGTGTGATGAATCCAAATTTTTGGAATATAGAAGGTGGCCGTGCTGATTTTGTAGGTAAGATTTTTCATAAATACATGGGTACAATATTGGACCATTTCAGCAATACATTAGAGGTCAAGGGTATTGAAATAAAATGTATACTAAATGTTGATTTAATAAAGACTCGATTAACTAATTTTGCAAAGATAATGAGGTCGTAGTATAAACTCTTAGACTAACCTTCATAGAGTGGTGCTATTACAAGGCTCTGGCAAAAAATCTAGCAAAGTAGTGTGTTACAGGAAGACATTAGTGAATATTTTTAGTTGTATGAGTTGCACCAAACAATGATTTTGGGATACATGGAGGATGAAATATTTTTCAGTGCTTTATCTTTTATTAAATCAAAACTGAGAAACAGGTTGGATAAAAATCTCAAAAGTTGCATAAGGTGTTATGGTTCTTGCTAATCTTTGGAAACCTTTCCTTTTGATAGAGTTATTGCACACTGGAATTCCCTTGCTGAAAGAAGAGGTGTAAATAATACTGCTAAAATTCCAAGTAATCTCAATGATGAGACTAGAAGTGGTGCATCTTCAAACTCTATGGATGCAAATATTGAATATGAAGAAGCTATTGAAAATGGATTATTGCAGCTTTAAGTAGGTATCACCTTGACATTACACTTTAACTGTTCTTATTTATTCATTTTCATATAAATAGATTCTAATTTAATCGTTCAAAGTTTTACATAAATACCATTGTAATTCTACAGATGCAAAGATTGACTGAGGAGGCTATTTTTGATATGTAGTTATCATCAAAGATGTTACAGGTATGAATATTTACATTTATTCAAATACCATCATTTACTAAAATCGGATTTATTTCATCGGTATTTTTTATTTTTAAACCACTTTGATGTTGTATTTTGTAAGGTCTTCAATGCTCAGATACAGTTTTTGTCCACTCTACAGTGCATTCTTGATATTTGTGTCACCTTCTCTATGAACAAGTGAGATCATTTCATTAATGTTTATGAAATATGTGAGTTGACATCCATCCAAGAAAGCTCTCACTTCTTGGGACTGATATTATTAGGAAACTCACCCATTTTGTTCTAATCCTTATCCATTTTTTAGTGTTTAATTCCTGAGAATCAAAGGTCCCCTAGCTTGCTCAAGAAGACAAGAGGTACCTTAAACCCTATCTTAGCCATAGTTTTAAATGTGAAGTAGAATTTACGGTATTAATATATCTATGTCATACGACATTTTTTTCCTTTGAATTTTTTCGTTTCAATTCAAATTAAATGTGAAGAAATGATAAACATATTAAAGAGTTTGAAATTTAAAATATAGATAAGAATCCCTTATTGTATTAAGATGTATCTGCCACACCACATTCTTAATTTTCTTAAAACAATTATCCATATCATCATCTGGTCACATACAATTCATCATCATCCATATCTACTCTAATTTCATTTTCAAGATTCAAGACATCCACATCCTATTTAGTATTTCCACAACACCACATTCTAAATGAATAAATGGATGATCCATTATAATGTCATAAAAAATATTAGATGTCATCACCCACATGTAATGAAAAATGTAACTATGACCTTCATTGCAAGCAGAGATAATATTACATACAATTCATCATCATCCATATCTACTCTAATTTCATTATCCACATAGCATAACTATAACAAAAGATAATTTCATTATGAATAAAAGGATAATCAATAATAATTATAACCACATCTACTTTAATTTCATTATCCAGATATCCACATCTAATGATAAATGGAACTATGACCATCATTGCAAGAAGAGGTAATATTGCATAAAGTTTAAATCCATGAATCATGATTACGCATCAAACATAAACACTGTCTACAATATAGAAGTTGTATATAAAAATATAATATCATACAATTCATCATCATCCATATCTACTCTAATTTCATTATCCACATCTAATGATAAATGTAACTATGACCATCATTGCAAGGAGAGATAATATTGCATAAAGTTTAAATCCAAACTTCAAATTAAACAAATATCCAAGTATCAACTTTCATTACTCTATATATAAAATATTTAAAGTTTCAATTTTGAGGTTCCTCAATCCTCAAGGCTCAACCCTTAACATTTTCACTAGACCCTACTATATTCCTTCCCTCAATTATCCAAAAACTAATCAGATACTCAGTAGTCATTTCTAAGTTCTTGACAAATGCTTTTTCTTCCTTTGTAGAATCTCCATGGGATGTCAAAGAAGGATCTGCCGCTACCTTTTCTTTGAATAAAATCTCAGGTTCATAGCCATTCTCTTTAATTATCTACTTAAGTGTATTGTTTTGTTTATTAACTAAAACAATATTTTATTTCATCTTAATGTGTTTGGTCATGTTTTGGTTGTCAGGATAAAAAACTGTTCTTGGTATTGTTTTGTTTATTAACAAAACAATATTTTATTTCATCTTAATTGTGAAAAATGTTCTTGGAACACCTTAGGTTGACTCTTTAAATTTTCTTATTTCAGAAAAAAAAAAAGAGTGAATTCAATTAAACATATTAAAAAACTAATTTTAATAGAAATTAATAAAAAAAAATTCAAACTGATTATACTTATGATAGCTCTATCTCTTTCAGGGTTTGCAATCACTGTCATCTCCTTGTCCTTGGACCATTTATTGAAATAGGTATGGGCATTAGCACTGATATTTTCCAATCTATTTAAAACTTTATCTAAAATATTTTCATTATAGGTGTTTTTATATGTAACAGTCCCACTTTTAGATCTGATGAATAATGCATCCATCTTCGCGGGTTGATTTTTGACTGTTGCAAATAAGCTCTCTCTTTGTCAATGGTTGTCATAGTGACTTACTATCTTAGATATTAATACTTTTTCCCTTCTCTCCCATTGAATGAGCTCACTGATTTAAGGTGTGATAAATTCATTCATGTGGGATTGACAATCATAGCCAATCAAGTTCTCCAAAGGAAATGTTGGCAAGTCATCACTATCTATATCAGAAGAGGATGATTTTGAAGGAGAAGTATGACGGCTTTCAGTTTGAGCAACATTTAATGCATCTTTTTCCTTTTGAGAGCACTAATAATAAAAGTAATAATAGAAATTCCTATTAAAATTTAAATTAAAATGTTGAAAATTTAATTAAATTTAAAAAAACATTGAGATGGAAATATACCTGTTGGCCCTGAATCATATCATGTGTGTTAAAAAACTAGTTGGGTCACTGCTATCAATGCCCAAATAATCTTCATCTAAATTTATTTGATTCAAAACTGATTTCCCTATTGCAGTGGGATGACCAATGAGAGAGAGGGCCAGAATAGCAAATGAGGAGGGAATGTTTACTGTCTTGCTAGGGGCCGGAATCAATGACATGCATTTACCAATGGTATTTTGTCCTGAACCTCTTGTCGGAATTTTAAATTGTAATTACGGGGTTGATTGAGTAGTTGGGGTTTGCAGATTTTGAGTGGAAGGAAAAGGATTGCTATAAAATATAAAAAATAGAACCAAATCATTAGAAATTACTAAAAAATATGTAAAAGTATTAAAAAGCTCACAAAATAAATGAAGGCATACATTTTTGAATGGGATTTTTTTGTAGTACGAATTGATTTTGTGATAGCATTTGAATGGATTTAGTTGGAGCTAATGGTGGTAATTACTGTTGAGATTCGACAATTGTATGAGACTGTACCAAGTGAGTTGGCGATGCTTGATTTAAAGAACACATGTAGTCGACAGTCCCTGTAAGTGCAACAACTACATGTTAATTCAATATGGTTGTAGACACCCCAATTTCACATCTATCCTAAATCAATTAATTCCCCTTCCTCATTTCCCACAAAAATAAACTTCGAATTAATCAAATATAATTTGATTAATTATCCATTTCAAAATCTAAAAAATAACCTAATTCTCACCACATGTCATTATTCTCTATGTTTTTCCACTATTGAATTAAAAATTCAAATTCAAATCCTCACCCACCCTTCATGGTCCCCACTCACCTAAAATCCTCCACTTATGAATTAAAAATATAATTCAAATCCTCACCCATTCTTCGTGGCCCCCACTCATCTAATCTTGCCCACATTTTCAAACCACTCACCTAATCTTGCCCACATTTTCAAACCTTGATTACTTAAATTAATCTAAGTTAATCACTCCCCCAAAATATAAATACAACCTTACCCCCCCTCTAAACACACGGAGAATAAGCTTTCATGCCATATCTAAGTTCTTGCATCCTTTGAGAAAAGAACATCCTTTTGCCTTGTCCTAATGCCGAAATAGCCTCATAATCTTTTTTCCAATCTAGTGCAAAGTAAGAAGATCATTGTTGCAAGAAGGTCTTTCTTCGTCTTGAAGAAAAGAACCTACATATCACAAAATCAGGGCTCAATCCAAATTTCCTAGCCCATTATGAGGTTTGCTACGGAACACGAAGGAGGAAGTACGATTATTGGTATTTTACTTCCTTGTTAGTAGTGTATTTTTCCTAGCTCACATTCTGGCACGCCTGGTTACTTTCGATCTGTTACCATTAATTTCCCAATTAGTGGTTTTATCGGTTCTTTGTTTATTATTGTTCATTATTATTTCATTTTCTGTTCCTTATGGTCTTCTTTGGTTAACCTTCACACTTTGGGTAGTGTTTTTGTTGTGTGGTGTCTTGTGGTGTATCTGCAGGTTATAGCAACAATGAAACTCTGAAGCTCATCTTGTCTTTGATCTCCTCGGTGCTTGGTGTTTAGTTCCCAGCTTTGATTTTGCTATTTACTCAAAATCTATAGAAACACATGAACTAGCCATTAGTTTATCATCTTACTATCATGGGACAACCAATCCGGAACATGCATGTATTTATTTACTTTTGCTAAAATAACTGCTTTGTAGGAAGTTAATCATTTTTTTTTCTTTTATTTTAATCCATCATTTTGAGAACTCTTTCTTTCTGTTTATTGTTCTTTTTTAACCTTGCTGTCCAAATTTCAACTCCTCAAGTAAAGTACAGAAGTCAGAAAATAAAAAAAAACTAGCTCCCAGGATGTTTTTCTCACACTCAAAATTTTCATTCAAAGTGCTACCGTAGCCCATCTTTCAGACGCCATAACTTTTGCTCCGAACTCGGAATGACTTCATTTTTTTTTAACGAAAAGGTATCGAAAAGATATATGTAATTAAAAAATAATTTTTAGATTTAGAATTATAGAAAAAATTTGGTTTCATTTCTTCTAACACCTGTCTTTTTAACAAAAAACAACAAAATTATAATTTTTTTAAAAAAAAATTATTTTTATTTTATTTCACGTAACAACCTCACACGTATGATCTTTCCTTGCACTTCAAAAGTGATCTTTGAAATCAGAAATGTGCGGCCACTTGGGCTCTACACAACAATTTTTTTTAATTTTTAATTTTTTGCCTTACATTTCAATTTTCCACGACAACACTTCTAGGTAACGTTTTCACCCTCTACTTTCATCGTTTTTATTTTTTGTGAAAATAATCATTATCGATATTTTGCAATCATGATTAATTGCAATAATTATTAACATTTAAAAAAAAAAACTATTCCAATTATATCCACGTATGCTCTTTTCTTGCACCTTCGAGCGATCTGGAAAATCAGAAACGGTCACAATTTTTTAGTTTCTTGTTCTAACATTGCAGGATCCTCTAGCTTTGTTTTCCAACTGTCATTTTAATAATTATTTTCCTTTGTCATATTCTTAATATTTGTTTGGTTGTTGGTTGTGTATGCTCTTTTCCTGCGACTTTGAGCAATCTGGCAAATCAAAAACAACCACTATCACTTTTCTAACATTTCATTTGTAGGATAACTACTAATTTATTTTCTATAGAACCGTGTTGCTATAATATTGTCAAAAACAAAAACAACAACAATCCCACAAAAAAACCACCATTCAAAGAAAATTGCTGAAAACAAAAAAAAAAGTATGCTCAGGTACGTAATTATTTTCTACTAAGTGATTTATTTCAAGTTGGAAAGAACCTTGCGTTTAATCACTTTATCATATTGTTTTTGCATGTAGACGAGGTGGATTTCATCACCACCAAAGCTACACTGGTGACGTGGACTTGACTACTATGCACCAACAACATTTACATCTGCATTGCACTTTGAGACCTAGTCTCATCACAGTGTTCGGTATTTACCTCGCCACTGCTCTTCACTTACAGGTAATGCTGTCGTGCAGTGCATGCAAGTCACGTCTAAATAGCTATAACAACGAAGCCTAGGCATTGTCCCTATAAATCTTCAGGGTGTTATAAGGAAACCATACACATTCATCCCTCCATCACCTTCCACCTTTTCATAAAACCTGTTCTGGACGTGGTGATTCACTCCGAAATAGGCAAGTAAGAATTGGCGAGTCTCCTCCAATGCTCTAAGGGTTCCCCGTACTAATTTTGTCCCCGTACAGAATTAGGTATATCAGGACTAGGGTATATCAGAGGACGCATCTTCTTGGAGTAATAAGAGTCTGCATCCACCATTTCACAGCATACTTGTATGATTACATGAAATAATGATCATTCCTGAAGAAGTTACCTCATAAGCCAAAACAATTGAATCTGCATGATTGCTTGTTGTTTGAAAACAAAATAGTTTAGCATTGTTTTATCATAAAACTTGGCTAATATCAATGTGTTCATTATAAAAGTTCAGACCCTAGTTGTGTTCCACAAAAAAAAAAAAATTAGTTCTCGACTAATTCAATACCAAGCAAAAACATCTAAATAATCCAACCACACAGACTAAAACATTGCACCAATTTCATTAGCTTGCTTCAGCTAACAATACATCTGCCATAGCTTATCTTTAGCTATATCTATACTAAACCTTTGGGAGAAGAGGTCCTAGATAGAATGTGTGTGTGCTCAATCAGAGATCTAGAGATAATTCATCCCACTAAAGGATTTATCCAGTTTGAGGATACTCAGTCCCTAAGTGACACTACCAGTATAGCATGTGATATTCAGGTACATAGAACCTAAGAGTTAATCAGATGAAATTTGAGAAGATCAGTGAAAAATGTGACAAAGGTGCGTATGGTTTGGTGCCTAGGTGGAAAGGAGATACCTAAGTACTCAAGATAATCTAAGGAAATGAGTGCCTAGGTGTTAAGTTACGTCCTACTCAGAACTGTTACACGCTGGTGTGAAACGCGTCGGGATAATCTCTTGGAATGGCACAAGGTGAGAATTTCCTTCTCTATAAGGTTTTGTAAGAGAAATGTGCCCACGACTATAAAATATTACCATGGTAAAGATATCACTTCCTTCCTATTATCCTATAAAATTGACAAGGGAAATTTTACAGGTAACCATACCAAAATTTTATCCTGGTCCCTCGTCAGGGACCCCTCTACGTTCGGAATGTTACAAAATCCCTTTCCGGGAAATCTAGTTCTCTGAACTTGGTCATTTTGGTCCCTTTTTGGCTGGGCACACCTTTTATCTATGTAACACAAACTAAATTCGTGCCCCCTTCATTTACTTTGGCATACCCTTTGAAGTGTTAACACAACAATTTTTGTGCCTCCCTGTGACGCGCCTTTATGTTAACAACTAAATTATTGTGTCGTGTTTTGGTGAGCCAAGGTGCTCAAAATCAGAGTGTTGACAATACTAGAATTCCGCCGAGGGCGTAAATAATTCCGTGTTGACATGCGTATATCCACGCCAAAGGGTGCAAATTTTTACGTGTCGACACATGTTTTGGTGCGCCCCTAGAAAAAGTGGTTGGCACATTTATTGCACCTTTTCCTATATATAGGTGCATCTTCCCTGTCACTTTCACAATTGAAACACGTGATAAATTATATTCCTCTGCACCTGTCATCATGCCCGTCCTCCTCATATCACATTCATGGACCCCACTTCATCTCTCACTTTCTATATATATTTCTAGGTAAGTGGTCCTCATCCCTCTTGTGTTTTTTGTTGTTGGTTGTTTATGAATTTAGTGAAATGGATCTGAATCTTTCCCCCCCCCCAAACCATTTTTATCCTCTTTCCAAATCTGCTCGCCAGAAGGGGGCTCTGCCTAAAAAAATAAATCCTGACCTCTTTGCTGTGTTCCTCCCACTATCAAATCACGTCAAAAAAACCTGAAAGTAACAAACTAAAGAGGGAAGAAAACTTGAAAGTTGTCTTTGGGCTGTATTTTCCTTTAGGCACAATCGCCACCTCTATTACAAGAAACACAGTCGTGCCAAGAAGGTGCATCAACCTTGATTGCAACATACAGTATCCCTGTGCCATGTGAAAACCAAGTAAAATCCTAAATCAAGCATAGGCACATCCCCGTTACCAACAACAAAGTGTCATGCAAGAAATCCCTACGCCGCGCCAAATTCCCCCTGTGCGCATGCAATTTTGGTGTTACATACATTGATCTTGCGCCCTTCGGTGCACCAAAGTCTCATGTTACACGTAAATTACATGCACCATTGGCGCACCCTACCCCCATGCAACACCAAAATTATTTGCACCCAATGTAAAAATGCATAAATGGCGTAGGCGCATCCCTGCTTATAATAAAAATAATGTCATATGCAAAATCGTTACACCCTGCTCCCTTTGGCGCTGATTTTTTCCTTGTAACACTCTGATTCAGTGCACCTTTCTATTAACTTTACAGCCTGTAGTGTTCCTATGCCCTCTGCCCTGAGGCCTTAAAATTGATAACTCCTCATTCTGTAGTGCTTTAATGGAAGATCTGACAGCTAACATGGCTCTTTTACGTTGGACTTCACTCCTTCTTCTTGCAGATCAACAACTACACTTAGATCCATATATGTCTACATAAGGCAAAAAGCTAACCAAGTCAAAGGGTAAGGCTAAACTTACAGAAGAAGAGATGAAGTATAAATACCAGAGGGTCAGAATGCCTGAGTCCCAGGCAGAATGTGACCTAGACATAAGAGATTCCGAACTCAGTCACATCGACATGGAGGATTTCTGGGCCAGAAACAGGAGAGTCACAGGAAGTCCTTGGATGGACAAGCTGGTGGGTAGTGGACTACATTTTGCTGGGGGGATCCCTGTCAGCGCAGTAAACAATGAATTTATGATGGTGGTGGCCTGTTCTTATAATAAAGACACAAGGTGTGTCCAAAATGAAAAGGGTGAGGTCGTAATCAACCTCACTGCCCGGCACTTCGAGATCATGCTGGGCATTCCTCACTACGACACTTTGTGGTTGTAAGCCAGGAGGACTGCACAAAAGCATGGGAAGATAATGAAGACAAGTGCATGCAACTGATGAATGAAGTCTACTTAAAGAACAAGAAGGTGATAACCAGATGGCCATAGGTTATTCACCGCAGTGACTTCTCTGAGGAATTAAGCGACACCATCACATTCCTAAATAGAGTTTTTGGGCTTTCTGATGCCCATTACTTTCACAAATGGATGCTCAAGTACCTTGAAACTATGAACAAGAATGTGCCAGATCAACGCTTTGAGTGGGCAGAGATCATAAGAAGCACCATATTTGAGAAGCTCCAACAACTCACCACAACAAGGAGGTTCTACATGAACTCCTCTGTAGTCTATGTTGCATCCTCAGAGAGGGATTATCCAGCACTAAGCCGATGTGGGGTTTGGCCTCAGGTAAAGATATATGAGTACTACCCGGAGCTGAAGCTGGAGAACAGCATCCCACAGTTTACTAAGATCAACGATGCTTTCTTCTATGGCATTATCTGCCTTTTGAGGCCAAATATGACTCATGGTCAGATGACCAAGAGCATAGTCACAGTAACTGAGAAGTGGGGGGCACTATTTACCTAATTCCCCACCTTCACCTATCTCAGAGTGGCCAACTTCTTGGGGGAGCCCACCAAATTGCCGAGATATGCTAGCCCCAAGTTGATCCTGCTAGAGTTGTCCAGATAGCTCATAACCTACCATGAGAAGTGTTTGAAGAGAAAGAAGGGTGGAACTCTTTTCCCCCTCACAGTGGGTAGATACACCTAAATTTCTCACCACAAAGCCTGGGAAATGTTTGCAGAGCTAGAACTACTCAATCTAAAGCACAACTTCCCAGCGAGGCCCACTTTTGATCCAAGGAATTTCCTTCCCAAGGAAAAACTTGATCCAATCTACATTCCACAGATCGAGGACATCTATATCAACCTGTATCATAAGGTCAAACTTAGAAGGAATGATCACTCCCGCTTGGCCTTGGTAGAGATTATTCAATATGGCATGGCCATTGTTCCAAAGGGTTATCAAACTACCGATTAAGAAGTTGATCAGGTGTTTCTAGACAAAGATGGGGAGAACTGGCCGTTTGCTACAATTGACAGAACAAAAGCACCCCAGACCATTGAAGAAAGGGTCAAGGAGACACTATGGAGGACAGAACACTGGTGCAGAATGAATGGCCTTATCTACCTCAGAGTAGATTTCACTACATCCCCATTAGGAAACACACCTGTCAGGTCGAAGCATATGTCAAAAGGAAAAGGAAAGGATAAAGAGGGATAACCTAGCTCCACTCAAGAGGCTCCTGAAATCCCACCTTCCATCGTACAAGAACAAGTTGTGAGTCTGGTATCCCAAGAGAAAGAAGCGGCGGAAGGTGTTCTGACGGGCACATCCATTCAGGGTGTTGTCATAACTACAATTATCGAGGTCCCTTCTATTCCTTCTCCCTCTCCTCCTTCCCCTCCTCGTGTAACTCAAATGACCATTCCTTTGGTCATATCTTCTCCCCCATCTTCCACTATTCCCCCTTCCTCGTCTTTCATCTTCTCTTCTCTCACGGAGCTGTCCCCAACTATTTCTTCTCTCATCTCTCAGCTACCTTCCTTTCCTACGTCTATCTCTCCTACAGTATCCCTTCCTCCCATGAGCACTTTCTCAGCCTCCCTCTTGATGCCTCCACCAAGTGTCTCTACCCATTTCCCCTCATCCACTGCAGCTGCTCCCTCTTCCACCTCTGGTCCCGTTCCCTTAAGTCCAACATGGATCTCCCAACATCTGAGCTAGCAGAAGAGGAAAGTCCCCATTGTACCAATGGACTTTTCCATCATCCCAACAAAGGGGGCTAAGAAGCAAAATCCTATAACCTACTTCTCTCAGAGTGCATTAGGAGAAAGAATAATGGAGACTTGTAACAATGGTCATCGGTGATCATTGGTGATCCCTGAAAAACTTAGAGATGAGCAGGAGACTTGTGAGGTCATCGGTGATCATACAAAGGGTCCTGCCTAGGATCAACTTTAGCCCATGATCAGTAAGTTCATGGAATATCGGACCCAGTTCCACATCACCTCTCCCGAGGAGCAGCAGAAGCAAGATACCCCCTTTCAACCGCAAGATGAAGATGAATAACTTTCTTCCTCTTGGCTTCCTTTTGTAAATATCTAAGAGTATGTTGGTACAAATGATGACCTCATCCATGTTGCACCATGGGATGTTGTCATCCACCAAGTTGTCCAAAGTCAACATTGACTTTTAGATATTTTGTAGATATTTTGTAATTAGTTGTTGGTTGTTTTTTGCTCTCTCTCTTCTCCTTCTTCTATATATACTTGGATACTTGTTGTATTCAAAGTAGTGGATACTTTTTAGATGAAAAATAGAAGTGAGAAGAAAATACTTTGAGCTTTTTGTAACAGAAGAAAACGTTAATACAAATATTAAGACTTTTTGCTAAATATGTGTGTTATAGGAATTTAATCTTTCTTATGTCAAATTTATGTGTTTATTCTGTTGGATCTATCTCTAATTTTTTGTTATTTATTCATCAGTATTGCTTTGTTCATCTATGCAAGTAGGTTCGGCTTTGTTTACTACCAGCCCAAAAAATAGACCCTCTGACCTTTCTGCTTTGGAATTCATTTCTTTTTCTCCATCAGATCCATCCTGTATCCTCACCTCATTTCTTTCCTTCCTTTTCATAGTTGGAAATACCTCTATTGGGATGAGATCCGAAACCCCAAAAGGAAGAATATTGTGAGACTTGCACAGATTCCTGCTCGTAGAATAGCAATAAACCAATTTCACTTTGATGACTCAAAGAGGGGCTATGCCCTACACACTGTTGGCTCATCTATCCATAGATCTGTCCACTCAACATATTTTCGGACCAATAGTTTTTGGTAACTCCACTGGGGATCAAACGGATCTATCAGATCTATGATAGTAGTATGATAGAAAATCAAGAAAAATAAAGAGTCATTACCTGTTTGCAAATTTTAAAATTTTGTTCAAAATCCAAAATTTTTGCGAAAAGTGATTCGAACTGAAAATTTTCTTCAGACATCCATAGATCAGGACTAGTTAGAGATCTTTAGTTCACTATTTTCCAAAATTTCAAACCCTTACCAAAAAGTCAGCTTTAAGATCCGAAAATCAGCTTACTAAGTTGGTCATTATTTTATCCTCGTTAACATTTGTCATTAAACCACAATCGGTTTTCAAAAGAGGGATAAAATTAAATATTTAGAAAAGTACATGCTATTGGTTTTTGTCAGAAAAATTAGAAAATCAGCCAGTACAACCAAAAAGGAGTTTCTAAAATTTACTCCAAAATATTACAGATCTAGAAGGTACGCTGGTGGGTGAACCATTCACTCGTAGCAGAAGAGCTCGTGGAGTAAATGATCCTACTTTTGATCTACTTCAAAGGCAAAACTTCAGTGTCACACCGGCATGCTTCCCATCGCTAAGTTTAGCTGGCCGGTCATCTAGGAGTGTCTCACCTCCACGAAGGAAGCATCTCTGACAAGGAACATCCTCGTCTCTTTGCAATGTTTTGTTGCTTAGTGGAACTGTGCTTCTAGCTCACGTCCTTTTTCCAGCTGTCCAAATGGTGGTACCATGGGGAAATTCTATGGGCCCACTCGCTTTGCCACATCCTGTTCATGCACTCCCTCACGGAAACTGAAAGAATTTTCCTAAATTTGATGGTAACGGAAACCAAAGCATGGATTCACACATATCCACGTTCATCATGTCATGCAGTATCCTAGATGTGACCCATAAAGATGTGTCAGTTCACCTCTTTCTGGAGACCTTGCAAGGACCAGCAGTGGAATGGTTTCATCATTTGCCAGCCAGATCTATCACCAGTTGGCCCACCTTACGGACTGCATTTGAAGAAAGATATAAGCCTTCAGAGGATGCGTTCATGTTACTATCCAAGATCACTCACCTAAAGAAGGAGGTCAATGAAACCATGCATGATTTCATCACCTGTTTCAATTCACTAATCAACTGGGTTCCACCTACCATGCTGCCAACACCGGAAAATCAAAAGTGTTTCTTCGTGAACGCCATGAGCTCAAAAGTAAGTTTCTTGCTCTTGAAAGAATAAGTCACTACTTTGGTTCTCACCCAAGCCGCTGCCATACAGATTGAAGATAACTTGCTAATATCTGGAAAATTAAAAAGAGAACCATCCAAGTCTAAAGTTTTAGTTCCTTCTCTTGCCTCTTCATCTGATCCAGCATTTCAAAAGATGGTGAATGATTTGCTCGCATTAGAAAAGCAGCTATCTCAGTCTTCTCCTGGCTCTTCATACCGGGATATCCCACAGAGAAATTTACTTCTAATAACGTCTCAAAAAGGTCATGCCTACCTACAACTGCTCCACAGTTGGCATTCCAGGCCCCTCCTGTCAATGCTTTAGCCGAAATCGAAGAAGAGGAGCAATATTATGAAGAACCTTCATCGCTAGGTGAAGATGATCAAGATGTCGGTGAACCAACTGGTGACTCTACTATTGGGTACATGGAATTTTATGAGGAAGAATCTGACAAAGAGGATGGTACCCAAGGATATGCAAGCGGGCAGTCATATATTGTTTTTACCTGCTCGCAAGGAAAAGAAGCAGAAGTGGCTGCCAATATGTAGAAAGTGAAGGTTGTGTCACACATGCCTCCAACCATCGCTAAACGAGGTAGTCCCCTTCCTACTCAACCTGTTATTAAGTCTTTTTCAAAAAGATATTTTTCCCCTATCTCCCCTCCAAATCATTCCTCACATATTCCTATCAATACCGGTAATCATACCCTACCATCGCAAAATGAGGGACTCATTCCTTCATCAACGCAACCCTTGGCCACATTTGACATAATTGATCACGCTAAAAAGACCAAGATCCAAATGTTTGAAGCCAAGTATCTTCAGTCCAATCCTGATCAGCTTGTAAGGTTGACCGAATACATCCAAAGCCAAGCTGTCATAACTACTCATGTGTCCCCAAAAGGAATCCTTTCTACTCCTTCTGCATCTCGCATAAATGTTGCCTCAACATCTACGTCAGGCAAGATAGAACCTTTCTATCTCTCCCTCCTAATCAATGGCCACAAACTAAGCAACTGCATAATTGATTCTGGGGCTTCTGATAACGTCATGCCAGAAATGGTCACCCATGCCCTAGGCCTCACCCTTACCAAGCCTTTTGGTAGATGTTATTCCTTGGGAACCAAGCAAGTTCCATTGATCAGTCAAATCAAAGATGCATAGTTTGCATTTGCGGTATTCCCAGAGAAAAGAGTGAAGATGACCGTCCTTGTTGCCGATAGTCTAGCAAAATACAGAATTCTATTAGGAAGGAGTTTTTGCAATGAGGTTGGTGTAGAGATTCATATGGACTGGTCTAAGGCTAGAATCCCCGTCAAAGGTATAATGCAAACTTTGGAGCCGGAATCACAAAAGAAGTACTTGGTTACTAACTTCGATGACCCCAAAGCCCAAATTCTCTTCGAATCATTAGGGATGGGAAACTATTTCTTGTCTACTGAGTTTGACAAAATGGATGTCCTCATCCAAGAAAAGGATCTTAATGAGATCTAGACATTACAGTTTGATGGCAGTTGCGCGACTAGTGGGTGCGGCCTTGGAGCCGTGCTAATATCTCCCAAGGAGGAGATTATCCCTCTCTCTTTCAAGTTAAAGTTTTTCAACATGAATAATACTGCTGAGTATGAATCTTTGCTACTTGGCATGCAAGCCACAAGGGAAAGAGGAATCAAGAATTTGAAAGTACAAGGTGATGCAGAGCTGGTCATAAATCAAGTTAAAAGGATATACCAAGTGAAGAATGAAAGGCTCAGACATTACCACAACGTGGTATGGGACAGTATTGAGGAGTTTGATGCTTTTTCAATAAAGCCATCCCAAGATCTTAGAATGACATGGCTGACTCATTAGCCATCTCAGCATCCCTCATGCTCCCCCACCCAGCATTGAAAATAGAGACATATACCATTGAGGTGGTTTTCTGCCCAAGCGTGCCAGATAATTCTCAGCACTAGTAGCTATTCAATGATGACAATCAACTCATTGCCTTTCTGGAAAAGGTAGAGAATTTCAGTGAGCTTCATTTTGAAGGATCCACTTCTGCATGTCGTGAATCTATTACTGATCAAGACGAAGAAATGCATAGAAGTGATGGCATATGTCAGCTCAAAGGAAATAAAATTCCAAAAGGCCTGGTTTCTCTAGAGTGTTTGTTTGACAGGCACGATCATTTTGTCAAGAAGAAAAGGTGAGATGATCCTAACTCCTCCCCAGAAACTAAACCGGTCAATTTAGGTTCGGTAGAACATCCACAGTTTGTGAACATCGGAAAATGTTGCACACCCGAAGAAAACTAGAAATTCGTCAAATTGCTAAAGAAACACATGGATGTATTGGCATGGTCCTACATTGATCTAAAGTCTTTCAAGCCAAAGGACATCCAACATGACATCCCATTGAAAGAGGATGTCAAACCCTTTCCCCAGAAGTAGAGGCACTATAATCCTAAGGTCTCAGGTACTATCCAGGCTGAAATTTAGAAGATGTTGGACACAAGGATCATTTTTCCTATCCATCACAGTACCTGGATCATGAACATTGTGCCAGTATGCAAGAAGAATGGAAAGATACGTATATGCGTGGATTTTCATAACTTCAATCAAGCATCCTTGAAGGAAAACTACCCACTTCCCATAATGGATCAAGTTCTACAGGTAGTAACTGGTTTGGAAATGTTGTCCATGCTTGATGGTTTTTCAAGCTACAATCAGATTGAAGTCTCACCCGAAGAATAATTCAAAACAGAATTCACTACCCCCTGGGACACATTCACCTATAGCAGGATGCCTTTTGGTCTGACCAACACCGGCACTACTTTTCAGCAGGCCATGGGCTTCGCGTTCAAAGGTATGATGGGAAAGGTCATCGTAGTCTACTTGGATGACTTAACTGTGTTCTCTAAATAGTGAAATGATCATTGTGATCATTTAGAGCAAGTATTAATTAGATGCCGAGAACATGGGATCTCCCTAAATCTGAAAAATTCTATTTTTGGAGTCACAGAAGGAAAGTTGGTGGGAGATGTTGTTAGCAAAGAAGGGATAAAGATAGATGCCAAAAGGGTTAGGGCTATTCATAGCCTTACTTTACCCACAAGCAAGACCGGCATTCACTCTTTCTTCGGAAAAGTGAATTTTCTCAGGCGCTTTATTCCTGATTTTGCTGAAAAGACTCGCCACATATCAAACATGATGAAAGGATCACCAAATTTTTGGTGGAGCGAAGAAGGAAAGAAGTCGTTCGAAGATATAAAATCCTCCATCACTCACACACCAGTCCTAGTATGTCTCGATTTCTCCAAGGATTTTATCATGTATAGCTATGCATCTGAGCATACTATATTGGCCATCTTAATGCAAAAGAATTCTGAAGATGTTGAATCCCTGATTGGGTTCATGAGCCCTCCTCTCAAGCCTCACAAATTAAAAATGTCTTAGTTGGAAAAGCATGCCTTCGCCATTGTCAAAGCAGTCAAGAATTTCAGGTATTACATTCTAAATTCTCACACAATCGTACCGGTCCCTGAAATAGCAGTCAAGTCAATCCTAACTCAATAGGAGTTAGGGAGTTTGTGAGGAAATTTGGTTACAAAATTCCAAGAGTATGATCTAGATATAAAACCAACCAAGCTGGTAAGAGGCAAGGGCCTATGTGAGCTCATGGCTGAAAACCGAGATTCAGAAGACCCTGAGGAAAAGGGTGATTACACTGAAGGAGTACAAAGCCAGCTGGAGAAAGCTGATTCTGTACCCATGGTTCTATTTGTCGCCACCAGCGATAAATGGTATTCTGATATCGCTTTCTTTCTCACTTATGGTGAATGTCTAGCTCATCTAACTTCAAAGGAGAAACATGCTATAAATCTCAAAGTGGCCAGATATGTCATCTGGAATGACTGTTTATACAAATGTAGAATAGATAGCATCTTCTTGCGATGTGTTGATAAGCCACAACAAATAAAGCTACTGGAGAGTTTTCATGATTTAGCCTATGGTGGTCACTTCTCCTCTTTCGTGACGGCACACAAGATCATCCGGGGTAGGTACTATTGGCCGACATTGTTCCAGTATACAGCCACCTAGGTAGAAAAGTGTGAGCTCTGCCAACAATTTGTCGACAAGCCAAAATTGGCTTCTTTTCCCCTCAGGCCAGTCGTTATTGATGAACCATTTAGATTGTGGGACCTATCTCCAAAGAGTTGGACCATGCAAGGTTGCAACATGAGACCTTCCAGAAAATTCTCGACTGCTCAGTCGATGATAAAGTTTGGCATTTTTGATCACCCCAGGGTACCCAGCAAGATCCTTGCTATGTTGGATTACCGGGTCGATCAGATGGAGTTTGTCCTGGATAAAATTGAAAAAGTCAAGGAGGAAGCCCTAGATGTAATGCACCAAATGGAGCAAATTGTTCTAAGAATGTCTCCAGGCTTGCTTACTCCTTATTTTTCCTTGAGGAAAGCAGACGAAACTATTCAGAGCTTTAAGGAGATCATCTCGCAAGGGCTAGGGCCGAAAGATACTTTTGACACCGAATGCATCAACAACCTTCTGGCTTGCCGTGATTTTGTGGGGTTCCTGATGGAGGCAGGAAATGAATATTTCAAGCTCCCTGAAAAACTTAGAGATGAGCGGGAGACTTGTGAGGTCATCGGTGATCATACAAAGGGTCTTGCCTAGGATCAACTTTAGCCCATGATCAGTAAGTTCATGGAATATTGGACCCAGTTCCACATCACCTCTCCCGAGGAGTAGCAGAAGCAAGATACCCCATTTCATCCGCGAGAGGATGATGAATAACTTTCTTCCTCTTGGCTTCATTTTTTAAATATCTAAGAGTATGTTGGTACAAATGATGACCTCATCCATGTTACACCGTGGGATGTTTTCATCCACCAAGTTGTCCAAAGTCAACATTGACTTTTAGATATTTTGTAGATATTTTGTAATTAGTTGTTGGTTGATTTTTGCTCTCTCTTCTCCTTCTTCTATATATACTTGGATACTTGTTGTATTCAAAGTAGTGGATACTTTTAGATGAAAAATAGAAGTGAGAAGAAAAGACTTTGAGCTTTTTGTAACAGAAGAAAACGTTAATACAAATATTAAGACTTTGTGCTGAATATGTGTGTTATGGGCATTTAATCTTTCTTATGTCAGATTTATGCATTTATTCTGTTGAATCTATCTCTACTTTTTTGTCATTTATTCATCAGTATTGCTTTGTTCATCTATGCAAGTAGGTTTAGCTCTATTTACTACCAGCCCAAAACATAGACCCTCTGACCTTTCTACTTTGGAATTCATTTCTTTTTCTCCTTCAGATCCATCCTGTCTCCTCACCTAATTTATTTCCTTCCTTTTCACAGTTGGAAATACCTCTATTGGGATGAGATACCAAACCCCGGAAGGTAGAATATTGTGAGACTTGCACAGATTCTTGCTGGTAGAATAGCAATAAACCAGTTTCGCTTTGCTGAATCAAAGAGGGGCTATGCCCTACACACTGTTGGCTCATCTATCCATAGATCTGTCCACCCGACAAATTTTCGGACCAACACTTCCATATCTTATCATGTGAGATAGCCTGGATGGGAAGCACAGAAGCATTGCCACCTTCATTATGGGTTCACAAGTTGTATTCTACCCTACAAGGTTTTACGTGCACATGGTACATTTATTCTTAGAATGCTGCTAGATAGGGAATTGACAAGATTTAGTAGTTGATCTCATTCAAACATTCAATTATCAGAGTACAAATCCCTTGGTGGATAAGACATTACAGGTTGTCAAGCACCTTACCATTGGAGATAGTGCCATGACAGAAAATAGGCTATTGGAGTTGCTAGGTGAACCTATCCTAGAGGTGTGCTTTGAGGAAGAAGAAAAAGAAGATATACATCTTGAGAGATCATGTTTGGAAAAAGAAAAGGGGAAGATGGTGTATGTTATTGATGGTGAAGAAGTGGAAAACTTGGATGTTGACCATTCTATAGGGACGCACGAAGTCATAGACAGTGCTAATGAATGGATGTACACCTACCATGAGCCTTTAAAGACAAATAAGGTTAACATTGGCTCACATGAATAGCCTAAAGAGGCTATCATTAGAGATTATTGGTCAAATAAGGAAGTCCCCATGATCATTGATCTTTTACGTGATTTTGAGGATTTATTCCCGCACATGTATCATGAACTTAAAGGCGTCCACCATTCCCTAGAGGAGATGAGGATAAAGCTGAAGGAATGTGCATGCCTAGTCAAGAAAAGACCATACTGAATGAATCCTAACCTGCATGTGAAGGTTATGGAGGAAATAGCTAATATGATAGCATCGGGCATTATTGAAGTTGTTGAAGAGTCAAAATGGATGATTCCAATGGTAATTATCATCAAGAAGGACGGAAGGATAAGGATCTGTGTTGATTACAGGGACCTGAATGAAGTATGTATCATTAATCCTTTCCCAACCCCATGTACTAAATAAATCTTAGAAGGATTGGCAAGGCACAAGGTCTATTCTTTCACAAATGGATTCTCAAGCTATCACTAGGTAAGGATAGTGAAGGAGGACCAAAGGAAGAAAAAATTCACCACTAAGTGGGGAAGTTTTTCCTATACGGTCATGTCATTTGGATTGAAGAATGTTCCTGTTGTGTTCTCACACATTTTGGTACAAGATATCTAGGGCTTGATCCATAAATTCCTTCAAGTCTACCTAGATGATTGGACAGTATATGGGTTAGTGAAGCACTATTGTGACAACTTAAGCCTAATGTATGAAAGGTGTCGGCAGTTGAGGATATCCCTTAACATTAAGAAATGTGTATTTGCTACCCTATTTGGAACATTATTGGGGCATATCATATGTAAGGAGGGCCTACTATTAGATCCTATAAAATTTGAAGTAATTGTGGGATTAAGGGAACCTACTAATGAAAGCACAGTGCGCAGATTTCTTGGGCATACGAGGTACTGCAGGAAGTTCATCAAGGGATATGCCAAGATCGCCACACCTTTAAAAGAGTTTCTTAGACATAAGGGTGCCTTTCATTGGGGAGAAGCACAACATAATACATTTGACATTTTGAAGGATATGCTTGTCACCGCACCCATCCTACGTTTCCCTTCTTGGGATAAGCCTTTCCATGTTTATGTGGATTCCTCAGGAAGAGCCATTGGAGCAGTACTTGCATATCCTGGTGAGGGGATTTTCGATCATCCTTTGTGTTTTGCAAGTAGGAAATTGACACCAGCGGAGTATAATTACACTTTGATTGAGTGCAAAGCATTTCCAATGATCAACACACTTCATAAATTCAGACTGTATTTGTTGGCAACCCCTTTTATATTCTACATTGACCATATGGCATTGAAATACTTGGTTAAAAATCCCGTTCTACAAGGGCCCATATGTCATTGGGTACTATTATTCCAAGAATTTGAGTTCACAGTGGTTGTCAACCTAGGAAAAAATAATTCTAGACCTAACCATTTGTTTAGGATTGATTCAGGGGAGTATACGTAGAGTATTGAAGAGACTATGCCAGATGTGTAACTGTTTAGGTTATGGCGCGTGCCCTTGGATTTCTAGTATATTATAGTATTTATCAAAATAGGTGTGGCACCAGATGGAATGAAGGCCTTAGAAAAGAATAAGTTGGCCATATGTAGCATGCCCTACATGTTAATTAGTGGAGACCTATACAAAATGGGTCATGATGAGGTTCTACACTGATGCGTACTAGAACATAAGTGCATTGCAATTATGGAAGAAGCACATGGTGGGATTGCAGGAGGAAACTATGTGGGAAATGCAATAGCGTAGAAGATTCTACTCACAAGGCTCTGGTGGGATACCATTTATCGAGATTGCATTGAGTTTTACAAGGCCCATGACCATTGCCAACGCCTTTGCAAACCTAGAAAAAGGGATGAAATGCCCATATAACCAATAGCCAGCACGGAACCGTTTGAGAAATGGGCTATCAAATTTTTCAGACCAAGCTTAATAGTGGTGTGAAGGAATGGTTTGTGGTATATCCTCACTTGCACTGATTATTTGACAATGTGGGTAGAGGTAGCGCCTACAAAGGATTGTAGAGTGGTTACCACTGCTAGATTTTTATGGGAAAACATAATTAGTAGGTATGGATGCCCATTGAGTTTGACAAGTGATAGAGGTATGCACTTCCTCAATGAAACGGTAAGGATTTTACTATCAGAATTCATGGTGGCCCATCAAAAAACTACTCCCTATCACCCTAAGGCAAATGGAACTACTGAGGCATTTAACAAAATACTTAGCCACACATTGACTAAATTTTTGTATGTTGGTAGACAGGATTGGGATCACAAAGTATCAGGTATTCTTGTGGCATATAAAACAACCTACAAGAGGTTGAATAAGGCCACGCTATTTCAATTAGTGTTTGGTGTGGAGGTTGTCCTATCAGTTGAATTCATGTTACTTTATCTACATATAGCGCACACGAGAGGATTGGTTGATGAACAAGCACTGGAAGTAGGAATTGATAAGTTAATGGAATTGGATGAAAGATGATCACTCATCAGGTGGAGCCAGAAGATGGAAAAATCAAAACAAAAGGCGTGGCATGATTGTCACATTAAGAACAATAAGTTTGAGGTTGGGTAGATGGTCTTACTGTATGATTCAAAGTTTCTGTGCCATCCTGGGAAGTTAAAAGTGTATTGATTAGGTACATGCATCATCTCTTACATCCTTGATTTGAGTGCATGCCAGTTACAAGTGCTGGATGGGATGATATTTCTAGGACACTTCAACGGGATTAGGTTAAAGCCCTACTATAAATAAGTCTTCTGGGTGTTTGTAAATAAGGCAATATTGCCAATTAGTTTAGGATTTCCTTTAGTGCATTTTCTTTTCTTGTGCTTCCCTTTCTCATTTTTGTTTTTGTTGTGCCTTGGGCACTAGTAATATCATTCCTTTTTTAAGGTTGTAACTGCATAGAGGTGTTTCACTCGGAATGTTTCGTTCCTTTTAGAAATAGATAAGGGTTGGGGCTAGGAGGAATACCTGTAGAATGTTGAGATGATGTGCACGTACCGTAGAGAAAGATCAGGCTGACTGCGAAGAACTCCTTTTTCTCTTGGAAGGACTACCTGCAAATAAGAACACAAGACCACAAGATTTTAATTAGACAATAAATGAGGAAACTGCCTTGGGCCCAGGAAATATAAAACTTCCTTTCAAAGGTGGTCAGTTCCCTTGCTAATATGAATTAACATAAAAAACTATAAGATATCAATTAAATTGCTTTGTTGAACTGGGTAGGGGAAAAGCTGGTCATTGGTTATAGTCAGTATAACCGATGGCGGTTACTGATAACCGATGGCGGTTACTGATGATCGATATCAATAGAGTCTAGGATCTGAAGGTTAGTTGTTTTGTGGGGTGGTGGTGTTATTTGGTAGTTTTGTTATTTGTAGGGCTGTATATAGGTAATATTAGGAAATAGGGTGATGAGATCTAGATGAATGACAGTTAGATGCAATGACACATTGGGTAGTGGATCTAAGAATGGATTTATGAGGACTTATGATTCAAAAAGTCGAAGAAATGTTATTAAAGAGTACATGCAAGAAGTAGCTTACTGATTATTCTCGGAGATGCAAGTCCAAGAGCTCTGATGGCAAAGGTAGAACTGAGGAAGGATGGTCTGGCACACAGCAGATCAAATCAGCTGAGTATCACAGGGCTCTGGTATCTAGTTGCAGTCCTGGGCTTGCTCTCCCTTGCTGCTAACTCTCCTTGTCTCTTCACTTGTCTCTGCTCAGTCAAGTAAAGATCAGGGTTTTCTCGATCGCTCCTGATGCTCTTTCTTGATTCAAAGAATCCTTTTCTCTGATCCAAAAATGAAATTCTGATCCTTTGTTTTTGGTTTGGGGAGCCCATTTACAGGGAACCGATGGCGGTTGCGTAACCGACGGCGGTCGAGTAGGAACCGGCATCGGTAAGGAAAAAGTAGGCTATTTTTAGTAAAACAACCCACCTTCCCTGCTTTTCTCCTGAGAGATTAGTTGCGGGCTTGGTCAAGTGACTAGAAGGTCGGTTTTAGGTGCAAGAAAGGGGTCCTTAGTCATGGGTGTAGGTGTAGACCAAGTTTTAGGTTTTAATTAGGTTAGTTTAGGATTAGGGCTAGGTCATGATGAGGTGGCAAAATGAGGTGGCAGGTGAGGTGATGGGGATTTATCAATTACAAGGTAATTAATAAATAATTGTGTAAGGTTTAGGTAATGAGGTTAGGTTGCGAAATGGGATGTGGGTCACAAGGGGTCGTAAGACATGAATTTGGTGTCTACATTATCCCCTTATTGTCGTGTAGCTTGTGTTGTAAAGCTGCGCGGACAATAATATGAAGTGGTTTCTCCTGTTAAGGATATAGGTAATCCCCCTCAAATCTATCACGGATTGAGTGAACGGGAAATCAGGGATAGGGTTGATAAAGGGTACATGTTGTAGAGAGGATGGTAAGGTGGTGGGGGAGGTCCAAGGTAGCGGACGCATGTTGAAATGCAATAGGGCGACTAGGGTACATGATTTGGCGAGAAAACTAGCAATGTATAGGCAAAGGTCGATAGTTTATCCAAACAAGGGTGATATAATCCTGGTATCCAAGGCATAGGAAGTAGCTCCAGGGTATATAACAGGTAAGGTACAGGAACGTTTAGGCGTGTTCGGCAGTACCAAATGGTTGGTTTGGTTGAGATAAACGTCATGGTCTAGGTCTAGGCAAAGTTGGTCGACAGATCAAGTCAAGGACCCTAATCATGCTAAAACATGAACAAGTGAGCTCGATTGAACAAAAGGTACAGGATGGATGGATAAAATAAAATGTTGATTGTGGGTATGGTATTGAAGTGATACGGTCGTGGTTCGGGCCAAGTTGTTAGGTTACAGCCTTGGGTCGGGCCGGATGGTGAGGGTGAGGCCTTGGGTCGGGCCAAGTTGTTGGGTGGTGGCTTTGGGTCGGGTCGGATGGGTAAGGTGAGGCCTTGGGTCGGGCCAAATGGGTAGGTTGAGGCCTTGGGTCGGGCCAAGTGGGTAGGGTGAGGCCTTGGGTCGGGAAAAATGGGTAGGGTGAGGCCTTGGGTCGGGCCAAATGGGTAGGTTGAGGCCTTGGGTCGGGCCAAATGGGTAGGGCGAGGCCTTGGGTCGGGCCAAATGGGTAGGTTGAGGCCTTGGGTCGGGTCAGGCCGAATAGGTAGGTTGAGGCCTTGGGTCGGGCCGAATAGGTAGGTTGAGGCCTTGGGTCGAGCCGAATAGGTAAACAAATGGTGTTCAACAAAGGTGGATATAGGTGATATGTGGTTAAAAAGGGGGCAAATGGTAAATAAGGGCAAAAAATTGGGGGAAAGTTGGCAGAAAAACCGATGTCGATTCTACATGACCGATATCGGTTAAGGGACCGATACCGGTTCATTAGGGCAAAATGAAACCGATATCGATTAAGGGAAAAAAAACCTATAAAAAGAAAAATACGGCTTGTCATTGTCACTTTTGTTATTTGAAAACCAAATTGATTTGTCTTACATGGAGAGTTGAGATTGGAGGTTTTATTGAGTGAGGTGGAGCTATTTTGCTGGAGGAGTGAGTTGTTTGCGGGCCCAAGTGAGGAGGAGGCAGCAGTTGATTGGCCGGGGACCCAGCAGATCAGAATTGGAGCTATAGCACAGGCAGGAGGAGCAGGAGGGGCTGGACCAGCTGGACCACCACCACCCATCCCACCATGATGACGTGTCGTCGTTCGGGTATGTTCGGAACTCTTTATTGTGTGCATTTGAATGGTGTTAAGCTAAATTGGGGGTTTGGGTAGGAATTTACATGTTTTAGGAAATAATGAATAAATGGACGTAATTTGAAAAACGAAGAGGATAGATGGGTAAAATAGGGAAAGGTGGCTGGGTGGGTAGATAAGTAGAAAAATGCAAAAATGTGGGTGGGGGGGCCGTGCGGGGGCTCGGCTCCAGGAAATGAGAGTGACCGATGTCGGTTGCTAAGCGACCGGCATCGGTCGTAAAATTCGAGGGGCTGGGTTCTGTGTGGGTGACCGGCGTCGGTCGGTGGTTGACCAGCGTTGGTGGGAAGAGGGCCGTGGTTAGTTGTTTGGGACCGGTACCGGTCCGGGGTTTATGGGGGGTTTGTGTGGGTTTGTTTTGTTTTGGGTGGGGTGGGTTTGGTTTTGGGCTGGGTGGGTTTTGGGTTTTGGGTTGGTTTGTTTTGGGCTAGGTGGGTTTGGTTTTGGGTGGGGTGGGTTTGGTTTTGGGCGTGGGTTTGGTTTTGGGTTGGATGGGTTTTGGGTTTTGGGTTGGTTTGTTTTGGGTGGGGTGGGTTTGGTTTTGGGTTGGGTGGGTTTGGTTTTGGGCTGGGTGGGTTTTGGGTGGGGTGGTTGAAGGTAGGTTGCTAGAGGGGGGGGGTTATAGAGTTGGGGTGTGGTTGGGGGGATAAAAGGGGGTTCAGAGGGTAAAGTAGATGTTGTGATAAAGAGTAGGTCTAAGGATGTGGGTTGGTTTTACAGGCACGTCAGCAGTTGACGATGCGGGATAGGATGCCCCCGCTATTGGTGCGGATGTGGCCACACATATCTGCGGCTCATTGGGCGATCATGCGCAAGGTGGGACTCGGCGGAGTCCAGCGATACAGAGATATTGATAGAGATCACAGCCTGATGGTCGCCCTCATCGAGAGATGGGATCCGGCGACCAATGTGTTCCATCTCCCGACCGGAGAGATGACCATCACATTGGAGGATGTGTATCGCATCCTTCGACTGTCGATCGAGGGGGAGGTAGTGTTCCAGGTAGATTCGGAGATGGCGATGGACAACATCCTGCAGGTGTTTGGAGATGCAGCCGCGCTACTTACCTATCACAGCGCGAGTATCGGGTATGGTGACATGTACCGTGCGCACCGACACGAGACACGATTGGCTGTGTTGATGATGATTGGGATCACCTGCTTTGCCCTCCCGGACTCAGAGGGAGGCCGTTTTCCACAGGCATTGATGGGGGTGCTGCTTGAGATGGTGGAGGAGCATACTTGCTATGCGTGGGCACCAGTGTATCTGGTGCAGCTATACAGAGAGCTCTGGGGTTATCACCGGATGCGGTAATTTGGTATTTGTTCGACTTTTTTACTTCACTATTGGGCATATGAGCACATCATATGCATCAGACCAGTAGGGCTGCCCCAATAGCCAGGGCCACAGGTTATATATAGATACGGCTTTCAGAGGTGGTTGGGAGTCGTGGGGAAGCCATGAGCAGTGCTTGCGGGGAGAGACGTTGCCTACTACAGACATTTGTTAGAGGGCCTGACAGCGGTAGATATCATATGGAGACCTTACAGAGGTCATCACCCGCATAGAGGAGGCCGTGTACAGTTACGCTGGATCCAGTACACTTTCTGGATAGCAGGACGGAGGCTGGGAGAGTACGAGAGGATACCCCTAGAGAGGGTACGCAGGTAGATGGGGCTGAGACAGGATGAGCCACTTCCCTTCCCTCAGTACAGGAGGGATGATGTAGAGGCCCCACTGCCTGCACCATAGCCCTTGGATCCAGATTGGGTTGCTGAGAGGCCAGCAGATGACACAGTAGATGATGCTGGTTGTACAGGAGCATACATGGTGTGGTGGGCTGGTCAGAGAGCGGCGAGGGTAGCACAGCCCGCACAGCCAGACTTGGCAGCTGTGACGGCAGAGAGAGATCAGCTCAGGGGTCAGGTGCAACTCTTACAGGGGTAGCTTACTGTTGCGCAAGCATAGATAGGGGTCTTACAGGGGCAACTAGCCCAGGCTTAGGTATAGGCACAGGCAGCAGTACCAGCAGCAGCACAGCCACAGCCCCAGGCACAGGTATAGATACCACCGCCAGCAGCGGCACAGCCACAGGCACCACCAGCATAGGCACAGGGGGTACTGGCAGTAGGAGTTTGGGGACCAGCCCCAGTACCGACGGTGGCATGGGATAGATACATGGAGGCGAGAGCGGAGGCCCGGTACTATCAGGATGTTCTTGATAGTACCGGAGCTGAGTATCAGCCATATGCGGCACACTGAGCGGAGACCTCGCGTAGTCAGAGATCGCAGGGAGGTGCAGCCACAGCCGGCATGTCTGTTACAGGAAGGAGGCGAGAGGCGCCACAGGGACCAGCAGGGAGAGGTGCTGAGGGCGGTGGGGAGAGCTGAGGGATCCCTGCATTGTTTTTGTATTTGTATATTGGATATGGGCACCGGTCTGCGAACCGGTTATGTTTATAGAGGCCTGCGTGCCTACATATTACTCATTTATTCATTCATTCATTCATTGTATACCGGCCTGCGAGCCGAGTACGGGTTGTACAGTTGGTACCGGCCTACGAGCCGAGTATATTTTTGATATGAGGGACCGGCCTGCGAGAAAGAGTCGAGATTATTGATAGTTATTGCAGCCTGCGTGCCGGCTTTGTTGGATTATGAGATCACAGAGGCCCTGATGTAGGGCACAGTGTATATTTGAAAACTTGTATATATATATATATATATATATAGATGATGTTTTGATCCATATGCAGTGTTGAAAATGTTTTTTAAGTATTTCGTCAATGGTTTGTGGTATAGAATATATGATGAGTTTAATTGACATGTTGATATATGGATGATGTGTTATATGATGAAATGTTGCATGTTTTGGGCTGGTTTTATGACATTGTTATCTATGTATCTGATAAGTTGGATCCAAATGATGTATAGCCAAGATGAGATCATCCTCTATTTCAGTAGCTGTTGACTGAGCAGTAGCCAAATCTGGGATAACCGACCTTCTCAACAAAAAGCTTATATCAGGAGGTTGAGCATTGATGAAGAAGCATTTTTGGTTTTCCGGAGTAGGTACAGCTATTTCTGGAATCTTCCGGATCAGCTTGTTGAACTTAGCCACGAATTCCCGCATAGGTTCATGCGATTCTTTCTTCATGTGTGTGAGCTGAGCTAATAAAGCATGAGAATCTTCAGCTGGTTTGAAACGTGCTTCGAACTTAGTCCGCATGGTAGCCCAGTTTGGGATGCATGCATTTGGAAGGTGATATAGAACCATTCAGCTGCTGCTCCCTGCAACGTTTCAACGAAGAGTCGGACGGAGACATCTTCATGGGCCACTCCGAGGACACCGCATGCAACAAAGAAAGATGCAATGTGCTCATCAGGATGCTGCTTCCCATCTCCATTGAACTTGGGAATATTTTTACGAGATCCACGTGGTAACTCATTCAATGGAGGGGTCAAGGAAAGAGGACCAATAACTGCACCCCAAGGCACAGGTTGAACCGCCATCCTTCTGAAAAGAGTGCGTACAGGGATCCGAGTATCAGACAAGAGTAGTGCACGACAAGTTGCAGATGCTTCCCCTTCCACAGGGATCCAGTTTCTCTGAAAAGGTGAAGAACTTCTGGCTCGATTAGACAATGCTGTTGGGAGGGAGAAACACTGAAATTGTGCTGTTGCAGTAACTCAAAGAGTGGATCAATTAATCACCTTGAGCTCGGCGAGACCGAGTGAAGATCTTCCTGGCCAGCTTGAACTGAAAGGAGATCTTGTTGAAAAAATAAGGCAAATACGGAGTCACCAGACACCGAGAAGATAAGCTTTATACTATAGATCCGTATTCCCCAGCGGAGTCGCCAAAAACTGTTGGTTGGATATTTGTCAAACCAAAAATATGAGGTTCAACCACAGTACATGGGATTAAATCCCTCCAAAGACAGGTGAGGCTGCCTGGGATTGCTATCTAAATCCCAGTAAAATAAAGCAATATATCAACCACAAATCTAACCAGGGGGTTGGGATGAAAAAACGCAATGCCTTGGATTTTTGAACATAATTAGGAAACGATTAAGTGAAAAAAAGGGTAAAACAAGTACCACATGAAAGAAATATACAAAATCACACCTTATCTAAAGACAAATCAATTGGCCGTTGTTGGGTTCCTGGGGAAACATGAATCATGCAAAGGAATAGTGAAATTATAGAAATCACACATTCAGGAGACCCATCATGGTCCCTCTCGAGAATATCAACACCTTTCTTTGAAATGAGATAAATTTAAAAATATATAAAAAAATTTACATTCCTGCAGAACCCCTAGATTATAATCAAAAATGATTCAAATAGAATATTGCAAGGAAATCACGGTAAAAACGTATATAGCATTAACTCAAACCATTTCACCCTTGCCAAACAAATCAACGAAATACATTCGATTCAAATATTGTTTCTAATGAAATTAGGTAGATCTCGTAGAAACTGTCGATGTGATTTTAAAGGGAAATGAGGTATAAGGAAAGAAATAGAAACGTATTTCTTTCGAGTAAACACAGAGCACGAAATGATAATCATACGAGTTTTAGATCACAATGTAATGTCCGAGATAATTAGAAACACTGAGATTCTATGCAAAGAATAGCTTAAGATCATGAACATAAGAACACTGTCTAAAATAATATATTTCACAACACAAAGTCTGTAAAACAATATCAACTATTCTTCAAAATGATTGAAAGAAAACACAAAAGTTTTTCTCCTTTCCAATAGCCTCTTAATGCTCCAAAAATTCTCGACCCTTTGGAATGCACAGGCATCCCTTATTTATAACAAAAGGAACTAGAGATAAAAAGGACAGATCCTAAAAAATAGCATGTTAACTGGAGTTCAGTTTTGCATGATTCTCACGCAGGAGATCAAGTCAAAGTATGAATCAAAAAAATATGACAAAACGGAAATAAAAAAAAAACATGTCAATCTAAAAAATAGAAATGACATGTGACGTTGGGACTTAATCCGAAATCATCATCTTTTGCTCCTTTCTCTTTTTCTTCCTCCAGCTGAGACTTTGTTCTGAAATTCCTGGGAAACTTCTGAATAATGCCTTGCATTTCATTCTCATCAGGTGCAGTGGAATGATCATTCCACATTTCGCAGGTCTCATGAATATCACTGGCACTGCCGGGAAAGCTTTTCAATCTTTTGCTGAGCTTTCTTAAGGCCTCCAAAGTATGTTCAATCCTTACAAACTGACCAATGACTTCAAGGTCAAATCCGTGTACAGGTTCATGCTGAACAGATTCTTGGACTTGTTTGAAAAGATCATCTGCTGATAGGGTACTGAGTTCCCAACTGAAACCTTTGGACAAATCTTCAGCAACTCTTCTTCCAAATCACTTTTCCCCATCAATCAATTTATCCCTTGATTCTCTCAAACTTGCTGCAGGCTTCATTGAGAATCCTTACTCTGAACCTGATGCCTTGGTCAGCTGGAAATGTTTATCTGTATGTGGGAGAATACCTTCTTCCACCAAGAGGTGTGCTGGTAATTGCTTTAGCACTTGGAGAGCTTCACAAGTCAAATCAAGCTGTCCAATTTCTTCAGTGAATTCCTCATCCATCTTCTCTCCTTCTTCTTCTGAATCTCCCCCCAAAGACTCATGAACCTTCACCACGTCTTGAATTACTTCCTTCCCCTGTTGGAGCAACTTTTGGATCCATTCATCAACCACCCTTCCTTTTTTAGCAATCTTCTCAATCGCAGGCACCGATGAGAAATCGAACCCGGCAGAAACAGAAGAAGGTGGTATGGATTCAAGGGGTTTTGAGAGTTTAATCAAAATCTCTGTCAACTGCTCCACTTTTTCCTTAAGCTCATTTCTGTGTCCTTTGTTTCTTTCAACTTTTGGCACAGCACGTCTATGGAAGCCCGTGCATCTTGTTGCGCTCCTTCTGCTGTCACTTTCCTAGAGCCACCTTGGTTATCTGATAATCAGAAGCAGCGGTTATATCCTCTCTAGTTTTGTCAGCCGAGGGAGTGGCAATCTCTGCGAAACTTATCTCCTGAAGCATCTACCAAAACCCTCGAAACTGTTTTGGGTTTCTTGGCTGATTTCGCAGTAGAAGCCTTGAGTGAGCTGAAATCAAAGGCTGGCAGGGGTACAATCACTTTCCTTCCTCGGAGTTTGCTCGAGTAGCCATTGTGGCGTATCAGAGGAAATTGCCAATGTTGTAGTAACTGGTTTCTACTCTCAAGAGGAGAAGATCCTACTATTGGAGGGGGAACAGTAGCCAACGTGGTAGTAGATGCAACAACGAGAGGTACAGGTTGGGGCGTACTGGTGATCACTTGGGTTCCAGCAGAGAGGGGTGAGAGTCCAGAGAAAATACTGGCCATGGATGCAGAAATGGATGGAGAATGAGGAGGTAGAAGTGGCTTGTGGGAGAAGGTGCAGATTCAGACTCCAAAGCCTTGAATGCAAGAGATAAGGTCTCTCCAGTTGAGCAATCAGCAAATGGTGAAGACAGAAGCTGGCTTCCTCCTTCTTCCAAATTAATTTCTCCTATTTCTGGTGGTGTTGTGGTGATTCTGGCACAACCACCGTTTCAGCTGAAGAAATAATTGAAGAGATTTGTCTTTCTTTCCTCTTTTGGGAATCCTGATTTTTATAGGCCCCTCAGAAGATTCTTTGTCCTTTTTCTTTTTGGAGGGCCCCACCTCCGAAGCAGCCAACTTTGGAAAACTTGTCATCTTTAAAATTCATCCCCCAAGGGAGAGCCATTTTTTGGTGCGAGCAAGAATGAGAGCCGACCTATCTGTAATAGAGGCTTTTTCGTTGGCTGACCAATCAATAGGTGGGAAAAACATATTGATCCTCCTTAGTCCATCATAAGAAAGATCCAACACACTTTCATTGTCAGTCGTGCCATCTGGCAAATCAGAAAGCTCCAGCGTCTGAATCTCATTAATAGTCAACCTACTATTATCTTTTCTGCGAACCGCAACTTCGTTACGCAGATCAACCCATATATCCTCAATGTCAGGCCTGTGCAGATGTTGGGCTCCGTAGGCTCTAAGCACTCCTCGGATGTCAAAACCATCCCGAGACTTCATATTCTTTTTCAATTTTTCCTGAAGTTCGCATTCAACATTTTTGGCCTTTGCTACTGTCGAGCAAGTATATCTCCCGATAGAAATTGGGAAGGATACAGCTGCCTTATGCTTGCTTTGTTGGAATTTGTGAAAATCCAACAGCTGTTTGACCAACTCTATCAATATCAATCTATCTCCTGGATAGCGAGGCAGACGGAAAGGCTCTCCCGAGTACATGACTGTTCGAAGATATGTAAACTTCTTGAATTGCAAGAAGATACACCCCCATTTGGATACTTCAGTCCAAGCCTCGTCTGAGACTCTTGTCTTTCTTAGCCCTGGGTTCAGCCGGCAGATATTCTCGTAGAAGAAGGCATCATTTACCCTTCTAAAATGTTCTTTGGACCCCTTCTTTGTTATTTGAGGGAAATATTTATAAAAACTGGGTTTGTCGTTTCTGCTTCCCTTAGTATCCAGCCCGGGATAGTTCCTCATCCCGGCTGCTGCGTAAGCCACATATGAAAACATATAAAACTTTCCAGTTGATAAAACCGTAGTCATCTGAGAATCAATTTCATTGCTGATAAGGGTCCCCCAGTCAATCCCTTGCTGATTCTTCTTGATGGTGACCATAAACTGATACATCCATCCGTGAAATACATTTGATTCAGGCAAGCCAAAAACCCGGCTCAGCAGGGTGATAATATCATTGATTTCTTGTATGAAATCACATCTGGGGATAGTCCTTGGAAATCTAGATACTGCTGGTTTAGCCTTAATCAGGAACTTTTTGTTGACATCCTTAATGCAGCCTTCCTGATTACTATCCCAGGCCTTCTGAGCCGACTTGATGTTCAGGTCCCATACTCTTCGAAATTAGGTAGTTTCAGGAGATCATCAAAATAAGCTCCATCTAGTTTGATGACTACCTCACTAGCCTGATTCCTCACGGAACGAGAAGCCGAGTCGTAACTAGATGCACAAGCCAAAACCAATTCTGGACATTGGGTGGATATGGGAAATCCTGCTGCAAGGGGCAAGCCACTGTTAGCTAAAGCTGTCATCCATGGGGTATGAGAAGAACTCTTCACCCTATTCCAGAAGTCATCCATGTCTATATTTCCAAGTTCAGTGTCCCTGATATCATAATTGCAATCAATATATGATGGGGATTCTAGCTTCTTGAATTTGTACTTCATCCTGCTAGACTTCTCAGCCTTCTCGTGAGATGGACCAGGGTATGACATGAAGAATGTTGGAGGGAGAAAGGCTTGAAACTCAGGAGATGTTATCCACACTGAAAATCCCGATTGACTGAATACACCGAAAGAATAGGAAAGTCCGACACGCTTAGGAGGATATCAGAAAACCCTGAGAACCCGACAAGTTTGATATGTCAGAACTTTGGCAAAGCCCGACACTTGCTTTTGATGACGGAAACTCGGAGATACCCGGCACTCACTGTCAATGACGGAAACGGGAGGAAACCCGACACCCACTTTTGACGTCGGAACTTTGAGGAACCCCGACACTTGCTTCCAATATACTTCGGACCTTTGACTCTGTAAAAAAATCTTCAAAATTCGAGAAAAAATAGAGTCTTTCTTTGAATTCCAAATATACAACTTCCTTTTTCTTTTTGTTACCCATGTATCATGCATATAATTAGAATTTCAAGAGAATAGAACCAAGTGATAGTTCAGAAGAGAAAAACCCTAAAAACCTAAAACCCTTTCCAAAGCAACTCAGAAAGAAGAAGGAAAGAAAACCTTCAACACTCGGCAGAAAAATGGGAGGAAAATACGCGCAATCGATTGATAAAAACCCAGAATAAGAAGGGAAAGAACAATACCTTCAATTCGAGAAATGTAAGATCGAAAACAGATGATCCAATCGAGCAAGATGAGTTTTCGGGTTTTGAAAATGGAAGAGCACGCGCGAATAATCCACGAATTAAAAATATGAATGGTAAGAATGACGTGGAAATCCACGCATTTATAAGAAAATTGGTAATAAATACACTTCAGCTCAGCACGTGCCAACTCACCGACCACTCGGCATGAATGCCATGTCAGCATGTTGGAGGGGTCCAAAAACCCGACACGAGGAGATTTAGTGCAAGTCGGGTTTCGGGTTTCGGAAAACATGATGCATAAAGCATGAGGTGCTTAGATGCTACATAGCC
Organism: Taxus chinensis; assembly: GCA_019776745.2. Lineage (NCBI taxonomy): Eukaryota > Viridiplantae > Streptophyta > Pinopsida > Cupressales > Taxaceae > Taxus > Taxus chinensis. Next base: position 79,205,025 of record CM034147.1, on the reverse strand, counting down.
CCAAAAACCCGAATACAAAGGATTGAGCGGACTTCGGGAATCGGAAAGCATGGAGCATAAAACATGTTTTGGATCATGTATGTTCCGATGCTTTGTGGTTCCGAAAACCCGAATACAAAGGATTTTTTCAATACAAGGCGGGTTTCGAGTTTCGGAAGTCAGATGACACAAAACATGTTTTAACTTAGGTATGTTCCGATGCGTTGGATGTCTGAAAACCTGATTTTCCCAATATGAGGTAGGTTTCGGGTTTCGGAAGATACAAGACATAAAGCATGTTAAAACTTATGTCAAACTGTTGGTAACACCCGAAAACCTGATTCTCTTTAAAAGAGGCCATAATGCAAAATCACTTCGAAAATTTCGTAGGGGTTATCCGATCGTTTTGTCGTGAACTCAAAACGGGGATAACAGCTGGCTCCAGTTGGGGACTTTCTTTGTAATACCAAAGGAAGAGAACTCAGAATCTCTGGTCTTATTCATTAGGCTATGGGGTCAAGAAGAAAACCAAAACAACACAAAACGAAGAAAGAAAGAAAGAAAACAAAAGCAAACACACAACAAAAAGCAAAATATGTACAATGCAAGAGAGCATCTTGCATTAATGGTGGAACAGCTTTAGATGTTGTCCACTGAAAGGCAAAGGGAGTAACCCTCCATCCAGATATGATAGAAGGAAACTATTTTCACCATTCAACTCATGGATCTTAAAAGGTCCTTTCCATAAAGAATCAAACTTTCCATGCATTCCTTTCTGTTCTCTCCTTTTATCCCAAAGCAACACCAGGTCTCCAATCTGGAAGTTGCGCTGCTTTGATTTTTTATCGAAAATATTCTTCACCCTGCTTTGATGATATGATATACAATCAACCACCTTGATTCGCTCTTCTTCTAGCCTGGTTAGGTACATAACCCTCTTTTCGATAGAATTCTGAAAAGCTACATCTTCAACCGCTTTTGCCAACTGCAAGGCCGACAATTCTACTGAGATAGGAATTTCAGCATCAATCCCGTATAGCAATTGAAAAGGGGACATCCCTATGGCTCGCTTTGGAGTGATCCGATCAGCCCACAACACATCATACAATGCTTTGTGCCATGTCCTCTGATTTTCATCTACTAGTTTCTTGATTATAGTGACCAGATTCTTATTGCTGGACTCAGCTTGCCCATTGCCCTGGGGATAATAGTCAGATGAATGAGCCAGAGTAATGCCGAATCCATAGCAGAATTCTGTTAATTCATGTGACAAGAAGTTAGAGGCATTATCCGCTACAATCTTATGAGGAACACTGAATCTGATGATGATATTTTCTTTCAGGAACTTGCAAACAGCTTCAGAAGTTGCTTGCTTGATTGGTGCGGCTTCTACCCACTTGGTAAAATAATCTGTAGCAGTCAGCACATAGTTGTGTCCAGCACTGGAAGCAGGATTCAATGTTCCGATAAAATCAATCCCCCATTGGCGAAAAGGTTCTTCAATCACCACAGGCTTCAGAGGAAGAGCTGCTAGCTTGGGACGACCAACGAAATGTTGACAAGCTTCACATTTAGACACCCATTCTGCTGAATCCCGGAAAAGAGTAGGCCAATAATACCTAGCCCGTAAGATCTTATACGCTGTTATAGAGGACGAAAAATGTCCTCCGCATGCTAGGCTATGAAAGGATTCTAATAACTTTTCCTGTTGTGATTTATCAACACAACGCAAGAAGACACCATCAATACCTTTCTTGTATATTGCATTATTCCACAAAAGGTATTTTACAGATCTCAACTTGACGGTCCTCTTCTCTTTTTGATTTAAATGCGGAGGGAATTCACCATAAGTTAGGAAGAAAGCAATGTCCATGTACCATTCATCGGTCGTACTCACAAAAAGCACCATAGGCAGCTCTGAAGAAGTATCTTGAGTCCTTTCATACTCTGTTTCAACATGATTTTCTGCAATCAATTGACACAGGCCCCTTCCTCATACCAACTTGGTAGGTTTGATGTCCAAGTCATACTCCTAAACCTTAGCTATCCAAGTACCTCATTGGCTTCCGAACTCTTGTTGAGTCAGAATGGATTTAACATCAGTATCAGGAACGAGAACGAGAGTATGGGAATTCAGCACATAGTACTTGAAATGTTTTACTGCTCGTACCACTGCGTAAGCATGTTTTTCAATCTGTGACATCTTCAACTCATGTTCCTTCAATGGGAAACTCATGAACGTGATAGGAGCTTCAATGCCTTCTTCATTTTCTTGCATCAGGATAGCTGACACTGTGTGGGCAGAGGCATAGCTGTACATGATGAAATCTTTCTTGAAGTCTGGACATACGAAGACAGGAGCGCAAGCAACTGCCTTTTTGATTTCTTCGAATGCCAGCTTCCCTTCTGTACTCCATCGAAATGGAACTTTGCCTTTCATCATTCCAAGGATATCCTTGGTCTTGTCAGCAAAATCAGGTACAAATCTTCTCAAGAAATTAACCTTTCCGAAGAAAGAATGAACTCCTATTTTACTTGTGGGCAAGGTAAGGCTCTGAATAGCCTTTACCCTCTCTAGGTCAATTTTAATTCCTTCTCTAGTCACAATATGACACAACAGCTTCCCTTCTGTAACCCCGAACATGGACTTCTTAGGATTCAATGAAATCCCGTGACGTCTGCATCTCAGAAGTACTTGTTCTAAATGATCATAATGATCACTCCGTTTTTTAGAAAAGATGGTCAAGTCATCCAAATACATGACTATGACCTTTCCCATCAGATCCCTAAATGCCAGGTCCATAGCTCTCTGAAAAGTAGCTCCGGCGTTGATCAAGCCGAATGGCATCCTCCTGTAAGCAAAGGTACCCCATGGGGTCGTGAAAGCTGTCTTGTGTTGATCTCTGTGGTTACCTCGACTTGATTATATCCCGAAAACCCGTCGAGCATGGATAACATTTCTGATCCAGTAACAGTTTGCAATACCTGATCCATGATAGGCAAGGGATAGTTATCCTTCAGCGATGACTGATTCAAGTTCTGGAAGTCAACACAAATCCGGATCTCGCCATTCTTCTTCCTGACAGGAACAATGTTAGCAATCCAAGTGGAGTGATGGATTGGGAAAATAATTCTAGCATCTAACATCTTCTGAATTTCTGCCAGGATAGTCCCTGAAATCTTTGGATTGTAATGTCTTTTCTTCTGTCTATACGGCTTCACATCAGGCTTCAAAGGGATACTGTGTTGTACATCTTTGGGCTTGAAGGATTTCAAATCTGCATAAGACCAGGCCAACACATCGATGTATTTCTTCAAAAGCAAAGTGAATCTTACCTTCTCTTTAGGAGAACAACATTTACCGATATTCACCATCTGAGGTTGATCAGATGAACCTAGATTGATTTGATCTACTTCCGAGGAAGAAGCTCCTTCAACTTGCCTTTGTTTTGGATAAAGCGATCATGCTTGTCGACAAACCTTCCAGGAAGACCAGGCCTTTTGGTATCTTGTTGCCTTCAGCTGGATAAATTCACCATCAACCTCTTGATATGGATCCAAAATAGTTTCACGAAAGGCTGATTCCGAACCTTCAAATATAGCTCACTGAAATTTTCAGCCTTTTGCTAGAAAAGCCAACACTGTTTGATCATCATTGAACACCTGCCAGTGATTTGCATTATCTGGGACACTAGGGCGGTACACAATCTCAATTGAGACTATCCTTGCTTGAACTGAGGATGAGGAGAAAATATGCTGACCGACCAGAATCAGCCTTGTCATTATAATCTCTAAATACCTTTAAAAATGCATCGAAAGTGCATTCTATACTATCCCAACTTTGTTCATGTAATTCCTCAACCGATCATTTTGTACCTGATTTATATACCCTGACTGATTAACAATCAGCTCCGCATCCCCTTAACCGTAGATCCTGATTCCCTTTTGTCTGGCCATTCTAATCTATAACATGGCTTCCTATTCGGCCGTGTTGTTCGTATTATCAAATTGCAACTTATAATCTGATGGGAAAAATCTCGGAGCTAGGAGATATGAGAACAACACCAATGCCTGTATCCAGAGATTGAGAAGCTACCCTCAAATTCGAGCATCTAATAGCATTTGGATCTTCCTCGTCGACCTCTACATGGGTTATCTCTGAAGCCATGAAATATTCCCAAAGCTAGCAATCTTCGAAAAGATCTGAGCTTCGGATCATCTGATTTGGTCACCCCAAATACTTCACCTGTGGGTGCAGGATGAAGAAACCCGCTGACCCCATTGACTGGGATCTTGCTTTTGGTCCAATCATATTATCTCTCCTCGGACATCGTTACAAAATCCTCTAACCCAAGAGGATACCATAAGCCGCAGGGATCTCGGGCAAACCTCGCAACCAGAATAGTCCTTTTCACGCTCTCTTCTCAGGAAAAGCAAACAAATGCAACCTGTGCTTCCTTGAATTTGACCATGCAAGGGACTGTTTTTAATTTCCATGGAATAGCACCGTCCGTATGACTTATCAAAGTAGCCCAAGGGCATGGGCCACTTTTGCGGCAAACATTATCCGAGGCCCCTGAGTCATGATGCAATTGCTGAGTTTAAAAAACCATTATAAGTAAGACAAATAAAATGGTTCAACAATCTTTCCTGAGAAGGAGCAGTAGGTCATATTATTTTAGGTGTTGGTGGATAGGAGTGTGAAGGAGACCTTTTGAAGGTGATGGAATATCCGTTACTTTGTAAACTTAAGCCAGCTTTTCAAACTGTTCAGGATTTGACTGAAGGTATTCTTCTTCTGACTGTTGAATTTTGGTTGTCTTGCATGATCAACACTATCAAAACATATAAGAGGAAATGAGGGTAGGTTCATTTCTAATTCAATGACGTTGTGCTTGGTTCACTGATCTAGAGAAGGAGAAAAAGGCGTACTGCTTTTTTTTTTTTGGTACCTCTCTTTCATTTGCACCGAATGGGTACCCCTTTTAACTATGATACAGGAGGTTCCTTATTCTTCTCCTTAGTATTTCAAATTTTTCTGGGGTCTAAGTTGGACCCCGGAGTGAAGACAGAATGACTGACCGATCTGGCACACCTTCATCTTCTTCATCATAATTCCAAAATACCCAATCTGGAGTCCCACCTGACTCGTCATAAACGCATCATCATATCCTGAAGCTCGAAATCGTCACGGGAATCTTGTTCTTTGGTTCATCATCTTCTTCAATGATTTCCTACTCATAAACTTTCTATGCTGCATGAACGGGCGAGCTTCAATTGCTACTCTACGTTTGAGCAGGAGCTAACCGTGGCCTATCTCTTGCATGTGCAACCATTGTTATAAAATTCCGCTAGGATAATCCCGTACGGACATTGCTCCCTGCTGTAGCACATTTGCTTCTTTAAAGATCAAATCATTGGTCATTTTTTGAAACATAGGATCATATTACTTGATAAGACCCCTGATTTTTTAGTTGGGTCGTCTTTCTTGATCCTTCCGCCAAGATGAGATCATCCTCTATTTCAGTAGCCGTTACTGCGCCGTAGCCAAATCTGGGATAACCGACCTTTTGTATAAAAACCTTAGATCAGGAGGTTGATCATTTGATGAAAAAGTCATTTTTGGGTTTTCCATAGTCGGTACACTATTTCTGGAATCTTCCGGATCAAGCTTGTTTGAACTTAGCCACTGAATGCCCGCATAGGTTCATGCGAGTCCTTCTTCTATGCGTGAGGCTGAGGCTAAAAAAGCATGAGAATCGTCCGCTGGTTTGAACGTGCTCGGAACTTAGTCTTCATGGTGCCTTCAGTTTGGGATGCATGCATTTGGAGGGTGCATAACCATTCAGCTTCAGCTGCTGCTCCCTCAACGTTTCATTCATCAACGAAAGTTCGAACGGAGACATCTTCTTGGGCCACCCGAGACACGCAGCACAAAATAAATATGCATGTGCTCATCATGATGCTGCTTCCCATCTCCATTGAACCTTGGGGAATATTTTAACAGATCCACATGGGGGGGGTGTTGGTAAAGGGGGGGGGGGGGTAACTCCGTTTCAATGAGGAGTCAAGTAAATAGGACTCAATACTACTGACACCCCAAGGCCACAGTTTGAACTGCCATCCTTCGGAAAGAGTGCGTACAAGATCCGAGTATCAAGACGAGTAGTGCAAACGAAAGTTTGGGCAGATTTCTTCCCGTTCTTCAGGGATCCGTTTCTCCGGAACAAGGTTGGGAAGAAACTTTGGTGTTCGGTTAGAAGAAACGCTATTGGGAGAAAGGCTGAAATTGTGCTGTTGCAGTAACTCGAATAGTGGTCAATTGCACCTTGAGCTCGACGAGACCGAGTGAATATCTCCTGGCCAGCCTTAACTGAAATTAATCTATTAAAAATAAGGCAGATATGGAGTTCGCCAGCCACCTAAGGACAAAGGCTTTATACTTATTGATCCGTAGTTCCCCCATGGATCCCGCCAAAACTTGTTGGGTTGGATTTTTTGTTCACAAATAATTAGTTCAATCCACAGTACATGATTAATCCCTCCTCAAATACCGGTGAGGCTGCTTGTTTATTGCTAAGCTAAACACGGTAAAAAATCTACAATATTCAACACTAATCTAACCATGGGGGTTGGGATGAAATCCCGAATCCACATTCACACGATTCATGATATTGCTTTTCGTAAATGAAATAGGTTAGAAACTGTTAGCAGTGCAAGAAGCCCGGTAGAAAGAATGGAGAAACGTAATTTTGGTCCTTTCGAGTAACACGCGTCACCAAAATAATCATCCGAGTTTTAGATAACAATATAATGTCCGAGATAATTAGACAACACTGAGATTCTAGCAAATAATAGCTTTAAGTCCATTAACATAAGACACTATCTTAAATAAGATAGATTTCACAACACAAAGTCGTAAGACAATATCACTTCTTATCTTCAAAATGATTGACATAAAACCCAAGAGTTTTTCCTCCTTTCCCTATCCCTTAATGCTCAAAAGTCTCGGCCACTTTGATACCCCAGGCATCCCTATTTATATAACAAAAGGAATAGAGATAAAACATGACAGATCCTAAAAGTCGCACTAACTGGCGTTTAGTTTTTCATGATCTCACGCAGGAGATCAAGTCAAAGCTGATGATTAAAAAAATATTGACAAAATGGAAAAAAAAAAAAAAAAAATAATACAAAAAGACATGTCAATCTAAAAATGAATTGACATGGGACGTTGGGACTTAATCCGAATCATCATCTTTTGCTTCTTCTTCTTTTCCTTCCTCCAGGCGGCGACTGTTTTGTTCCGAAACGTCCTGGAACTTCCGAAACTGCCTTGCATTTCATTCTCATCGGCGCAGTTGGAAATGAATCATTCCACATTTTCCCGCAGGTTTCATGACAATCACTGGCAGTGCCGGGAAGTTTTTCAATCCTTTGCTGAGCTTTCTTAGGCCTCCAATATGCTCTATCCTTCAACTGACCAATGACTTCAGTGCATCCATGTAAAGTTCATGTTAATAGTTCTTGGACTTGGTTGACGAAGGGAAAATCTCTTCTGATAGGATAAATCGCCTGATTCCCAACTGCCCTTTGGACAAGCTTTAGCAATTCGTCTTCTAGATCACTTTCCCACGATCAATTACCCGATTCTCTCAACTTGCGCAGGCTTCGTGGAGAATCTTTACTCTGAACTGATTGCCTTGTCAGCTGAAGTGGTTTTATCTGTATGGGAAGAATGCCTTCGTCTACCACTAGATGTGCTGGTATGGTCTTAGCACTTGGAGAGCTTCACAAGTCAAATCAAGGATCAACTGTCCATTTCCTTCAGTGCTCCTCATCCATCTTCTTGAAACCTCTTCTCTCCGTTCCTTCTGAATCTCCCCCAAGAGACTCATGACCTTCACCACGTCTTGATTAACTTCCTTCCCCTGTTGAGCAACTTTTGGATCCATCATCAACCACCTTCTTTTTTAGCAATCTGCGCACCGGAGCACTGATGAAGAAATTGAATGCCGGTAGATACAGAAGAAGAGGTATGGATTCCCAGTGTTGAGAGTTTAATCAAAACCTCTGTCAACTGGCTCCACTTTTTTCCTTAAGCTCATTTCTGCGTCCTTTGGTTCTTTCAATTTTTGG
>CM034147.1:79077267-79190582 GCA_019776745.2 Taxus chinensis | reverse complement strand
CATGTATGAGATGAGGTCATACAATAATAATACATGAAAAATACAATGACCATGATCATGAGAATCAAGATCACCTGGTATGATACATGATGAAAATGAAAAAGATAACTATTTCCCCAATATGTAAACCTTAAACCCTAAATATGCACGATAATGATGGTGACAATAACGATGATGATGGCAAATTAAAATGAGCATGAATGTGAAGATGATAATCATGATCTTTATCTAACAATGATTATATCGACGATGATAATGAGGGTCAAAATAATAATAATGAAAAATGACAATGACCATGATCGTGATAATCAAGATCATGGTATGATAATGATGAAAATGAAAAAGATAACTATTTCCCCAATATGTAAACCTTAAACCCTAAATATGCACGATAATGATGGTGCCAATAACGATGATGATGGAAAATGAAAATGAGCATGAATGTGAAGATGATAATCATGATCTTTATATAACAATGATTATATCGACGATGATAATGAGGGTCACAATAATAATAATGAAAAATGACAATGACCATGATCGTGATAATCAAGATCATGGTATGATAATGATGAAAATAAAAAAGATGACAACTATTTCCCCAATATGTAAACCTTAAACCCTAAATATGCACGATAATGATGGTGCCAATAACAATGATGATGGCAAATGAAAATGAGCATGAATGTGAAGATGATAATCATGATCTTGATCTAACAATGATTATATCGACGATGATAATGAGGGTCACAATAATAATAACGAAAAATGACAATGACCATGATCGTGATAATCAAGATCATGGTATGATAATGATGAAAATGAAAAAGATGACAACTATTTCCCCAATATGTAAACCTTAAACCCTAAATATGCACGATAATGATGGTGTCAATAACGATGATGATGGAAAATGAAAATGAGCATGAATGTGAAAATGATAATCATGATCTTGATCTAACAATGATTATATCGACGATGATAATCATGACGATAATATCATGGTCAATATCATCTTAATTTCCATCATTATCACCAACGTCATTGTCTTCGGTGTTGTCATTTTCATCATCATCATAATCATTGTCATTATTTTCATCATCATCATCACAACTTTATAAATAATATTATAAATATCATCATCTTCATTGTTGTCATCATCACAATCATCATCATCTTTGGTGTTGTCTTTTTCATCATCATCATAATCATTGTCTTTATCATTATTTTCAATGTCATCATCGTTGTCTTTTTCATCATCAAGATCATCCCTAATCACCGTCATTAACACAATCATCATCATCGTTGTTGTGATTGTCACAATCATCATTGTCTTTAGTGTTATTTTTGTTTTCATTGACATCATCATCATTTTCTTGATTGATACAATCATTTTCATCTTAGTTTTCATCATCATCATCCTCATCATTATTATCACCACTATCACTACCACCAGCATCAATGTCCATTATCATAATCATACTTGGTGTTGTCTTTTTCATCATCATAATAATTATTGTAATCATTTTCACAATAGATATAATCATTGTCACTATCATTATCATCTTTATTTTCCTCATTATAATCCTCATCATTATTATTTCCACTATCATTGCCACCACCATCATTGTCATCATCATCATCGTCATTATTATGCCGAGAGGCATTTTCATCATCATCATAATCATTATTATATATTAAGTACAGGAGTCTGATGTCATTGCCCGATGACAACTATGTCCACAATATGTAAACCTATAATTTGTAAATATGCATGATAATGATGGTGCCAATACACTTTACTGATTTAATTGGTAGATGAAAATCTCGAGCATGGGGAATGTGAAGAATGATAATCATGATCTTGATTCTAACGAATGATGGGGATAGTCAACAATTATAATCATGTACGATAATATCATGGTCTCGATATCATCTAAAGGTCGCCATCATTGTCTCCGGTAATTGTCATTTTCATCATAATCACTTAAGTCATTGTCATTTAACTTTTCATCATCATCATCACTAATTTTATTAATGATATTATTAATAGTCATCATCTTAAATGCATCATCTTTGGTGTTTTCTTTTTCATCATCAGTCATCATAATCATTGTCTGGGGAAGTCCATTGTTTTCAATGTCACCATCATTGTAAAGGTTCAATCATCAAGAGGTCATCCCTAAATCACTGTCATTAACACAATCATCATCATCGTTGTTGTGATTTTCACAATCATCATTGTAACTTCAGTAATTATTAATTTGTTTTCATCAACATCATCAGTCATTTTCATCTTAGTTGTCATCGTCAATCATCCTAATCATTAAATTAGTCACCACTATTTTGCTAACTACCACCATCAATGTCATCATCGTAATTGTACTTGATGTTGTCTTTTTCATCATCATAATAATCATTGACATCATCTTCATTTTCGTCTTAGTTGTCATCGTCATCATCCTCATCATTATTATCACCACTATCGCTACTACCACCATCAATGTCATCATCGTAATTGTACTTGATGTTATCTTTTTCATCATCATAATAATCATTGTCACTGTCATTATCATCCTCATCATTATTATTTCCACTATCACTACCACCACCATCATTGTTGTCATCATTTTCATCATCATCATAATTTATTAGGTTATTATTATTATTACAACATTACTTTAGTTAAATTAATTTTATTTAATATTATGGGATGTGAGGATATCGTCGAATTATCGTCATCTTAATCATTAAAGTAAATAAATTGTTCAAACAAGTAATCATTACTCTTTAGTGTTTTTGTTTAAAAACTCAGCATGTTTAAATATCGATATAATAAGTTTAAATATGCATTGTATTATTAGTTGTAAATAATCATCATGCCCATCATTAATTATAACCACTATCATGTTTAAATACATAAATAATTGTTTAAATCATCATTGTATATTATTAGGTAAATAATTTTAAGTTTTAAATAAGTTATCATAGTCAGTTATCATAATTTCCCCACAGTCGATTATAATCATTGTCATCTTTATTGTCATCATCAAACAAACCTCGTCATTAGTAATCATCACAGGTTCACTACCACGTGCCATCATTAAGATCGTATGTCATCACCGTCGTCATTGTCAGTATCAATTCCTTAATCTTACTACTAGAACATTGATCATTGCATTATTTAATTTGTTAAAAATAAACAAACTCCGGATTGGAAATTGTGACACTATATTCATTATTATTATTATTATATTAATAGTAATAGTAATAGTAATAGTAATAGTAATAGTAATAGACCAGTCATAAATATCATCCTTATCATCATGGTTATCCCCATCTTAACTATGGTCATTGTACAGTGTTTTCACCTCATCCTTGTCATAATGATCTTCATCGTCCTCAATATGGTTGTCATTTCATCATGAATCTTAGTATTTTTTGACATTTTCATGATCATCCTTGTCAGGAAATGGATCATCACCGTCTTCGATGTGGTTGTCATTTCATCATAATCTTAGTCTTATTCGAGGATTAGTTCATGAATATGATATAAGCTTCTTGACCACTTATCATCAAAATCATTATTAGATCACCATCTATCCTGATCAGTGGTCATGGTCACTTCTCCTCCGTCATCATCACATCCTTGATATCAATTATGTAGTATTAAGTTAAATTATGAATTTACTATATATTTAAATTATAAACCATGATATAGATATAATAATTATGAATGATATAATATAAATTTTAATCCAGTTGAGATATATTAGCATAAATTTTACTTTATTTAATATATATCCTAAATTAGAAATTCATATATATAATATAAATCTCAAAATATAATATTAGTAAGGGCCCTTATAATATACTTGAATATTTTGAGTAATTTTCCACTATATAGTGAGACCCCTATTCTTAGTTGTAATTATTTAGAAAGTGAGGGCCCTTATAAGATATAATATTTTAACAACATTTCCACTATAGTTTTTAAATTAACAAATTACAACTTTACTAAAGTGTTGTATTTTTACCTTTAACCCATATATTTAACTATATAATTTCCTAACACATTAAACAGTTATATTTTTATGTTTAATATAGGTTTAAAATAGGGCCCTTACATAGAAAATTAACATTACTAAAGTGTTTTTTACCTGGTAAAATATTTAACCTCATAAATAAAATACAATTGAATTTATTGTGTAATACCCTTTACTTTTAAATCTCATTTCACTATTTTTATTTTAACAATTAATAAAAATACCATACCCTTTACTAATTCAAAGTGATATGTAATTTATAATAGTAGGGAAGCAATCAGAGTAAAATGTGATTTTTTTTACTACAATGTAATACCCATTTCACCTATCATTATCAATAAAAGACAATTGGAAATTTTACCCATTTTAGATGTAATTAACAAAATCACCATACCCTTTACTGAACCTTGTAAAATAGATCAATTAATAAAAGAAAATAAATTTAGCTTTTGTAATTAATAAATAGGATTTTTAAATAGTTACCATGTAATACCCATTTCACCCTATCATCATCAATAAAAGACAATTAAATTTACCCATCTTACCATGTGCATAACCCATTTCAGAAATTGAATATTTGTACATTCACCCATTTTAAGACATTGACTAATATACCCATTTCTGAAAGAAATAAGAATTTACCCAATAACCATTTCAAAATAGATTAAATTTTCCCATGTTACCATGTATATATACCCATTTTAAAAGAAATTAAATTTCACTGGGGGACACCCATTTCAAAAGAAATTAAATTTATCCAACTTGGACCGTCATAATACCCATGTTGCACTTAGCACATTCATTTGTGTAATAAAAGAAGCTAGGTTTTGCATTTACACATGTTTCCTGTTATGCTCTACTAGCAAATCCTAATTTTCACAGGCACGACATCCTGACTCCTCAACTCAAGGTATATATAGCATATGTAACGATGGACATCTCGGCATGTATGTACAACATATGCATCTAAATTGACAATTACTAAAGTGTTCTATAAGAAATGTCAAATCACTAAAGTGTTTTTATACCTTTAAATTAGCAAAACCGTAATTTAATAAAATATTTTGTGTATGCTTGGAAAAATGTATTTACTATCCCCACATTCTCAGAAACTATGGTTCCATCATAATGTAAATTCATTTACTTCGCCACACTCAGAATTTAACCATATTAAATTAGTATGTTGTGTTTTGTCAAGCAATCCCTTAAATTGGATATGTACATTCCCCACACCATTTCTTTACTTTAAGGTGGTGTGTAAATTAAATTAGTAATTACAAAAGTCAAATTAAATTACTAAAGTGATTTTTGAATACGCTTTAAATTATAAAATTAATTTAATAAAATATTTTTGTACCTTTAATATTGTGTTATTTACTGATCCCCACACCCGTTGAATTGTAACAAGCTCTAGGGTCCTGCATGATAATGATTATTCACCCATGTCGATAAAGAATTAATTCCAGTCTCCCTAGGTGCATTGAGGTGGTTGTAGATGCCATCGATAGTTTGTATCGACTAATTATATTTCCTATCATTTGTCTCCATGAGTTGGACCTACAAACGCAATTTTACATTCTGCGTCACTATATCATTACTTCCTATTACATGAACATGGAGTTCAACTGCTCGAACACATTCTCAACAGAATGAGGTGGAAGTTCATTCAGAGGATACTTTCATTGCATTTGGACATCTGCCATAGAACTTATAATGTTCTGATTTTATATTTCAGATGCATTACAAACTTGAATCTCTATTGACTGTAACGTCATAATATGTTCCGCGCTGATCTCTCAGATCCGCAACGAGAGGAATCATCGGCAAATCTTTCGAATCTATGGGGCAAAATGATTAGAAGATTTCTTTTACTTCTTGGAGGGTTGAACTTGATCAAATGAAGACCTTTATATTTATATTGACCTCAACTATTGCATGTCTCACCTGATGAGGATTGGGTTGCACAATCGGGCTATTAACATTTCCTCACATGTGAGTTAAGTTTGCAAGGATACTAGGACGGATTCGTCACCTAGGATCCAGTATTGTTTGATGCCGAAAGACGAGAACGTGATGACCTTTCTCTTGCATTGACATCTAGTACACATAGGTCCTTCGGGTGTTCGAGAATTACATAGTGTTATTCCAATGTAACATTCTTGACAAAACTATTATACACATGACCGATGACAGAAAGGTTATCAGAGACCGTGAAATCGAAAAATCATTTGGACCGTAATCTGAAATATCTCCCAAGCATTCCATTGGGATCATATATCATGTGTTCTCTCGCAATATGTGAGTCTTGCATTCTTCTTGTTCTTCTAGGTTCGATCGTTAACTCCTCTTGTAAATCATTATTTTGCATTCTTCTGCTTCTCGTTGTTCATATTGGTTGTAATGTCGTCTCCTGTTTCACACTATCATTCTCTAAATTATTTACAACATCTATATTCATTATATCTTGGGCCAAGTTTTATAGTGTTTCAAGCATGCAATCCATCGATGTTGAATTTCCTGCCCCAGAATTAACTTCAAAATTACCAGCCATTCTACGATAATTCCTCTGAGATGCTTCGCGGTGAAGTTCTTGTCTATGTAGTCTTTCCTCCTCTTGCAACTGACCTAAACGAATATGTCTTTATAACCTTTCTCTTTATACATGTGAGCCATCTTGAGATGATCGTTCACGAATTATTGTCATGTTATTTGCATGTTGTTGTCTTTCTGCATCCAATTCTTCATTTTCTAATTCAGCCCTCTGTTCTGCAAACCTTTGTCTATCATTATCATTTCGAAGTTTCCTTTGTTCCTCTCATTGTGCATCTGTCGTTTCTTGTTGTCTCCTGCAATATTGTCTTTGATATTCTCTTCGATATGCTCTTCTTTCATCTTCATTTTCAAAATTTAATCGTGGTCGAGCCACACCTATAAATTATTTTCAACAAATTTTGTAATTATTTATATAACTAAAAAATCCACGTACATGTAATAGAAATCTATATCATCCAAGTTGTAACAATTAGCAAGGATAGTCAAAGAAACATATGAATTTAAGAGAATAGGAGATTTAAAAAAGTATTTTCATTTCCATATCTATGACCTTTTGTTTGATTTATAATATTTTTTTCACCAACACACTCAAAACACTATGTAATTTATAAAATCTTTTATATAAATAATGCAAGTAAATCCTCACATTCTCGTCTTTCTTCCTCTGTAAACCAATCTGTATGAATCCATCTTTGTATCATCATTCTTTATACATGTGAGTCATCTTGAGATGATTGTACAAAAATTATCATCATGTTATTTACATTTTGTCGTCTCTCTACATCTATTTCTTCATTTGTCAATTCAACCCTCCATTCTGCAAATGCTCTTCTATCATTATCATTTCGACGATTTCCTTTGTTCCTCTCGTTGCACATCTATAATTTCTTATTGTCTTCTTCTGCAATATTGTCTTTGATATTCTCTTTGATATTCTTTTCTTTCCTCTTCATTTTCAAAATTTAATCTTGGTGGAGCCATGCCTTTAAAGTATTTTCAGAAAATCACCTAATTATTTATATTATTTAAAACTCCATGTGCATGTAATAGGAAATAATCATATAGTAAAGAGAATCTAAAAATTATGGAGGACACTCAAAATATGATATGAACTAAAGCGACACAAATTATCACATTTACAAATAACAAACAATACCTCAATGCTCTATTAACTCAACAATTCTTCATCGACGTCATTGTATAAATTGTTATTATATAGGCAAGTTGTGACAATTCAACAATGTTCCTCTCATAAATAACACAATATCAAAGAAAAAAATATAAAACAAATAATTCTCAATTGCGTATTCAAAAATCAACTATATCCATGTCCTTCAATGAAATAAACATGCACCACCTTGTAAAGAAATGTTCAAATGCACATATCCACGTTAATCATTGCTTGAAAAAACACAACATACAAAAAATAATATGTCATCTACTCATAAAAATGAAAAACATTATGATGGAACCATAGTTCCTGAGAATTTATATTAAAACATTTTTCCAAGCATACACAAAATATGATTTCACGGTTTTGCTATAGAAATATAAAATATTTATATTTGACATTTCTTATAGAAAAATTGCATTGTTAGAAGATGCATACGTTATACATATATCGGGATTTCCCTCGTTACGTTGCTTTAAAAACCTTTTTGAGAACACAGGATGACATCCAAATTAGGACGTGCTAGGAGAGCATAACAGGAAACATCCCATTTGCAAATCCTGGCTCCCGGTATAGAAAAAGGCACATGCAACGATAGATTCCGAGTTGGACAAATATCCACAAATGTTGCCCAATGAAAATAATGTAAGGATATATATATATATATATATGCATACAAAAATTTCTAATAAACATCACATTCTTTTTTTTCAGAAATTTTATATTAGTCAATGTCTTAAAATTATAAATGTACAAATATTCAATTTCTAAATACACAATGCACACTAAGATGTTAAAAATTGTCTATATAATAAAAGCAAAATCTTAATAATTGAACTATTTAAAAATAATCTATATAACAAAAGCAAAATCTTAATAATTGAAATATTTTACAAGTTTCTATAATTTTTAGATGATATTGCTAATACATCTCTAATTGTAATGTTTCCGATTGTCTTTTTAAAAGTAAAGTTTGTAGAGAGACTATCACATCTCACTCTAAGTTACTACTATTATAAATTACATATCACTTTGAATAATAACTATTTAAAAGTTTTATTTAAATAAATTGTTAAAATAAAAATAAATATTTTTACATGGGTTTATTAAAAATACAAACATTAATAAAGTAATAATTACCATCTACACATAGAAATGTTGGTTTTCTATGTCAGGGAATATAGAAACCTACATTAAACATGAAATATATTGTTTAATGTGTTAGGAAAATTTTTATTCAATATATGGGTTGATAAAAATACAAACATTATTAAAGTTGTAATTTGTTTTGGGCACATAGAAATGTTGTTTTAATAATACATCTCAACCGGAATCTTTTTCTAAACAATTCAACTTACAATGTCTACATTTTTTTAAAAATTACTCAAAATTTCAAGTATATTTTTTTCTTTCAAAATTAATAAATTTTACCAAGATAGAAATTTAAATAGGATATAAATTTCATAAAGTAACTTTTAGTAATACATCTCAACTGGATTTTTTTCTTTTCATTCAAAATTATTAAATGTGATATACATTTAAATATATATAAATTCATAAAGTAACTTTTAAAAATACATATTTTTTTAAACATTATAGTTTTTAAATTAACACATTAAAAGTATTTTTTACTTGTTTAAACAATTTATTTACTTTAATTTTTAAATATAATTCACTAAAGTATTTTTTTAATTATTTAACCTTTAAATTAATTTACTAATATATTTACATAATATATAAATATATGTAATATATACCTCTCGGCATATATTACATATATTTAGAGAATATAGGTATGCTAGTAGCAACCGCAGGGGTTGCATTATACATAAAACAATACCAAAAATAAAGTATGAAAAATCAGGGGGAATTTAGTTCGTGTATGAATAAAATAAAATTTATAATTTAATATTATAATTACTTATTATCAAAACATAGTCACTTATATGTAATTTTCTTATGTAATTATATTACTATATAACTTAACACATATTTGACTTTGGAGAATGAGTATGAGAAAAAAAAATCAAGGTCTATAATGCATGAAGTTCTTATGGATTTTATTAGTAACCGTATTATCAAGTTAAAAAAATACAATCCTTTTTCATACCAATTGAAATGTGCAATGTACATCACATGTAATGACAAATTCATATAATGCAATGTGTGCTACATATGGTACATTATTTATATTCCAAGGACATAAGTCTTTTTTCCTCAGCCTTTCGTTTCGAAAGTAGTTTTCCGTTCTTCATTTTTGCATAGCGCTCATATGAAAATGGCGGAGATATTCTTAGACTCTGCAACGACTTCACTCGAGAGATAGCCACAAATGTTAACCCCATTGTCTCTCTTTCTTCAATATCAACTGTAGCCTTGGAAAGAGTTAAACCTTGCAATTTATGTATCGTCAATGCCCATGCCAACCGTAAGGGTAATTGGTGTGTGCGTCCCCTTTGTATTGGTGTAATTGGGATGGTATGCAGAGTTCTATCTTCAAATGGTATTCCGAAGTAACTATCAAATTCAACCATTACATATGTTGGCGGGTTCGGTGGACCAGTACCAGGTGCATATACTATGTTTTGAATATATCCCAGAGCTCCATTTACAAGACCTGCTTCTATCCAAAGATTGGATGTTAGCATAACCCTTGCATCATTAGAAATTAATAATTCTAAATCAAGTTCATCATTCAGACCTCCTGCCAGTGTGTTGGCGGTACTTGTTCTAGTTGCAATGCTACGTACGACAGGTCTTTTCAATGAATGCATTTTTTTGTTGTTGTGGTTATTCACGTTAATCTTTGTTGCCATTAGGTGAATATTACTATAGAATTCTTCTTTTTTATCTTTGTCTAATGCAGAACTTGTTCTACTCATTAACAACATCCAATCATCCAGTTGTTTCGCTCGGAATGTTTCGGCTTCTGGGAATAGAGTTGCTTCTATCCTTTCATTCCTTTTAGAAACAGATGAGGTTAGGGTTAGGAGGAATACTTGTTGAATGTCGAGATGGTGTGCGCGTACTGTAGAGAAAGATCAGGCTGACTGCGGAGAACTCCTTTTTGTCTTGGAAGGACTACCTGCAAATAAGAACACAAGACCACAAGATTTTGATTAAACAATAAATGAGGAAACTGCCTTGGGCCCAGGAAATATAAAACTTCCTTTCGAAGGTGGTCAGTTCCCCTGCTAATATGAATTAACACAAAAGACTTGCAAAATATCAATTAAATTATTTCGTTAAACTGGGTAGGGGGAAAGGCTGGTTTTCTGGTTTTGATCAGAGGAACCGATGCTGGTTAATGATAACCGATGCCGGTTACTGATAACCGATACCGGTGGGTTCTAGGATCTTCTTGGTAGCTATGGTGTTTGTAATGGCTGGTTTTTGGATGGTATTAGGAAATGGGATGATTAGAAGCAAAAGAATGACAGTTAGATGCAATGGCACGTTGGGTAGTGGATTCAGAAACGGATTTAGGAGGACTGAGATTCAAGAAGCATAAGAAATGTTATAACAAAGGACATGCAAGATGTGACTTACTGGTTTTGACCAAGATGCAAGTTGATCTCCTTGGTTGTAAACACTTCTGGTTTCTTTACTCGTCTCTGCTCTGTCAAGTGAAGATCTGGACTCTGTTCCTCGCTTGCAATGCTCTCTGTTGATCCAGAAATCCTTTGACTGATCTCCAAAATGAAATTCCGATCCGTTGTTTTGGTTTGGGGAGCCCATTTACAGGGAACCGATGGCGGTTACGTAACCGACGCCGGTCGAGTAGGAACCGGCATCGGTTAGGAAAAAGTAGGCTATTTTTAGTAAAATAGCCCACCTTCCCTGCTTTTCTCCCCGAGAGATCAGTTGCGGGCTTGGTCAAGTGGCTAGAAGGTCGGTTTTGGGTGCGAGTAAGGAGGCATTAGTTATGGATGTGAGTCTAGACCAAGTCATGGGTCTTAATTAGGTTAGTTTAGGGTTAGGGCTAGGTCATGATGAGGTGGCAAAGTGAGGTGGCGGGTAAGGTGATGTGGATTTATCAATTACAAGGTAATTAATAAATAATTGTGTAAGGTTTAGGTAATGAGGTTAGGTTGCGAAATGGGATGCGGGTCACAAGGGGTCGTAAGACACGAATTTGGTGTCTACATTAGCCCCTTATTGTCGTGTAGCTTGTTTTGTAAAGCTGCGCGGACAATAATATGAAGTGGTTTCTCATGTTAAGGATATAGGTAATCCCCCTCAAATCTATCACAGATTGAGTGAACGGGAAATCAGGGATAGGGTTGATAAAGGGTATATGTTGTAGAGAGGATGGTAAGGTGGTGGGGTAGGTCCAAGGAAGCAGACGCATGTTGAAATGCAATAGTACGACGAGGGTACATGATTTGACAAGCAAACCAGCAATGCAGAGGCAAAGGTCGATAGTTTATCCAAACAAGGGTGATATAATCCTGGTATCCAAGGCATAGGAAGTAGCTCCAGGGTATATAACAGGTAAGGTACAGGAACGTTTTAGGCATGTTCGGCAGTACCAAATGGTTGGTTTGGTTGAGATAAACGTCACGGTCTAGGTCTGGGCAAAGCTGGTCGACAGATCAAGTCAAGGACCCTAATCATGCTAAAACACGAACAGGTGAGCTCGATTGAACCAAAAACTACCGGATGGGTGGATAAAGTGTATGGTGTTGATTTTGGGTAAGGTATGGAAGTGGTACGGTCGTGGGTTGGGCCAAGTTGTTGGGTGGCGGCCTTGGGTCGGGCCAGAAGTGTAAAGGGAGGCCTTGGGTCGGGCCAAATGAGTTAGGTCGGGCAAGGCCTTGGGTCGGGCCAAATGGGTAGGTTGAGGCCTTGGGTCGGGCCGAATAGGTAGGTTGAGGCCTTGGGTCGGGCCGAATAGGTAGGTTGAGGCCTTGGGTCGGGCCGAATAGGTAGGTTGAGGCCTTGGGTCGGGCCGAATAGGTAGGTTGAGGCCTTGGGTCGGGCCCGAATAGGTAGGTTGAGGCCTTGGGTCGGGCCAAATAGGTTAGGGTTGCGGCCTTGGGTCGGGCCGAATAGGTAGGTTGAGGCCTTGGGTCGGGCCGAATAGGTAGGTTGAGGCCTTGGGTCGGGCCAAATGGTTAGGGTTGCGGCCTTGGGTCGGGCCAAATGGTTAGGGCGAGGCCTTGGGTCGGGCCAAATGGTTAGGGTTGCGGCCTTGGGTCGGGCCAAATAGGTTAGGGTGAGGCCTTGGGTCGGGCCGAATAGGTAGGTTGCGGCCTTGGGTCGGGCCGAATAGGTAGGTTGAGGTCTTGGGTCAGGTCGGACAAGTGAACAAATGGTGTTCAGCACAGGTGAATAGAGATGGTGTTGGTGAAAAAGGGGCAAATGGTAAAGAAGGGAAAAAATTTTGGGGGAAAGTTGGGATACGAACCGATGTTGATTCTACATGACCGATATCGGTTAAGAGACCGATACCGGTTCCTTAGGGCAAAATGAAACCGACATCGGTTAAGGTCGAAAAACCTATAAAAAGAAAAATACGGCCTGTCATTGTCACTTTTGTTATTTGCAAACCAAAGCGACTTGTCTGACGTGGAGAGTTGATTTGGAGGGTTATTGAGTGAGGTGGAGCTATTTGATTGGCGGAGAGAGTTGATAGTGGGCCCGATTGAGGAGGAGGCAGCAGGTGATTGGCCAGGGACCCAGTAGATCAGGATTGGAGCCATGGCACAGGCAGGAGGAGCTGGAGGGGCTGGACCAGCTGGACCGCCACCACCCCATCCCACCACGACGATGTGTCGTCGTACCGGTAGGTTCTAAACTCGTGATTTTATGCATTGAAATGGTTATTAGGCTAAATGGGGGGGTTTGGGTAGGAATTTGTATTTTGTAGGAAATAATGAGTAAATGGAGGTAATTTGAAAAATGGAGAGGGTAGATAGGTAAAATAGGGTAATGCGGCTAGGTGGGTAAAATTGAGAGGGTGTTTGGGTGGGTAAATGGGTAGAAATAGGAAAAAAATTGGGTTTTGGGGGCCGCGCGGGGGGTTCGGCTCCGGAAAGAAAACAGTGACCGATGTCGGTCGCTAAGCGACCGGCATCGGTCACAAATTTGCAGGGTTTGGTTGAGTTGGGAGGGACCGGCGTCGGTCGCGTATCGGCCGGTATCGGTGGCGTTGGGATGGGTTGAGGGTTTGGTGGTGGGTTAGGTGGGTTGGGTGGTTTTGTGGTGGGTTAGTGTGTGGGTTTGGGTGTTTAGGGTTTAGGGTTTAGGATGGGTTTGGGAAGCTTGTTGGGTATTAGGGTGTGGTTGGCCGTGTGAGTGGGTTAGGTGTGGGTTTAGGGTTTAGGATGGGTTGTGGGTGGTTTGTGGTGGGTTAGGTGGGGTTGGGTGGTTTGTGGTGAGTTAGTGTGTTTAGAGTTTAGGATGGGTTTGGGTGGTTTGTGGTGGGTTAGTGTGGGGTTTGGGTGTTTAGGGTTTAGGGTTTTAGGATGGGTTTGGGAAGCTTGTTGGGTATTAGGGTGTGGTTGGCCGTGTGAGTGGGTTGGGTGTGGGTTTTGGGTTGGGTTGTGGGTTTTGGTGGTGGGTTGGGGGGGTTGGGTGGAAAGTCGGGGTGTGGTCGGGGGGA
This sequence comes from Taxus chinensis, assembly GCA_019776745.2. NCBI lineage: Eukaryota > Viridiplantae > Streptophyta > Pinopsida > Cupressales > Taxaceae > Taxus > Taxus chinensis. Next base: position 79,176,205 of record CM034147.1, on the reverse strand, counting down.
TACAAAAAGGGGGTTTAGATGGTAAAGTAGATGTTATAATAAAGAGTAGGTCTAAGAATGTGGGTTGGTTTTGCAGGCACGTCAGCAGTTGACGATGCGTGATAGGATGCCTCCACTATTGAGTCGGATGAGGCCACACGTATCTGCGGCGCATTGGGCCATCATGCGCGAGGTGGGACTCGGCGGGGTCTAGAGGTACAGAGCGATAGAGAGGGATCACAGCCTGATGGTCGCCCTCATCGAGAGATGGGATCCGGCGGCCAATGTGTTCCATCTTCCGACCGGGGAGATGACCGTCACATTAGAGGATGTGTATCGCATCCTGCGGCTACCGATCGAGGGAGAGGCAGTCTTCCAGGTAGATTCAGAGACTGCCATGGACAGCATACTGAAGGTTTTTGGGGATGCAGCCGCGCTTCTTACGTATCATAGTGCGAGCATTGGATATGGTGACATGTACCGCGCACACAGACATGAGACACGGCTTGCCGTGTTGATGATGATAGGGATCACCTGCTTCGCCCTCCCGGATTCAGAGGGAGGCCGCTTCCCACGAGCATTGATGGGGGTGCTGCTGGAGATGGTGGAGGAGCACACCTGTTTCGCATGGGCACCAGTGTATCTGGTGTAATTATATAGGGAGTTATGGGGCTATCGCCGGAGGAGGCGATTTGGTATTTGTTCTACATTTTTGTTGCACTGTTGGGCATACGAGCACATCGTATGCATCAGGCCAGTAGGGCTACCCCAGCAGCCAGGGCCACAGGTCGTATACCGATATGGCTTTCAGAGGTGGTTGGGGGTCGTGGGCCAGCCACGAGCAGTTGTTGCAGGTCGGGATGTGGCCTACTATAGACACTTGCTAGAGGGCCTTACAGCAGTAGACATTGTATGGAGACCCTACAGAGGTCACCAGCTTGGCAGAGGAGCCCGCGTACAGCTGCGCCTGATCCAGTATACATTCTGGATAGCAGGACGGAGGCCGAGAGAGTACGAGCGGATACCCCTAGAGAGGGTACGCAGGCAGATGGGGCTACGACAGGACGAGCCACCTCCCTTCCTTCAGTACAGGAGGGATGATATAGAGGCCCCACTGCCTGCGCCACAGCCTTTGGATCCAAACTGGGTAGCAGAGAGGCCAGCAAGTGAGGGTGTGGATGATGCTGGGTGTACAGGAGCATACAGGGTGTGGTGGGCTGGGGAGAGAGCAGCCAGGATAGTACCGCCTGCACAGCCAGACTTGGCTGCGGTTATAGGAGAGAGAGATCAGCTCAGGGGTCAGGTGCAGCTCTTACAGGGGTAGCTAGCTGCTGCGCAGGCACAGATAGGGGCCTTACAGGGGCAGCTAGCCCAGGCTCAGGCACAGGCACAGGTAGCACCACCACCAGCACCACAGCCACAGGTGCAGGTATAGGCACAGGCAGCACCACCACCTGCACCACAGCCACAGGTGCAGGTACAGGCAGCAGCACAAGCAGCACCACCGCGGCCACAGGTGCAGGTACAGGCTCAGGGGGTATTGGTGTTAGGTGCCAGGGGACCAGCCCCAGCTCCTTCAGTGGCGCGAGATCGCTATATGGAGGTTAGAGCAGAGGACCGATATTATCAGGATATTCTTGATAGTACCGGAGTCGAGTATCAGGTGTATGCAGCGCATGGGGCAGAGACCTCGCACAGCCAGAGATCTCAGGGAGGAGCAGCCACAGCTGGTGTGTCCGTGATGGGCAGGAGGCGAGAGGCACCAAAGGGACCAGCGGGGAGAGGTGCCGAGGGTGGTGGGGAGAGCTAATAGATCCCCGACATGGTTTTGTATAGGGACACGGGCACCGGTCTGCGAACCGGTTGTATTGATAGAGGCCTGCGTGCCGACACTTATTCATTGTATTGATTCATTTATTTATTATATACCGGCCTGCGAGCCGAGTACGGGTTATACATTTGATACCGGCCTGTGAGCCGAGTCGAGATTTTTGGTAGGTATTGCGGCCTGCGTGCCGGCTTTGGTATATTATGAGATCACAGAGGCCCCGATGTAGGGCACATTGTATTTTTGAAAACTTGTATATATATATATATATAGAGACGATGTTTTGATCCACATACAGTGTTCAAAATGTGTTTAAATATTTGGTTAATGGCTGGTAATATATAGAATGTGTGATGAGTTTAATTGACATGTTGATAGATGGATGATGCTGATGTTTTTGTTTTTTTTTTTGTACGTATATATGAATGTCAGGTTATGTGATGAATTGGTGGTTTTGTGACATTGTGATATATGTAACTGATGAGTTGGATCCAAATGATGTATAGATTGATAGTTTCTTGATATCCGTAGTTGATGGTTTGTGTATTTGTATAAAATAAATGATGTTAATGAAATTGTAATGCTATGTGTGGTGGATGAACAAATGTGGTAAATTGTGTTGTTTATGCAGGAAAAGAGGTGGGCGCGACAAAAATTTAGGTGAGAAATGAAGAAAAGAACGCTGTGGAGAAAAGATAGGTGTGTAACCGATATCGGTTAAGGAACCGATATCGGTTAAGGAACCGATATCGGTAGTTGATAGACCAATATCGGTTAAGTAACCGATACCGGTTATTTAGGTATGAGCTTTTCTAAAAATAGAAAAGCTAGGGTGGCAATTTAAGTTTTAATTTTAGAGCCATGCAAGAGGTTAAATACGCGAATGCGACACTTTTTGACGACTGAGACAGGTTTTTGCATGAGAGATTTGAGTGATAAGGAGAAAAGAGACAAGGAAAGTGAATGTGATCCGAGATTCAGAAGGCATAAAGACAAAGTTGAAAAGGGTGGTGATCATGGCAGAACGAGGAGAAGCATCCAGCAGGCAGGGACAAGAGGGAAGACAAGGGCCACCTCAAGCTGCTGCAACCCAAGAGGTATCAGCTTGTTTGTGATTTAACTACTGCATGTGTTATGAATAAGAGATTAAGTGGGTAGATATGAAAAAGAAAACATGATAGCAAGGGTTATAGGTGAGGTAAGTGTTACGGGGTAGGCAATCAGGGGTTTCAGGTATGTTTGTATGTATAAAAAGGAATAAACGAGCAAATTATTGTTGTAGGTGGTAGTTTTTAGGGAAGGTGTATGTAATTGACAGTGACCGGTAGCGGTCAGGGAGAACCGGTATCGGTTACTAAACCGATACTGGTTATGTATAACCGATACCGGTTACTGGAGGAATTTCTAGAATGTTTGAAAAACCCTGACGGATTGAATGGTTGTTTGTTGTTTTGGTGTATGCAGGCAGAGGCAGGGTTGAGGATGAATGATAGTGTGCCAGCGCTGTTGTCACGAATCCGAGCGGATGTAACACCAGCGGAATGGACATTGATAAATCATTTGGGGTTAAGTGGAATCTGTTATTATTCACGAATCGCACGTAACCATGGTATGTTACAGGCATTGATTGAGAGATGGATTCCCGAGACAAATACCTTTTATCTGCCAACAGGTGAAATGACAGTAACATTGGAAGATGTGTTTCGTATTTTGAGACTCCCCATTATAGGAAAACCAGTATATTAGGCACTACCTAGCACGGCACGGGGAGTGATAACAGCAGTATTTGGTCCATACGCACGAGATTTGACACAGCGAGGTTTATCCTTTATGTATGGGGTAATGTATGCAGCACACCCTGAGGAGACAAGGTTAGCAGTGATATTAATGATAGCGGTAGGGTATTATGCGTTACCAAGGGCGGAAGGGGGAAGATTTCCAAAGGCATTGATGTGTGTTATTTGGGAGATGATAGAAAGGAACGTGACTTTGCATGGGCACCTACATATTTGGTGGAGCTATACAGGGTTTATGGGCTTGTAGGCGAAATCACAGGACGACGCTAGATTGTTCATCTTATTACACTGTTGGGCCTATGAGCACATTGTTTGTGTGTGACCAATAGGCCAATCCCTCCAGGCAAGGAGAGACCGGAGTACAGAGGGTTGGGATTCAGACGATGGGTCCAGACAGAACAAGAGTCAAGATCTCAGGCCGTGACGGGTGACATTGAGTATTACAGGTAGGTATGGAGGAGAGAGTGGACGGTTGCGGATATCTATTGGAGGCCTTACGGGAACTATATGGTAACAGAGAACATAGCTGAGGAGTTAAGGGGTGTAGAGCGAATGAGGTGGATCGCGAGGCACAGGCCAGGTGAATATGAGAGGATTCCTATAGATCGTGTCCGGCGACAATTTGGATTTGTGCAGGATATACCCCTGGCTTATAGACCATATATGAGGATCGACATAGAGGCAGTACTCTCACCTCCCCAGCCAACACCTCCAGAAGGTCCTGAAGAGGTAGCAGCCGATCGCAGGGTAATGGATGCAGGAACGACAGAGGCCTATAGATTATGGTGGGCAGCGGAGCTGCGAGGTATACGTGATTGTCCTGACATAGCTATGATTACATCAGAGAGGGATCGTCTGCAGCGTTTAGTTCAGCAGCTCCAAACGCAGGTGAATGAGACAAGAGGATTGTTAGCGGTTGTGGAGTCAGGGCGGGGAGAATAGAGGTGGAGTTCTCCAGCGACGAGGGCGTATTCGGATTGTTACAGGAGAGAGATTGGCAGATCAGTGGGCGTTTTCGAGCTTCCCAGCCACTACTCTTGGTATGAAATGATTGTCCTAGGGTACCATAGCCGTTGGTTGGTACCTTTGAGGACAGAGAGGGCCCGACGAGACGGGGTCGACGATACGATCATCACCTAGTTTCGGGATGAGGCGTGAGGGCTGAGTAAATGTTAGCAAGGTATAAGAATAAATAAGGGATGCCGACCTGTGTGTCGAGATAGAGAAGAGGTATTTGTTTAACAGCTAAATTAAAGTTGGAATATGTATATTGATTTGAGAACGATAAAAATAGAATGTTTGTGGTTTGATTTTCGGTGTTTGAAAAGGATAAGAGGAATTGATAAATAGAAATACACAAGAAAATATTTATATTTACACACATGATAGGTTATGGTCGGGGATGGTTGAGCTAACCTGGGGCGACCCCATGTCTCTAAAGTGTACCTACATAGCCCATTGCAACAAAGAAGGAGGGGCCTCAGGACCGATTTTTTTTGTAGGTCTCCCTTAGGTGATCAGGGAGAGGCGAATTCAGCAATTGGGTACGGTTAGGCAATTTGTTGGTTGAGAAGAAAGTTTGATGTGATAGGGTAATGTTGTTGGATGTTGGTAAGGTATGGGCGATGGTGAGGTAGGTATAGGTAAAAGCAAAAGTTAGTTACCAAATAGTAGGGAAACCCGTATCCTTGATTAGGTCAACACACAATCCTAGAGTCGAGGAAAAAGAGGCTCAAACGTGCTCAAGTAGTTGAGAAAGAGATAAACAAACCAATTATGAACATAGGATGAGCGTGAATCCCTAGGGGTACCTTTGCATAGGCGAGAAAGTCGATAGGTGAAAAGAGGGTATTAACACAATATTATCGGATATACGTCACGTCCTTTGCGGAGTAACAAGGCATCATCATGGGCAATCAAATAACAAGCATGTCTAAATGATCGCAAGTGTTGTTGAGGATCCTCTTTACTGTTAAAACGAGTAAACTTTGGCAACTCCCATTGAGGAGGATATGAATGAAGGGGGACAGAAGGGTGAATGGGCTCCCGACAAACTTGCTCGTATGTCAAGGCGCTACGACTTCCTGAAACGGAAGCCTCCAAATTTTGCATTTTGTCCATCATTTGTTTGATGAAATCAGTGGTTGGATGAGATGATGGTGCACCAGAATAGGGATGTCCCATATAAGGTGTTGAGGTTACTGGATACGTGTATGGGAATGAAAAGGTAGGCGGAGCTTGAGAAGGAAAGCTCGTGTGGATAGGTGGCAGAGAGCAAGTCATGAATGGAGCAGTCTGCAAAAGAGATGAGGTAGGGGCAGTTGGTGGTAACGAAAACGTGGGGTCCAAGATTAACAAAAGGAAAGCTAATCGGGGTCGTATGAACCTCTGCAGCTGTCGGATTGGGAGACGGGGCTAGAGATGCAGGAAGCAAGGGGTATTACTAGGCGGAGTGGGAGCCAAATGAGCAGCTATACTGATAGGCATACCTACAAGGAGCTGACCATCAGGTGTACGGTCAGGGGTATGAGACAAATAGTATTGTACAGCGCTGGAATTAGCATCCTGTTGGTTGGATATTTTGTCAAACCAAAATATGAGGTTCAACCACAGTGCATGGGATTGAATCCCTCCTCAAAGACAGGTGAGGCTGCCTGTTTTATTGCTAATCTAAAACACAGTAAATAATATATACAATATTCACACTAATCTAACCATTGGGGGTTGGGATGAAATCCCGAAATCCACATTCACACGATTCAAGGATATTGCTTTCGTACGTGAAATAGGTTAGAAACTATTACAGTGAAAGAAGCACGGTAGAAAAGAAATGGGAGAAACGTATTTTCTTTCGAGTAAACACAGAGCACGAAATAATCATACGAGTTTTAGATCACAAATATAGTGTCCGAGATAATTAGAAACACTGAGATTTTATGCAAAGAATAGCTCTAAGATCATGAACGTAAGAACAATATCTTAAATAAGATATATTTCACAACATAAAGTCTGCAAAACAATATCAACTTCTATTCTTCAAAATGATTGAAAGAAAACACAAAGTTTTTTCTCCTTTCCAATAGCCTCTTAATGCTCAAAAAATTCTCGACCTTTTAGAATGCACAAGCATCCCTTTTTATAACGAAAGAAGCTAGAGTTTAAACAGAACAGATCCTGAAAAGTAGCATGCTAACTAGAGTTTCAGCTTTGCATGATTCTCACGCAGGAGATCAAGTCGAAGTCTGAATTAAAAATATGAAAATGGAAATAAAATATGTGTCATTCTAAAAATAGAAATGACATGAGACGCTGGAGCTCAATCCGAGTCATCATCTTTTGATTCTTCTCCTTTCTCTTCCTCCAGCTGAGACTGTTTGTTCCGGAACTCCTGGAACTTCCGAATAATGCCTTGCATTTCGTTTTCCTCAGGTGCAGTGGAAAGATCATTCCACATTTCGCAGGTCTCATGGATATCACTGGCACCGCCGGGAAGCTTTTTCAACCTCTTGCTGAGCTTTCTTAAGGCCTCCAACGTATGCTCAATTCTCACAAACTGACCAATGACTTCAAGGTCGAATCCATCTACAGGTTCATGCTGAATAATCTCTTGAACTTGTTTGAAGAGATCATCTGCTGATAGGGCACTTGATTTCCCAACCGACATCTTTGGACAAATCTTTAGCAATTCTTCCTCCAGATCACTTTTCCCATCGATCAATTTATCCCTTGATTCTCTCAACTTGCTGCAGGCTTCGTTGAGAATCTTTACTCTGAACTTGATGCCCTTGATCAGCTGAAAGTGTTTATCTGTATGTGGAAGAACACCTTCTTCTACCAAGAGATGTGCTGGTATTTGCTTTAGCACTTGGAGAGCTTCACAAGTCAAATCAAGCTGTCCAAGTTCTTCAGTGAATTCCTCATCCATCTTCTCTCCTTCCTTCTGAATCTCTGCCAAGGACTGATGAACTTTCACCACGTCTTGAATTACTTCCTTCCCTTGTTGGAGCAACTTTTGGATCCATTCATTAACCACTCTTCCTTTTCTGGTAATCTTCTCAATCGTAGGCACCGATGAGAAATCGAATCCGGCAGAAGCAGAAGCAGAAGGATGTATGGATTCCAGGGGTGTTGTGTTTCATCTTCCAGACCGGGGGAGTGATGTCACGATTAGAGGAATGTGTATGCATCCTGCGGCTACCGATTCGAGGGAGAGGCAGTCTCCAGGTAGATTCAGAGACTGCCTATGGACAGCATACTGTAGGTTTTTTGGGGGGATGAGGCGCGCTTCTTACGTATCAATAGTGGAGCATTGGGATATGGTGACATGTATCGCGTACACAGACATGAGAAACCGCTTGCGTATTGATGATGATAGGGATCAGTCACATGCTTGCCTCTCGGCATTAGAGGGAGCGCTTCCATGATGCATTGCTGGGGTGGTGTGGAGATTGGTGAGGAAGCACACCTTTGTTTTGCATGGGCCCAGTGTATCTGGTGTAAATTATATAGGGAGTTTATGGGCGCTTAATGCCGCGGGGAGGCAATTTGGTATTGTTCTTCATTTTTTGTTGCATGTTGGCAAATACGAGCAATCGTATGCATCAGGCCAGTAGGGCTACCCCAAGCAGCCGAGGGCCACAGGTCGTATAACCGTATGGGCTTTCAGAGGTGGTTGGGGGTCGTGGGCTAGCAACGAGTAGTGTTGTTGCATCCGTGTGGGATTGGCTACTATAGACATCTGCTAGAGGGCTTACAGCAGTAGCATTGATGGAGACCCTACAGGGTCACAATCCCTGGGCAGAGGAGCCCGTTACAGTTGCGCTACAGTACACATTCTGGATAGCAGACGGAGGCCAGGAGAGTAGAGGGATAACCCTGGAGAGGGTACGTAGGCAGATGGGCGCTGCGACAGGATGAGCACCTCCCTTCCTCAGTACAGAGAGTGATGTAAGAGGCTCACACTGCCAGGCACAACCTTTGGGTCCAGAATGGTAGCGGAGAGACAGCAGGTGAGTGGTGTGGATGATGCTGGTGCACGCGGAGCATACAGGTGTGGTGGGCTGGGCAGAGAAGCAGCGAGGATATGTACTGCTGCGCATCTTCGACTTGGCTAAGTTATGAGGAGAGAAGGGATCATGCTCAGGGGTCAGCGTGCAGGTCTTAAGTGGCACTAGCTGGCTGGTAGGCACAGATAGGGGCCCTTACAGGGGAACTAGCCCAGGCTCAGGACGCAACATAGAGTGCACCACCACCAGCACCACGCCCAGGTGTAGGTACAGGCACAGGCAGCACCACCGAGCACCAACACCCACAGGTGCAGGTACATGGCAGCAGCACAGGTGCCACCACTGCGGCACAGGTGCAGGTACATGCTCGGGGGTATTGGTGTTAGGTTGGCCAGGGGGGACCAGCCCCAGCTCCTCAGTGGCGCGAGATCTGCTATATGGAGGTTAGAGCCAGAGGCCCGATATTTTGATAGGTATAGCTTCTTGATAGTACGCGGAGTCGAGTATCAGGGTATGCAGGTATAGGGCAGAGACTTGCCACAGCCAGAGATCTCAGGGAGGGGCAGCCACAGCTGGCGTATCGTGATGGGCAGGAGGCGAGAGGCACCAAAAGGGACCAGCGGGGAGAGGGCCGAGGGGGGTGGGGAGAGCTAATGATTCCCCGACTGGTTTTGTTATAGGGACACGGCACCGGCTGCGAACCGGTTGATTGATAGAGGCCCGCGTGCCGACACTTATTCTTTGTATGATTCATGTATTATTATATACCGGCCTGCGAGCGCGGACGGTTTAGACATTTCGATACCGGCATGTGAGCGAGTCGAGATTTTGGTAGGTATTGCGGCCTGCGTGCCCCGGCTTTGGTGATATTATGAATCACAGAGGGCCCGAGTAGGGCAACATTGTATTTTGAAAACTTGTATATATTATATATATAGAGCCGATGTTTGATCCACCTACAGTGTTCAAAATGTGTTTAAATATTTGTTAAGGCTGGTAATAGATATGAATGTGTGCTGAGTAATTGCCTGTTGATAGATGGATGATGTGATGGGTTTGTTTTTTTTGTACGTATATATGAATCGTCGGTTATGTGATGAATTGGTGGTTTTGGGACATTGTGATAGAGTAACTGATGAGTTGGATCCAAATGATGTAAGATTGATAGTTTCTGATATCCGTAGTTGATGGTTTGGTATTTGTATAAAATAACTGATGTGTTAATGAAATTGTAATGCTATGTGTGGTGGATGAACAAATGTGGTAAAAATTGTGTTGTTTATGCAGGAAAAGAGGTGGGCAGACCCAAAAAATTTACGGTTGAGAAATGAAGAAAAGAACCGGACCCTTGTGGAGAAAAACGATAGGTGGGTAACCGATATTCGGTTAAGGAACCGATATCGGGTTTAAGTAAGGAACCGATATCGGTAGTTGATAGACCAATATCGGTGAAAGTAAACGTACGGTTATTTAGGTATGGCTTTCTAAAAATAGAAAAGCTAGTGGTGGCAATTTAATTTTAATTGTAGAGCCATGCAAAGAGGGTAAATACGCGAATGCGCACTTTTGTGACGACTGAGACAGCCTTTGTGACAGAGAGATTGCGAGTGATAAGGAGAAAGAGACAAGGACAAGTGAATGTGATCGAGATTCAGAAGGCATAAAGGACAAAGTTGAAAAGGGGTGGTGATCATGGACAGAACGAGGAGGAAGAATTCCAGAGGCAGGGACAAGAGGGAAGACAAGGGGCCACCTAAGCGTGCAGCAACCCAAGAGTTATCAGCTTGTTTGTTGATTACATACTGCATGTGTTATGAAAAGAGATTTAAGGGGTAGATATGAAAAGAAAACATGATAGCAAAGGGTATAGTGAGGTAGGTAAGTTGGGTACGGGGTAGGCAATCAGGGGTTGCAGGTATGTTTGTATGTAAAAAAGGAATAAACGAGCAAATTATGTTGTAGGTAGGTATTTTTTAGGAAGGTGATATTGTAATTGGACAGTGACCGGTAGCGCGTCTTAGGGGAACCGGTTATCGGTTACGAAACCGATACTGGTTATGTAAAACGATACCGGTTCCTGGAGGAATTTCTTAGAATGTTGAACAAAACCTGACGGATTGAATGGTTGTTTGTTGGTTTGGTTGTATGGCAGGCAGAGGCAGGGTTGAGGATGAATGATAGTGTGCCGCAGCGTTGTCACGAAATCCGAGCGGATGTAACACCAGCGGAATGGACATTGATAAATATCATTTGGGGTTAAGTGGAATCTGTTATTTATACGAATCGCACGTAACCAGGTATGTTAAAGGGCTTGATTGAGAGATCGGAGTGCCCGAGACCAAATACACTTTATATGCCAACAGGTTGAAATGACAGTAAACATTGGAAAGGTGTTCGGTTATTTGGAGACTCCCATTATAGGAAAAACCATTATTAGGGCCCTACCGTACACGGCACGGGGAGTGATACGCAGTATTTGGTCCATACGCACGAGATGGAACACGCGATGTTGATCCTTTAATGTATGGGGTAATGTATGCCTCACCCTAGAGGAGACAAGGTTAGCATTGATATTAATGATAGCGGTAAGGTTTTGCGTTACCCACTGGTGAAGGGGGAAGATTCCAAAGGCAATTGATGGTGTGTGTTATTTGGGAGATGATGAAAAGGAACTGACGTTGGCATGGGCACCTACATATGGTGGAGCTCATACAGGGTTTATTATGGGCTTGAGGCAAATCAGCAACGGCACGGACTCTAAGAATTTTCATTACTTATTACCTTGTTGGGCCTATGAGCACATTGTTTTGTGTGCCAAGAGGCACTCCCTCCGGCAAGAGACCGGAGTACAGAGGTTGGGATTCGACGGATGGGTCCAATCAGAACAAGAGTCAAGATCTCAGGCCGTGACGGTCGACATTTGAGTATTACGGTAGGGATTGGAAGAGGACGGTTGCGGATATCTATTTGGAGGCCTTACGGGAACTATAATGGTAACAGAGGAACTAGCTGAGGAGTTACGGGGGTGTGAGCTAATGAGGTGGAATCGCGAGCCATGCCATGTGAATATGAGAGGATTCCTATAGCGGTCCTACGGACAATTTGGATTTGTGCAGGATATACCCCTGCTTATAACCATTTAGGTCGACATAGAGGCAGTACTCTCGGACCTCTCCCACCACACCTCCGAAGTCCTGCAGAGGTAGCATCCGATCGCGGGTAATGGATGCAGGTACGACAGATGCCTATAGATTATGGTGTGCAGCGGAGCCTGCGAGGTATCGTGATTGCCTGACATAGCTATTATTACATCAGAGATGGGATCGTCTGCGAGCGTTTAGTTTCAGCAGCTCCAACCTCATGTGGGGGGGGGGGAAGCGACAAGAGGATTGTTAGCGGTTGTGGAGTCAACGGGCGGTAGACTCGGATGCTGGAGTTCTCCATGCGTAGGGCTAATTCTATGTTACAGGAGAGATTGGCAGATCAATGGCGGTACAATACCGTGGTACCTTTGATGACCAGGCCGACGAAGGGGTCCCGGGACGAGTCACGATCATCACCGAGTTCGGGATGAGGCGTGAGGGTCTGGTACATGTTAAGCAAGGTTATACGAATGAATAAGGATGCCTACCGTTTTTCGTGAATAGAGCGTATGTATTGTTTTAAAACGTCTAAATAAAGGTGAATATGTTTAAATATGATTTGAAGTTACGATAAAAATAAGAATGTTTGTTTTTTGATTTTCGGGGTTTTGAAAAGATAAAGAGGATGTGATTAAATAGAATACGACAGAAAGTTTATAGTTACCACACATGATAGGTTATGGTAGGGAATGGTTTGAGCTAACCTTTGGGAACCCCCTGTCTCTAAGTGCTACCCTACATACCCCTTGGCCCAAAGCAAGGAGGGGCCTCAGACCGATGTAGTTCTCCCTTAGGATCAGGGAGAGGCGAATTCATGCCATGGGTACGGTAGCAATTTGTGTTGATAACATTTGGATGTTGATAGGGTAATGTTGTTGTGTTGGTAAGTATGTTGGTCGTGGTGTAATGTAGTATAGTAAAGCAAAACTTACTTACCCCAATAGTAGGTAACCGTATCCTGCTTAGGTTCAACACACAAGCCCTAGATTCATAAAAAGCAACGTGTCCATTATTGAGAAGAGCTACACAAACCACTATTACATAGGATGAGCTTGATCCCTAGGTACCGTTCATAGCGAGAAGTCGATCGGTGAAAAGAGTTGTATAATCACAATATAATCGGATTACGTCACTTCCCTTGAGTGTTAAACAAATGTGAGGTGAGGTGGATATATGCGTTAGGTACGAGACTTATTACAACGTGATTGTTTCGTACTAAATGAGAACCACCGAATAGACCAAAGTCCATGACTCAAAATTCTTTGAATGAGGCTTTTCTTTTATTGAATTTAACTGATCCGATGGCGGGAAGTCTACAATTGGGATATTGATTGTATTTCTTGAGGTATTCACGAAGCTGATCAATCGAGAAGCTTCTGATAAAGGCTGACTGTTTATAGCTGTCAGTCGAGGGCCCCCCACCCCCCCCCCCCCCCCACCCCCCCCCCCCCACCCCCCCCCCCCCTCCCCCCGCTCCCCACCCCCCCCCCCCCCCCCCCCCCCCCCCCCACACACCCCCCCTCCCCCCCCCCCCCCCCCCACCCCCACCACCCCACCACCCCCCCACCCACCCCCCCCCCCCCCCCCGCCCCCCCCCCATCCCACCCCCCCCCCCCCCCCCCCCCCCCCCACCCACCCCCCCCCCCACCCCACCCCCCCCCCCCCCCCCCCCCCCAAAGAAACAAAAAAAAAAAAAAGAAAACAAAAAAAAAAAAAAAAAAAAAAAAAAAAAAAAAAAAAAAAAACAAAAAAAAAACAACGAAAAAAAAAACGTGGGTTTTTTTTTTTTGTTTTTGGTTTTTGTTGTTTTTTGGTGTGTTTGTGTTTTTTTTTTTTTTTTGGTTGTTTTTTTTTTGTTTTTTGTACCCCCACCCCTTTTTTTTGGGTGTTTTTTTTGTTGTGATTTGTTAACAAGAACCAAACAAAAAACAAAAACAACCAAAACCAAAAAAACAAAGTTGTTTGGGTTTTCTTTTTTGTTTTTTTTAATTTGTTTTTTGTTGTTTTGTTTTTGGGGTTTGTTAGTTGGGTTTGTGTTTTTTTTATTTTTGTGGGTTAGTTGGTTTGTTTTTTTGCTTTGGGGGTGGTGGTTATTTGTGTGTGTGGGGTGTTGGGTTTTAGTGGTTTGTAGTTGGTGTTGAGGTTAGGAGTGGGGGGGTTTTGGTTTTGTAGGTAAGGTTTTCGGGTTTGGGTGTTTGTGTGTTTGTTTGGTTGGTAGTAATTAGTGTTTTGGTTGGTGTTATTGGTGGTTTTGTGGTGTTTTTTTGACGTGATTTATTATGTGTTTTTATGTTTTTGTTCCAGGGTAGTTGTGTTGTTTTGTGTTGGTTTGGTTGATCAGGGATCACAATGGCCGTTTTGTTTGGCCCCCCAACCCCCAACCCCAGATATTCTTGGATTGCATAGCTTCCTTCGGGGAGCAGTCTTATTATAATATCAGCAATAGTTCGCATATAGCTGTCCTTCGGAGGGAGCATCTATATTTAATTTAGATGAGATATGTTTCAATCTTGGCGTGAGCATCGAGTGTAGTAGGAAGTTTACCAGAAATCCCATAAACTACGGCTTATTTTTAAATATTTTGAATCATGGACTAGAACTACAAAAGGGGACGGCTTCATCAAGGGAGGTGGAGGATCAAACTAGTGAGCTTATTGTTATTATGAGGTGTAGAAACAGAGTGTATGTAGTGGTAAGTGAGCTCAAGGGACGAGCGACAGGTAGATAAGAAGTGATATAACACTAATTTCAATAGTAGAATGGTCGAAGATGCAAGGCATTAAGGGGTTCAGGCTCAGGTTTACCATTAAAGCGAAGCTAAACGATAAGTACCCAAGATCCATAGGTATGAGTGATTATATAAGGCCCAATCCAATTGGGAGCAAATTTTCCACGTTTGCTCTTCTCTAGTTTGGTTACATGTTGATTCTCTTTGAGAACAAGATCACCAACCTTAAAGGTACGCTCATGAAGTCGCTTATCATAAGCACGTTTAATGTGTTTTTGATAGATTTGAAGGTGATCAAGAGCTGTAAGACGACATTCGTCAAGAAGCTCCAATTGGGCTAACCGCTCTTGGCGGAAATCATCGTTGGTGAGAATATCTTGAAGAGATATTCTAAGGGAGGGTATTTGTATTTCGAGAGGCAAAACAGCCTCGGTACCTTATACCAAAGAAAAAGGTGTGGCATTAGTAGAGGTACGAATGCTAGTACGATAAGCCCAAAGGGCAAAGGGAATGTGATCGTGCCAATTTCTTCCGGATTCATTGACAACTTTCATGAGGATTTTGGTTAGTGTTTTATTAGAGGACTCAGCTTGCCCATTGGCTTGTGGATAGTAAGGTGATGAGAAACTAAGTTTGATACCAAAGTTGTCACAAAGGTCTTGCAACAACTTGTTTTTGAAAGATTTTCCATTATCTGTTATCAGGCGATGAGGAACACCAAAACGACAGATAATGTGGTGGTTAATGAACTCGACAATTTTTTCTTTTTTGATTGAAATGAGTGGAATAGCCTCCACCCATTTTGTGTAATATTCGGTCACTGTGATTATCCAACGGTGACGTTGTGAAGAGGTTGGGTGAATCTCACCAATAAGGTCTAAACCCCATTGTGAGAAGGGCCAAAGATCTCGAGCGATCTGGAGCGGGTGGCTAGGAGTATGTTGAAGGTTGGCATGTTGCTGACACATAACACAACGCTTAACATATTCGTAGCAGTCGTTATTGAGAGTAGGCCAATAATAATCAAGGCGAAGGATTCGTTTGGCCACGGCAAGGCCGCTAAAATGTCCACCACAAATACCGTCATGGACCTGTTGGATTGTATGAGTGGCCTCCGCGCCAGTTAGACAACGAAGGAGGATGCCATCAAAGCCACGTTTATAGAGGAGTCCCCCCATGACAACATAACGCGAAACACTTTTAAGAAAAGCACGTTTGCCGTTACTAGTAAGGTCAGGTGGGAGGACAGAGATTGTAAGGTAGTCGTGAAATTGGTGGTACCAGGTATCTTGTGAATTAGTAGACACAATATTTATCATACAAACTACCGGGGTTGAATAGGATGGGGCAAAAAGTTGTTGGACCACGATGAATAATTCAGAGTCAGTTGGCGCGGCGGGAATTTGCGAGGCTAAGCAAGCCATAGTATCCGCAAATTTGTTAGTGGAGCGAGGAATGGTTTGTATAGAATAGTGGGTAAATAAGGCTAGAAGTGAATCCACGTAGTGTTTGTATTTTTGAAGTTCCTCGTTTTTGCATTGGTAGACACCCATAACTTGATTGACTACCAATTGAGAGTCGCCAAAAATGTTGATAGATTTGATACCTAAGTGTAACGCAACTTGGAGACCCAGAACAAGGGCCTTGTATTCCATTGTATTATTAGTGCAAGGGAAATCAAGTTGGAATGAAAGAGGCATAGGTTCAGCGTTGAGAGGAATGAGAACAACGCCGGCTCCTCCGCCGCACTGGCATTTAGATCCATCAAAGAAGAGGGTCATTGGGTACGACTCCTCTGTGAGGGAAAGAGTAGCGATGAGTTCGTCGGGAAATGTGAAATTGGTAAATTGTTCCCCCGGTAAAGGAGCTTCCGCAAGTTGGTCTGCGATGGTTTGTCCTTTGATTGATTTCTGGTGGAAAAACTCAAGGTCGAGGTCGGTGAGAAGCATGAGCCATCTAGCAATGCGTTGGTTCAGATGAGGTTTGGCATACATGTAATGGATGGGGTCTGTATTGGTGATGATGAAAGTCTTGTGATTTAGAAGGTAGTGTCAGAGTTTGGTGGCGACGAATGATAGGGCAAGGCATAATTTTTCTACATGTGTGTACCTAGTCTCATAGTCCACCAAAGTACGACTTATATAATAAACGGCTTGTTCGTGATTCTCAGAGTCACGATGTGCAAGCATGGCTCCTACAGCGTGGTCGGTGGCGGAAAGGTAAAGGTAGAAAGGGCGGTCGTCTTGGGGTGGGATAAGCACGGGTGGCTGCAAGAGATAGGATTTGAGAGCTTCGAAGGCTTGGTGACATTCTTCGCTCCATTGGAATGCAATATCCTTTTTAAGGAGGTGATGGAAAGGTTGACACCGATCCGAGAGTTGGGAGATGAAACGTCGGATAGATTGGAGCTTACCTTGTAAACTACGCAATTGTTTGAGATTTTTGGGTGGGGGCATTTCTAGGATAGCTTTGACTTTAGATGGATCGACCTCAATGCCACGCAAAGAGACGATAAAGCCAAGAAGTTTTCCTGAAAGAACACTAAAGACACATTTCTTCGGTTGAAGGCGGACAGAATATTGTAACAGGCGATCAAAAATAATGGTTAAAACATCGAGATGTTCACTACGATGTTTAGACTTGCCGAGAAGATTGTCAACATAGTCTTCAAGGATAGTGTGCATAATGTCATGAAAAATGTAGGTCACAGCCCGCTGATAGGTAGCACCAGCATTCTTAAGGCCAAATGGCATGACACGATAACAGAAGGTTCCCCAAGGAGTTATGAAGGCAGTTTTGTGTTGATCGGCAGGGGCAACCAAAATTTGGTTGTATCCTGAAAAGCCATCCATGAGAGAGAGCATCTCATGACCTGCAGTTAGATCAACAAGTTGGTCAATGCTAGGTAAGGGGAAGTCATCCTTAGGGCAAGCGAGGTTAAGATCCCGAAAATCTGTGCATATCTGAAGTCCCCCTGTCGCTTTAGTGACAGGTACGATGTTAGAAATCCATTGAGGATAGTCAATAGGCAAGATGAAGGAAACAGAAAGGAGTCGTTGGAGCTCCTCTTTGACCAAGAGAGCAATGCGTGGATGCATTTTTCTTAATTTCTGTTTGACTGGTTTGGAATCGGGGTTTAGGGTGATGTTATGGATGGCGATGGTAGGATCAATTCCTGGCATGTCAGCGTAAGACCATGCGAAAGCTTGGCTACGAGCATGGAGAAAGGTAGTAAAGGCGGCTTGTTTTGATGTGTTAAGGGATTGTCCAATCTTCACAATGTGAGGATCCTCCTCCGCGTGGATATTGATTTTTATGGTAGATTCGTTCAGCATAGTTTGGGTTTCAGATGGTAAGGCTCGTTGAATATAAGAATAATCCGCGCCAAGGTAAGTGAGGATGGAGTCATCATCCTGGCATTCAACAACATTAATCAAAGGCGAATCCTCTTCGATCATGTCTGGATAAAGAAGGGGCAAAGAAGATGGGTCGTCATTATCACGTTGATAAGTGAGAGGACCTATGAAGATAGCATTTATGAAAAACAAAATTTAGGAGGGATGGATTCAGGGTCTATAGATTCTGCGGGTGATGATGGCAAAGTGGGTGATGATGGTTTGGTAGGGGCGACGTCTTCTTCTTCCAGGATACAGCTGACAGGAGGTGTCTCCTGTGTAGGTGTTTCGGGAAAACTGAGACCACTGCGATCATTATGTTTACGGGTAGTCACGGGAATGAGTGTATGTCGGCCTTGTTCGTAAAGGCCAAAACCAAAGCCTTTCCACGCACAGCAAGTCAAGAAGGTGAGGGCGAAACGACGATTTGTCAAGTATTGAAAATCGGATTGGAAAGGAACGACACCAAGAGGAGGTTCAGGGGTAATGGAGGATGCATCAACACCCCCATACGTTAGGTTAGTGCGGCAATGGGGTGGTCCGTAAGAGATTATCTCCCCCACGCGACGGTCGTAGGTGGGATGTGCATGTAATTGTCCATACTCCTGCGGGGTAGGGAAAGAACTAATGTTATATAGGCGGTACTCCCCTAGCGTAAGGCGCTGAAAAACATCTACTAAGGGGTTGGAGGTTGGAATGTTAGCTGCGGGAAGGGAAGTGGTTTTTGCGATGGTGGTTTCATCAATTGAAGGCGTAGGCACGGTTGAGGTGGATGGTTGAGGTACATTTGAGGAGGATGGTTGGGTTGAATGTATGGGTGTCTTGATTGGTTATAAGCACATCGTTAGGGCGGTATAACATATTGCAGGTTTTAAAGGGGGGAGGGTCAGCTTTTACGGTGTAAGACTTCCCCTCGTACTCAAATTTTATGCATCTATGTAATGTTGAGGGAACGCATCCCATGGCTCGGATCCAAGGATGACCCAGCAATATATTATATTGGAACTCTCCCTCAAGGACATAGAAGAGTTCGGGTAAAGTACGTGGTCCTACGCGAATGTTGAGGATCACGGTGCCTAAGGTAGAAGTAATAGCGTCATTGAATGACCGCAACATGATGGGGTTGGCACACATGCAACTAGAAGGGATGTTCATCTGTTGGAAGGATTTTGAAGAGATGATGTTTAGGCTAGCGCCCCCGTCAATCATAACCCGATGTACTCAAATATCCCAGACGTAAGCGGAGATGAAAAGGGCAGGGTCAGGGTCTTCTATACCAAAGTCGACAATTTTATCTTCAGAGAAACTGACTGCAGTAGCTTGTTGTACAGAGACAGAAGTGGTTGGGGCAGTGGGTTGTTTGGTGAGAGAAGCAACGTGATTGGGTGTTAGAATGGAGGCGACAGGCAGGGTTTCATTAGGTAAAACCTCTATCCCTTGAAGGATCTCAACGAGAGCTTGTCGATGAGATTCAGAAGTCTGAATGAGATTATACAGTGTCATTTTTACGGGTGATTGGTGAAGCTGTTTAATCATATTTCAGTGGGAAATGCCATTAGAGACGGGATAGGCGGGTCCGCGAATGACCACTTTAGGTGGTGGTGCAATTGGGATGTTTGACGGAGAAAGAGATGCCGCAGGTGTGTTTTCTTTTGCTTTCCCATTGTTTTTATGCCCTTGAGTAGCGACACTAATCATATTAATCTCGTAGACCTGAGATGAGGAAGATGGTGGGGATAACTCATGGTCTTCAAGAGGTGGGGTTGTAATAATGATAGATCTTGGTGAGGTGGGGACAGATGGTATAGGAGAGGGAATGGAAACTAAAGGTCTCTCCCTTCATAAGTTTTCTTTCTTAATCTTTCTATCCGGGAGAGGTGACTGACGAAGGATGGTTTTTAGAGCTTGACATCCCTCCACATCATGTCCTGGTGTGCGGTGATAAGCGCAGATTTTAGACTCATCGTAACCCATAGGTCGGGGCTTAGACGGGTCATAAGGTCTAAGTGGAGGTAGGGAAATGGTCACATTCTCCACCAATATAGCAAGGATTTTGGCGTAAGATCCTTTGAGTGGGTCAAAATCGGAAGAGGATGAGGGTATTGATTGTGTGGGTTTTGGTAATGTTTGGGCATGATTGGTTCGCATGGGTGGTGGTTTAGCTGAGGGGTGTTGATACATGGTTTTTACTAAACGTGATTTCTTTGGCGCAGAAGCTATGTTGGATGATGAGGCCGCGGATGATGTGGTATCAGAAAACAACCACGGGGAAATAGGAGTGACTGAAAACAAATCTTTTGGTGATGGAATTTGTTTAGGGTTGATAGGTGGACAGGATACGCGGAGTGACGGTGTTGCTATACCCTGGAATTTCTGTATAGGTGCGGAAGGCGTAGGTTGTTCTGAAGAAAACGCAGGAGGTATGATATATTGATGTAAGGTAGAGGGATGGGGTCCCAATATGGAAGGTAGGTATGACGATGATGGTTTTGATTGTGATAGGGGCACGGATTGAGTTTGTCTCTTAGGTGGCGGAGCGGATTTATTTTTGGATAGATCGAGTCGCTTAGGCGGGTGCGTTAGACTGGGCATTGGTGAGGTCCCAAGCGTAGGGGAAGATCTGGTTAAGTTGATAGAAGTGGACGGGGCATTTGGTAGAGGTGAGGGGGGTGAAGGTGAGAACAGGGGCATTTTAAGCTTCTGTAAGCACTTCGGGTATATGGTGGGGACATCAGGATCAGTCATTTGCATTTGAGTAGAAAAAGGGGTACTCAAACGTTCCCATAGGGCCTGTCTATCTTCTGTGGAATGACAGTCCCCAGGTGTGATTTGTAATTTTTGTATGGAAGAAAGGTGGGTTGTAATTCCAGTCCACTGCGGGTGTGACACAGGAGGTAGATGAGGCACTGTATCAATAGATGTTAAGAGGTCAACCGGTCGTTGAAAAGATTTAGGCGATGAGGGACTAATAGGTAGGAGGGCGTGTTCGAGGGGATCTGTCACGTTTAAAGAATGTGGTGATGTTAGTGTAAGAGATTTCTCGTCTAAGGATGTCAAAAGGAGTGGCGAGCCTTCCTCTTGTGTAGCAAGAGTGGTAGAAGGGGACGTTTGGGAAATAGATAAATTAGATAGCATCCGCTCACAATCTTGTAGGGATGTGGTGTAAGAAGACTCGTCGATGAGAAGAGAAGTCCGGGCAGTTAACTCTTCTATGGGTAAAGGAATGATTTCACTTTGGCTTGATGGTGGTGAAGGAGGTTCAAACTCCTGTGTTGGTGGAGAGGCTTGATTTAAAATTTTTTCAATAGAGGCTTTTGGCTGAGAATCGAAGATTGCATGGATCTCATGAACACTCTCCTCGGCTAAGATATCTTGGTTCACGTTACTGTTGGACGAGTGATTCGGGAATGGCTTGTTGAAAATTTTCAGATTTCGGTTAGCAGGGGCGTTAGGATTATCGAGGGTTATATCCCCTGCGTTAACCATTTCCTGTACTATGTTTTTCAACATCATGCAGTTTTCATGACTATGTCCTTTTACGCGGTGAAAGTTACAAAAGTCATTTTCTTTGTACCAAGAAGGTATTGCGTGGGTGGAGTCAAACCCAGAGTGAGGTTTAACAAGGGGCAAGGTGATAGCCCCAGCTTTGAGCAATTTCTCCAGGATGACGCCATAAGTTTCTCCCAAGGGAGTGTAATTGGTGGGCTCGGCTTTGTACTTATAAGTGGTTTTCGGCGGAGTATTGGACGGTGTTTGAGATTTGACCATTACCGCGTGGACAGCTCCTTTTGATTTAGAAGAAGTGGACGCGTGAGGAGTGGTGGTGTTTGGCTTGTTGGTAGAATCAGGAGTTCAGAAATTGGGGTTTTTGTTACGCAACTGCAATTTCTCTTCTTCTAAGGCTCGAATTTCAAGTTTCTGAGCCATGGTAAAGGCCTCGTCGAATGTGCGGAAAGTTTGAATTTGGAGGGTAGGGGAGATGTGCTTAGCGCAGGCCCACATAAATAGTTCAATGAGTTCGGTTTGAGGCAAGGCATACGTAAGTTGGTTGATAAGGCCCCGCCATCGTCCAACGAAATCTGCGATAGATTCGTCTTCAAATTGTCGGATGGCATAGAGGTCAGTGATAGATACTTTCTTGGCAATGTTAATGGAGAAATGATCCAAGAAAGATTGGGCTAGTTGGTTAAAAGAGAAGATTGAGTGCTGGGTTAAAGCACTGTACCACTCCAAGGCGGGTCCTGATAAGGACATGGGGAAGGTGCGGAGTAACAAGGCGTCATCATGGGCAATCAAATAACAAGCATGTCTAAATGATCACAAGTGTTGTTGAGGATCCTCTTTACTGTTAAAACGAGTAAAATTTGGCAACTCCCATTGAGGAGGATATGAATGAAGGGGGACAGAAGGGTGAATGGGCTCCCGACAAACTTGCTCGTATGTCAAGGCGCTACGACTTCCTGAAACAGAAGCCTCCAGGTTTTGCATTTTGTCCATCATTTGTTTGATGAAATCTGTGGTTGGATGAGATGATGGTGTCACAGAATAGGGATGTCCCATATAAGGTGTTGAGGTTACTGGATACGTGTATGGGAATGAAAAGGTAGGCAGAGCTTGAGAAGGAAAGCTCGTGTGAATAGGTGGCAGAGAGTAAGTCATGAATGGAGTGGTCTGAAAGAGAGATGAGATAGGGGCAGTTGGTGGTAACGATACGTGGGGTCCAAGGTTAACCAAAGGAAAGCTAATCGGGGTCGTATGAACCTCTGAAGCTGTCGGATTGGGAGACGGGGCTAGAGATGCAGGAAGTAAGGCATTATTATCAGGAGGAGTGGGAGCTAAATGAGCAGCTATACTAATAGGCATGCCAATAAGGAGCTGACCATCAGGCGTACGGTCGGGGGCATGAGACAAATAGTATTGTACAGTGCTGGGATTAGCATCCAGAAATTTGGCAAAGTCCTTGTCTCCTACAGGAATTTGGGGGATCTCACTGGTGTCCGTAGGGTTCCCTATAGAGTGTGAAGGGGGTGATTCAGGAAAAGACACAGAGCAGGCATGTGAAACCATGGCGGCGGCTTGCTTCCGAGTGATGACAACCATAGACAAGAACACACAGGAAAGTTTTAATCTATCAAGAACAAAAACAACCTCAGAATGATGAATTTGGCAAGTTGCTGGTTTGTCAGGGGCTGATGAAGACAGTAACCGATATTGGTTTAGTAACCGGTGTCGGTCACAGAGAAAACGACGTCGGTCCCTTAACCGATGCCGGTGTCAAAAGTCTAGGATAAGAAGATATAAAAGGTTGCTAATTTGATTTTTAGCAACGTTGAGTATATTTATCAACTTATTGATCACAGAAGACAAAGTATGACAGAGAAAACAGAATTTGAAAACAAGCAAGAGGCACACGCAAATCTAGAGATTAATCCTAGGGTTAATTTTAGTTATCGTGGGCTTATGCCTTTAGACGTAAGATGATGTCAGAATCTTAAACAACAAGACCTAGGGGAAATGTCAAGTTTGTTTTGGCTTATAAGGTTACCTCAATCAGGTGGACGAATACCGCGGAAAAGGGGGGATGTTTGAGCTGTTGTGTTAATTGTGAAGTGATTCGGTATGTGTTGTGCAGTGAAACTAAGGTTAATTTCCTATCAATACCGTGGATATCACCCCCACGTGTACGACCTGTTACTTAATCTATGTTCACTAGAATTGAAGAACAACAAGCAGGAATGCAATGCACGTGTTTTAAACCCAAATCGAAAATTATATTCGATGAAGCAAGAGAGATGACTTTCACTAATGCGAAACTAGGAAAGCAAGACAAATTCTTTACGAAATATATAACAAAAGCAGCAACAGCAAATATGCTTCCTAAAATGAAAATAAGCAAGAGAAAGAAACCCAAAATGGGTCCCACCGGGCGTGCCAAAATGTTTCGCTCGGAATGTTTCGGCTTTTGGGAATAGAGTTGCTTCTATCCTTTCATTCCTTTTAGAAACATATGAGGTTAGGGTTAGGAGGAATACATGTTGAATGTCGAGATGGTGTGCGCGTACCGTAGAGAAAGATCAGGCTAACTTGGAGAACTCCTTTTGTCTTGGAAGGACTACCTGCAAATAAGAACACAAGACCACAAGATTTTGATTAAATAATAAATGAGGAAACTGCCTTGGGCCCAGGAAATATAAAACTTCCTTTCGAAGGTGGTCAGTTCCCCTGCTAATATGAATTAACACAAAATACTTGCAAAATATCAATTAAATTGTTTCGTTAAACTGGGTAGGGGGAAAGGCTGGTTTTCTGGTTTTGATCAGAGGAACTGATGCCGGTTACTGATAACCGATGCCAGTTACTGATAACCGATACCGGTGGGTTCTAGGATCTTCTTGGTAGCTATGGTGTTTGTAATGGCTGGTTTTTGGATGGTATTAGGAAATGGGATGATTAGAAGAAAAATAATGACAGTTAGATGCAATGGCACGTTGGGTAGTGGATTCAGAAACGGATTTAGGAGGACTGAGATTCAAGAAGCATACGAAATGTTATAACAAAAGGACATGCAAGATGTGACTTACTGGTTTTGACCGAGATGCAAGTTGATCTCCTTGGTTGTAAACACTTCTGGTTTCTTTACTCGTCTCTGCTCTGTCAAGTGAAGATCTGGACTCTGTTCCTCGCTCGCAATGCTCGCTGTTGATCCAGAAATCCTTTGACTGATCTCCAAAATGAAATTCCGATCCGTTGTTTTGGTTTGGGGAGCCCATTTACAGGGAACCGATGGCGGTTGCGTAACCGACGGCGGTCGAGTAGGAACCGGCATCGGTAAGGAAAAAGTAGGCTATTTTTAGTAAAATAGCCCACCTTCCCTACTTTTCTCCCGAGAGATCAGTTGCGGGCTTGGTCAAGTGGCTAGAAGGTCGGTTTTGGGTGCGAGTAAGGAGGCATTAGTTATGGATGTGAGTCTAAAACAAGTCATGGGTCTTAATTAGGTTAGTTTAGGGTTAGGGCTAGGTCATGATGAGGTGGAAAAGTGAGGTGGCGGTTAAGGTGATGTGGATTTATCAATTATAAGGTAATTAATAAATAATTGTGTAAGGTTTAGGTGATGAGGTTAGATTGCGAAATGGGATGTGGGTCACAAGGGGTCGTAAGACACGAATTTGGTGTCTACACCAGTGTTGGATTCACATCTCTGAGATTGGCCAGAAGTTCTTGAAAACACTTTTGGTCTTCATCCTCTCCTGCTTTCCTAAATACCTTATCCAATGTAACAACTGTTCCGAATGCTTCCCATAACAAATTTGCACGTCTATTACTATCATATGGCGGTTTTAACAGGAGGATGTTGCCCCAAATCTCCTACCAAAATCATAGAAACACCACCAAAACTCATGTCTGCTCTTTCAGGGAATGCTTGACGAAGTCAGGAGTCCACATTTTCTAGCAAACTTTGTCCGACGAAGCTCATTTCATCAATCAATACATATTTTATGTGGTAAATCTCTTGTTGGAATGTTGCAAGTCTCAATCCCTCCAATTCTACAAAATCTGTAACAGGTATTCGAAGTTGTGAATGGATGGTCGAGGCGCCAATATTAAAAGCTGCAACTCCTGTTGGTGTAAGCAATAAAAGAGGAGAACGTTCAGGGAATGATGCATCAAAAAGTGCTTGACAAATCACACCAATCAAATATGATTTCCCTGTTCCCGCTATTCCTTGAACTATCATGAGCAATGGAATGTTATTTTGATGTTGATTATAATGTGTCATTATTATATCAAGTGCTTGTTTTTGTTTAGCACCCAAGGTGTCGCAATTGAAATTCGGGGCTAATTCATCATCTATAACCAACCCATTATCTTTCATGCTGCTTATGAATTTTATCGCTTTGCTTGTGTATTCTTCACCTCGATATTCATCATTCCATGGTGCTTGTCTGTCAATACCTCTCCTTCCCAACATATCTATTTCCGTCGCTTGCAAAAATTGACCATGATGAAGCCTACACATGATTTCCCATTCATGTTCTATTGTATTCTGTTGAACATGTGGATTAATTTCATCTTCAGAATTACTGTTATTTTCAATGTCTTCTACTGCAATCCTCCTTTCGACATGCCATGGATTATAACG
This sequence comes from Taxus chinensis, assembly GCA_019776745.2. Classification (NCBI taxonomy): domain Eukaryota; kingdom Viridiplantae; phylum Streptophyta; class Pinopsida; order Cupressales; family Taxaceae; genus Taxus; species Taxus chinensis. The sequence continues at coordinate 79,150,190 of CM034147.1, read as the reverse complement.
GAACGAATCCCAGTTTAAACTTATTGAATCAGAATCATGTCTGATATCTCTATCTATATCTCGAAGCGGCTTGTAAAGCAACAAATCTGGCCAACAAAAATCAACCCATTTATGAGATTCCTGCGAAGGGACAGAGGAAAACCTCGGGAAAACTCTCGCAATAGCTCCAAAACTCCTGACCTCCCACTTCTTATCCCGTTTTCTCCTTGGATTATATGTCCAAGATCTAGCGGCATCAATAAGAGACACACTTTCCATGGAAAAAGGCCTATTCTTGTACCCATCAATGAAACTTTTTGCATGTTCCTCATGGTCATCTGCATTAGGTGTTGTTACTTTTTTGAACACCTCACGTGCAACATTCAAATTGACAAATACTCTACTGCTCTCTACTAAAGGGAGCTCTAACAACATGTGACATGTTTCTTGTGCACCAATGTCTCTTTCAAAAATTATTTCGGTTAGAAGTCTCCTATATGTTGTCGCTGCCATTTCATCTGGTTTTTCAATATTTGCCATCCGCATCAACATTTGATGATAAGTTTCATACAAGTAATTTATCGATTCTCATCGAGTCTATGATAAGGACATCTATGAAATGTGCATTTAATCATAGTTCAATTTTGATTTATATTACACCTGGTAAGAAGGGTTTGAAGGTAAATAAATTTGAAGTAATATCTTGTAGTGTATATTTAGTGTTCATTAAATGATTAATGAGTCATCTTGTGCATTCATACTTTGTAAATGTAATAAAGAGATTTAATCGAAACACTCTACCCTTGTTCAATATTGAAGCACAACTTGTTTTCATGTGTGATACTCCTTATTGTAGAAGACATTGAAAACCGTACAGTGAACTTAAACCCTGCTCTTGATGGAAATATCCTAGTTTGAGTAAACAAGAACCCGAGAATGGGCTTATCATCTTACTCAGTATGTTTAGTGACATTTTCTTAAACCTGTCGGATAGGAGTGACACAGTCAAACTTCACTTAGAGTATGTAGAGCTAAATCCTTTGTATCCTAGTGGACTACCTTGTCTACCGAAGATAGATTTAAAGTTAAAATTATTCATCGAATGAAAACCCTATTGGATCTAGATGAATTTGATGGAGGAGGTAACTTAGCTGTCTAGGCCTTAAAATTTTGTTAATGATCTCCTTAGCTCCGCTCCGCTTAATGTGTTACCTTGGTTTCTCTCGACGTAACACCTTGGTCCTTTCTGAAGGTGGTTTCGCATAAATTTGTCCTCTCGATTAAACCCCATTTATAGTTGAGGGGTAGACCCTTGGGTGAAGTTGGAATTAATCTAAAACTCAGTTGATTTGGATGTTAGCTTAGATTCATTGTGAAGCATCAAGTATTTTAAATCATATATGTCTTCAAGAGGTTAGACAAACACTTCGTATCTCCTTTTACAAGACAATGCTAAAAATAAGGCCATAATGTGACGTAGAAAATTAAAGCATATAAGAGTAAAGATGAGAATTGAGCTTAGGGATACTGCCACTCTGGGAGACCTTATAACTCAATTAAATATCTTTATGTGTTTATAAGAATATGTATTGCATTGTTGTAATAAAACTACTAGAAAATAAAAGATATATATATATATATATATATATATATATAAAGAAAGTCATTAAGTCATTGAATTAGAATAACTATGGTAGGAAAATAAATTTTCCGTGATCGAATAATGTTTTTTGGTAAAAAGATATCTCACAATTAAATCTCCGTTAAATCCTAGTATTGCTATATGGACACCAAGTCACAATCACATGAGTTGTAAGAAAAAAAAGTAAACATTAAAGGTATGTTCGAGAAGAAGATTTTTAACATAAGAACAAGATAATTAAGTATTTTTTATGCATTTGAACGAAGCCAAATAAGTATGCAAGTTATGGAAACTTTTGTAAAGAATAAGAAACCAACTAAAAATGGGTGAACGATAATTTAACTGCGGTATTAACTTAATAATCTTCGGGTGAAAAAATGATAAATTTATCCTTACAAAATAATGTTCTTGGAGTTTTAAATCACAACTAAAATGCAATTAAAGAAATGATGTGTTGTGGGTTCACCATTCCTAAAGTCATGTTCTTGTGGTTGGTTCATTACTAGTAACTATTCATTGGGAAAAGTGTGGCATTGACATGCCTATGTTATTTTCATGTGTCTATGTGAGTCGGTGACTTATGTGATTGTCGTATGCAAATCAAGTTTTTGTACTTGGAGCCCTTGTTGTGTTGTGTGTAGTGAGAAATGTAAGTAAAAAATAAAATAAAATTTTATGTTGGTATTTTATTGTTGTAAATGTGTGTGTAAAATGTGGGCACTCATATGGTATCAGAGTGGAGGTTCATGCTCTTGAACCTCTAGGGAAGATTGGAATTATGATGGTGTTGCATGATGGTGTCGGATATTGGAAGAGAAATGTGATATATGCATGATGTGAACTATGTCGTAATTGTGAAATTGTGAACGCACATGTTGTGCATGTCACTTAGTGCGTATTCATTGTCATGTTGATGTGCTGATGATGAGATTATTCACTATCTATTTCGTGGATTTAATGAGGAATTCATGTGTGATGTACCACCCTGTTGTGTGTGAATGGAATGTTATTGTGGATTGCAGAGGGTTAAAAACATGTTGGATTTATGTGATGTGAAGGTGTATTGATGTATTACATGAATTTTTTTTTGTAAAGTGAATCACATTTCATCGTGATGTCATCACCGTATTGTGATTAGTTGTGTGCATTGTCATGTTGTATTGCAATTGACTATATGTTGTAATGTTAGATAGTGTTTCGTCATACTTATGATGTGTGTAATATGTAATGATTTACGTCATGATTTAGGGGCATATGGTGAGCGTATGATCCCTATGGTATAGTGATTGCAATCCGGTTGCAGGATGTGGTAATGTGATGTATTGTAACCGTGCAAGTTTTAGTTGTGTTATACCCTGTATATAAATACCATGCGTAAGATGTTATGGTTAATGTGCACGAATCACCATTGTGTTAGTGATGTAGTTATGTGTATGTTGTGAACCTTATACTAGATGACCCTAAGGGGATAAACTATCAAGAGTGTATGTGTGGAGAGAGGAGGTGTGGACCAGGTTTTCATAATCTTGAGTTGAGTACGAGTGAGAAAGTGGAGTTTTATATAGACTGAAAACCCACTTCTAATCTGATTTAGTATACTTTGATGCTTGCTTAGTATATTATGGGTATGCACCACCTTAGGCTCAACTTATCCAACTAGAGTTCCCTGCTCTTTCCTATTGGATTGTTCATTGAATAATCCTATGTGATTTTGACTATGTTGATCCTTATGCGAGTATGGAGGAATGATTCAGGAAGAGATGATGACAGTTACATTAATTGATATACTCATTCTAAAGTTACATGTATATTTTTATGAGCTGAGGCTCAATGTCTGAGTGCCAACAACTCAATGAATACCCGTTTGGTGGCGGTATGAACCCACAAAGTGATTGTAATGTGCTATTTTTTCTTAATACGTATTTTATTTGTAAATTAATCTTTATCTCTTTTAGCTAGAACCAGCTATTTTCTTGATTGGCATGTTCTTATATTTTGGGAATTTATTTGATTGTTGCATTAACATTTGAATTTTGTACTAACATGATGGCTAATTAGCCATTTGTTTTTCTTCTTGGTTTTCAAACTTCCTTTTCATATTTAAAAGTTTTGTAGCCTAGCCCAAGGCTTTTGATTTTCCCACTTGGCATTTGATTGGATTGTTATGCTGGTTCTAATGTTGTAATGTGTTGGAATAGGGTCATGGGATTAACCATGGAGTGGTAGAACCTATGGACCTGCTTCGTTGTATGGGGGTATGCCCCAAGGAGTTACAGATAACTAGCAGGTTTTTGAACCACAAGTTATTATGTCACTTGGGTTAGGGGTGATGGGGCTCTATGTTCCCAGGGCCATAGGGTGACCTGGCCTCATTAAAAAGGAGAAAGGAGATGGGGCTCTATGGTTGAGTGACCTGTTATTCTTGATAGGGCTCTATGGTTGAGTGACCCAGCTTGGTTTTAGTACTATGATTATTTCTCCTTGGGAAGTATATGGAGATTATTTGGTGATGGTTTGAGAGGTATATGGAGTTGTTTTATGATACTTCAGGAGATATATGGTGTTAATTCTTGATATTTTGAGATGTGTGGAGATTGGTATAGTGAGTTATGTGTACCCATGTGAGTCTTTTTGACACCTTGTTATGTTTGAGGCTTGACTCTTCCCTTGGTTGGTATGGACTATTGGATATTGTCTTGGCACTATGTTGGTACAGTCATGGTTTTCTTTGGGTCTTGTGATACTTGTTGTATATGTATCAGCATGATGATTATGTTTGTCAGTCACATGTGTGTACTAGATCTATGTCTAGGATGTTCTTGTTGGAAATTCTTTGCTATGTGGACTACTATTTATCATTCCATGGTAGGAATTAAAAGACCCTGTGATATGATACAGTCATGAAAGTAGGTAGCAAGATGTCTTGTGGGATGTTTGTGTTGTGTGGAAGTTTTGTGTGACATCTTGGTGTTAATTATTGTTGGGGCACCCATGAACTGAAGACAACTGAAAAATTCTAAACAATGAATATTATAAGCTTGAGCTAAGAAATACTGTAAAAGAAAATGCTAAGTAATAAGGTAAACTGGAACTACCAATCTTCACAGAACCTTGATAGTTAAAATTTCTACCTAATGTTCCTAGGGCCACCCCATGGCCATGACTTTTGGTTTGAAATCTTAACCTTAGAGTCGTTACTTCGCCATATTTGTTCCTTGTTGCTTACCATTTCTCTTTCTTCATTGTATGTTGCATCCAGGATGATGCTTTCTTAAGGGGAGTAGAATGTAATGCCCCATCCCTTGTTCTTCTTTTTCTTATTAAATGACGGTGTTGCTAAGCATTTAACATTGTTGTGCTCCTGCTAGATCCTTGTTGGCTTCACCTTTTTGATTATCCTGTTAAGGAAAAATCTCTTTCTCGAATTCGATAGGTGGTTTGAAGGATGACTTGATGTTGTTGTTAGGGTGTGACCAGCTAGAGGGAACACCTACATAATAATAATAATTATTTTGAATTGTCGATTCTTGTTATTTTTGTCTTGGTCAAGCTTGTACGTGTTGGTCCTTGTCAATGTGATTAATAAGTAATATTAAGTTGTAATAATTATAGTAATAATATTATTATTTTAATGTATTAATCGATGATAACTTCATTATCTGATCATCGATTTGTTATAAACTTTGTTGTTAACTATCGATAAGTGATTTTATTGTTAGATTAGTTACTTCGCGGATCGACCCTCGATTCATGACACAAGAGGAGGGTATCCTGTTGCGACATTGTGGTTGGTCATTGTCTTGCATTCATTTTCAAAAATCCTCTCTAGTTCCTCCTTGGTTGACCAGGCTTTCTTACGTACTTGTTTTATTTGTCATTTTAAAAGTTTAATATTATTGCTACCACTTGAAGCTGACCAAGTCTCCTCTCCCGCTGTCATTATATATATATATATATATATATACCTAAATTAATATATACTATATCCTGGAGAAGAATGAATTTAAAATAAAATTAAAATAATAAATAGAAGCATGATTAAAAAATGGGGGGGGAGATAGGGCATTTTAGGGTTCTTTATCCTTATTGAGTTTTTTTTTTAAATAAAGGAATTAAAATTAAAAAAAAAGCCCGTGATTTCTTATAGGTGGATTAGGGAAAAGGGGGATTGGGCTCCATTGGGTATTTTTTTCATCTTCTAGTTTTGTTGGAGAGTGAGAGAAGCCTCTGCCATGGAGGGAGGGAGGAAACCCTAGACTTGTTTACACACGCACCGGACTGAAGAAGGCGTGGAGGATGTTGTGGCTATTGTGGCAGCTGAAGACATGTGTGGGAAAAAGGAAAAAATGCCTGAAGGAAATGAGTCATACAATGCCTTGTTCACCGTTTCTGCACAGATCTGATTCACTTATGGCATTTTGTTTGTTTTTTTTAAGAAATTCCTCACAAAATGTCATCTCATGGGTTGCTGCAACCTGTGTAAAAATAAAATCCACCCCAGACCTGCGTGGATGAACTGTTAAAGTGTAAAAGATAGAAGCATTCCTCCCAATCTTGTGTAAAAATGGGGATGTGTTGTCAGTTTGAAGCCATGCCAAAATGGAAGCTTTGGATTAGGTTATGAGGAATAAAATCTAGTTTTTTGTAAGATTTTGCACTTGCAGTGTCATAGTTCAAACATGCGTGAAAAGCCAGTGGAAGTGTATTCAAGTCATGTGAACTACTTGACAAAACCTGCCTCAGATATTTCATCTCATGGAATGAAATGGTTTCAAGGTATGTCATAGATAAGCTTGTTGTAAATGCCTTTGAAACTTTGAAGGAAATGTATTTGGCAGTTATGAAGCAACATGTGGAACAACCTTGATTCAACACCCTCTCAGCTGTGCCAAAATAAGTGTTTTAGATTTCAGGTATGGACATCCTTCAAAGAATTATGGAAAAGGGTTTTTTGACATTTTAGACAGAGAAAATCATTCACATAGGGTAGCAACAGAAATATTTGACAAAACACCTCAAAGAAATGTTGTCTCATGGAGTGCCATGATTACAGGATATGCACAAAATGGATTTGTTGAAAAGGCGTGTGATTTGTTTGACATAGAAAATGCAGTCTCATGGATCGGGATGACTACTTGAAAGCAAAAAAAGATTTTTTTTATGAGACATGGGGAAAATTATTAACGAATGGCTCGGTTTGCACGTGATTATCAGGCATCATGTGGCATCAATGGTGGTATCAATAGGATAACGAGTGTAAACCACTTGGAGCCCCTTATACCCATTTCGACTCATCATTTCTAGGCATGGTTCATCTTCCCTTACCTCTCATAATTCTCATGTTTTAGTTCTCTTTTGCAACTTAATAGAATTTTAAAATATTAGGATTTTAATACAGTTAAATGTTTATATTAACTTGTTGCAAAAACAATGAAATGTCGTGTTGTAACTCACAAAATCAAAATAACTCTTCTGCATTAAACCATGAATTTCCACCCTCATTCTGAGTTGATTTAGAAATATTCTTACCTCACTAGATCACTTCAATATTGGTTTATCGTCAAGATGAGATTGACTTCCTAGTAATAATGTTGACCCTCTCCCTGTTTAAATAGTTAATTTTTGCATTTTTCGGAGACTCATTAAGTACCCTTCATAACTCTAAAAATGAGATGTTAAGCCTTATTCATGTACCTTGGTATACGAGGAGTCACCTTGACCTTTGGATTGGCCCCGAATGAACATATGAGATCTTTTTAACACTCTTATAGGAGCCTTGTTACACTATTTTATAGTAGTAGAAAGTTGTTAAATCTAGAAAGTTGGCTTTTGTTTTGAACCGCCATTTGAAACCTGGATAGAGAAATTATTACCGTCTTCGCAAACCTCTAGTGTTTATACTAGAAAATTACATGGAACATTCAGATTTAGGGAAAAAAGTTTTCTGGATAGTTTGGAAAATCAATTTTGTAGGCCTCTGGTCGTAGTTTGACGAGGTCAAACTGGACCAATTTCAACTTGTCACTCCAGAAAACTTGTCACCGTTTGAAAATGGTTTTCTAGTTCTCAGTCCCATTGACTCTGATGAATTCTCCTTATATAGGGGAACTTGTAGGAAGTGTCTCATTGTGTGCTCATCCATCGAACGTTAGTTATGGACGTGGTTTTCTGGGCCCTCGAGCTAACTTTTGTTCATTTGCAACTAGGTCAGCTATGACCAGTAGCCTTGGAAAACTAGCTGCCAAATGCAAACCGTTCACTTTTTCCCAATTCTATCAGTTGCTATGAACTCTTAGTATATCTGGGGACACATAGAAATTTAATCTTGGTGTGCATTCTCATCGAAAGATAAATTTTGGAAGCGGTTTCTTAGCCTCTGAGCCCATTTGAGTGTTTTTGTAGCTAGTAAGAAAAGGTAAAAATAGAAAGTTGTGGGACCCTCGTCAAGTTGTCAAACCCCCATGGAAACTTTTGACACATGTAAATAACTGTTTAAAACTCTATAGTGTAACTTGTTGTGAAATAGAACTTTTGAAAAAATGGTGTTTTCTCTCTCTTCTCTTCTTTTTCTCTCTTGGGTTACAAAATGAAGTGAAATGAAATGCATTGAATACATGTCTCTAAAATTTTTCCTTTTGTTTGTAAATTGTAATTAATATCATATGTAGATGAAAAACTTGAAAAAAGATAATTATGTTAGATTTGGGTGGATGTCATGCCATTGAATTATCACTGATATCATGCTCACGTGGTTTTACAGGGTGAAAGAATGATGATGAAAAAACGTTGTGTAATTCATTAATTATCATTGTAATTTATATAGTTCATGGTTAAATGAATAAATGTATAATGTAGTCTCTATGTCACAAAAGGTTCCTTTTGACAATTTGTTGTCATATATGAGATGCTAATTCCAAGGACATCTAGGAAATGTGCATTTAATCATAGGTTCAATTTTGATTCATAGTACACATGGTAAAAAGGTTGATATTTATGTAAAGTAAATGAATTTTAAGTAATATCTTGTAGTACATCTTTAGTGCTCGAATAAATGATTAATGAGTCATCTTGTGTTTTCATACTTTATAAATGTATTAAAGATAATTAAATGAAACACTCAACCCTTGTTCAATATTGGAACATAACTTTTTTTCATGTGTGATACTCCTTACCATAGAAATGACATTGAAAACTGTAAATCATTGCACTTGATGGAACATAGTAAACAAGAACCCAAGAATGGGATTATCATCTTAGTCAGTATGTTTAGTGACTTGTACTTAAACTATCTGTTATGGAACACAGTCCTTGTTCATGGAGTGTTAGAGCTAAATAACGGATTTGCCTGAAGATAGATTTAAAATTAAAGTTCTTCATAGCGTGAAATCCTTGTTGGATCTAGATGACATAGATGGAGATTGTGACTCAATTGTTCTAGGTCTTAAACTCTTGTTAATGAACCCCCTTAGCTCCGCATCAGCTAAATGTGTTACCTTGGTATTCTCTCAACATCACACCTTGGTCCCTTTGTGAAGGTGTTTTAGCATAAATATGTCCTCTCACTTAAATCTCATTTATAGTTGAGGGGTAGACGCTTAGATGAAGTTGGAATTAATCTAAAACTCAGTTGAATTGGATGTTAACTTAGGGTTCGTGTGTAGCATACAAGTCTTCTAATTCATCTATGTCTTCAAGAGGTTAGGCAAATACTTTCGTAACTCCTTTTACAAGACAATGCTAAAAATAAGACCATAATGTGACGTAGAAAATAAAGCATATAAGAGTAAAACGAGAATTGAGGTTAGGGATAATGCCACTCTTAGAGACCTTATAACTCAATTAAATATCTTTATGTGTTTCAAAGAATATGTATTGCATTGTTGTGATCAAACTACGAGAAAACAAAAGATATATAAATATAAAAAAAGAAGTCATTAAGTCATAGATTTAGAATAACTAGGGTAGGAAAATAACTCTTCCGTGATCGAAGAATGTTTTGTTGCAAAAAGCTCTCTTGTAATTAAATCTCTGTTAAATCCTAATATCTCTATATGGACACCAAGTCACATCCACTTGAGTGGTAAGAGTAAAAAGGTAGACATTGAATGTATGTTTGAAAAGAATATTTTTAACATAAGAGCAAGATCATTAAGTACTTTATATGCATTTGAATTAAGCCAAATAATTAAGCAAGTTATGGAAACTTTTGTAAAGAATAAGAAGTCCAGCTTAAAAGGGTGTGAACAATAATTCAACAATGATATGAACATAAGAATCTTGTCGATGGACAAACAAGAAATTTATCCTTGCAGAATAATGTTCTTGGAATGTTAATCGTACTAAAATACCATTAAAGAAATGATGTGTGTGGATTTTCCTATCCTTGAGTCTTCTTTCTGTGGTTACGGCACTTGCTACTATTCGTTCATTGGGAAAAGTGTGGCATTGACATGCCTATGTTGTTCTCTCATTGTCCATGTGAGTCAATGACTCTATGTGATTGTTCATGCAAGTCAAGTTTTGGTACTTGGATCCCTTGTTGTGTTGTGTGTAGTGAGCAATGTAAGTCAAAAAATAATTATCCTAGTATTTTACTATTGTCATTGTGTGTGTAAAATGTGGGCATTACATTTGGTATCATAGTAGAGGTTCATGCTCTCAAACCTCTGGGATGGATTGAAGTTATGATGGTTTTGCATGGTGGTGGTGGATATTGGAAGAGTGATGTGATATATGCATGATGTGAACTATGTCGCAATTGTGAAATTTTGAATGCACATGTTGTGCATGTCACCTAGTGTGTATTTTTATCATACTGATGTAATTTTTGATGAGAGTATTGAAACTCTCCTTTTCATGGATTCAATGAAGAATCCGTGTGTGATGTACTGCCTTGTTGTGTCTGAAAGGAATGATATTGTGAATTGTAGAGTGTTGAAATATTTTGATCATTATGTGATATGAAGATGTATTGATGTATTGCATGACAAAATTGATGTAAAGTGAAAGGAGATTTTATCATGATGTCATCACCATATGGTGACTGACTTGTGTGCATTGTCATGTTGTATTGCAATTGACTATATGTGGTAAGGTTAGACATTGTTTTCTTCATACGTTCAAGATAATTCATGTAATGATTCACATCATGGTTTAGGGGCATATGGTGAGCGTATGATCCCTATGTGTACAATGATTGCACTCTCGGGTGTAGAATGTGGTAATGTGATGTATCGTAACCCGTGAAAATAATTGATTGTGTTATACCCTATATATAAATACCATGCGTAAGACGTTATGGTTAATGTGTGTGAATCACCATTATGTTAGTGATGTAGTTATGTGTATGTTGTGAACCTTACACTAGACAACCATAATGGGATAAACTGTCAAGAGTGTATGTGTGGAGAGAGGAGGCATGGACCAAGTTTTCTTAATCTTGAGCTGAGTACGAGTAAGGAAGTGGAGTCTTATATAGACTAAAAACCAACTTCTATCTGTTTAGTATACTTCGAGCTTACTCAGTATATTGTGGGTACTCACCACCTTAGGCTCACCTTATCCAACTAGAGTTCCCTACTCTTTCCTATTGGATTGTTCATTGAATAATCCTATGTGATTTTGACTATGTTGAGCCTTTTCAAAGTGGTGGCGGGAATGATTCAGAAAGTGATGATGACAGTTACATTATTTGATATACTCATTTCTGATTACATGTACATTTCTATGAGCTGAGGACTCGATGTTTCTAAGTGCTAGCAACTTGTTGAGTGCCGCCCTTGGTGGTGATATAAGGCCACATAGTTATTGTAATGTGTTATTTCATATACACGTATTTTATTCATAAATCGAGCACTTATCCCTTTTCTTGCTAGACCCAAATAGTTTTATTGACTAACATGTTCTTATATTTTGGGAATTTATTTGGTTTTTGTACTAACATTTAGATTTTGCACTAACCATGGCTAATTAGCCATTTGTCTTTTCTTATTTTTAAAACTTGCGTATTCATAGTTTAAATTTTTTTATAGCCTAGCCAAAGGCTTAGGATTATTGCTACTTGGCATTTGATATGGGATTGATATGCTAGTTCTAATATCATAATTTGTTGGAATAGGGTCATGGGATTAACCACAGAGTGGTTGAACCTATGGACCTGCTTCGTTGTATGGGGGTAGGCCCCAAGGAGTTATAGATAACTAGCGGGTTATTGAACCACGAGTTATTATGTCACTTGGGTTGGGGGTTACGGGGCTCTATGTGCCCAGGGCCATAGGGTGACCTGACCTCATTAAAAGGAGAAAGGAGATGGGCCTCTATGTTTGAGTGACCTGTTATTCTTATAGCACTCTATGGTTGAGTGACCTATTATTCTTGATGGGGCTCTATGGTTGAGTGACCTGACTTGGTTTTGGCACTATGATTGTTTCTCCTTGGGAGATATATGGAGTTATTTCTTGGTATTTTGAGATGTGTGGAGTTGGTATAGTGAGTTATGTGTACCCTTGTGAGTCTTTTGACACCTTGTTATGTTTGAGGCTTGATGCTTCCCTTGGTTGGTATGAACTATTGGATATTGTCTTTACACTATGTTGGTACAGTCATGGATTTTACGTCATGTGATGCTCGTTGTATATGTATCAGCATGATCATTTTGTTTGTTAGTCACATGTGTGTACTAAATTGATGTCTAAGACATACTTATCAGAAATTATTTTCTATGTGGTCTACTTGTTGTCATTCCATGGGGGAATTAAAGGTCTTGTGTTTTGATATGGATGTGAAAGTATGTAAAAGTATGCTTGTGAAATTTTAGTGTTTTGTATGACCTTGGTAGGGTGTTGTGACTGTAGTTCATGATGGGAACTCACAGGAATGAATAAACTAAAATTCTACAAAATGAAATTTTAAAGGACTTGAATTAAGAATAATGTTAGTAGAAAGAGATTAATGAAATAACGAATAGAGGGAACTACCAATCTTCACAAAACCTTGAAAGTTAAAATTTCTATCAATTGTTCCTAGGGCCACCCTGTGACTGTGATTTTTTGTCTGAAATCTTAACCTTAGAGCATGCCTTCGCCATATTCATTCCTTGTTGCTTACCATTTCTCCTTCTTCATTATATGCCGCATCGAGGACGATGCTTTCTTTTTCTTCTTCGACGACTATGTTGCTAAGCATTTAACGTTGTTGTGCTCCTGCTGATCCTTGTTGGCTTCGCCTTTTCGATTACCCTGTTAAGGAAAAATCTCTTTCTCGAATTCGATAGGTGGTTTGAATGATGGCTTGATGTTGTTAGGGCGTGATCAGCTAGAGGGAACATCTACATAGTTATAATTATTATTTTAAATTGTTGATTATTTTACTTATTGTTATTTTGGTTAGGCTCGTAAGCGGGTCTTTGTTAATATGATTAATAAGTATTAATGAGTACAGTAATAATAATATAATAATATTATTATTATTTTAATTATCGATGGACGATAACTTCATCACCTGATCGTCGATTTGTTATCAACTTTATTGTTAATTATCGATAAGCGATTTTGTTGTTTGGATTGGTTGCTTCGTGGATCGAGCCTCGATTCGCACAAGAGGAGGGTATCCTGTTACGACATTGTGGTTGCTCCTTGTCTTGCGTTCATTTTTGAAACTACTCTCTAGTTCCTCCTTGGTCGACCCGGCTTGCTTGCGTACTCATTTTATTTGTTGTTTTAAAGGTGAAATAATATTGGTACCACCTGAAGTCGACCAAGTCTCCTCTCATATTATGTTTACACACACACACACACACACACACACACCCACACACACACACACACACACACACACACACATATCTAGATTAATGAGAAGAATGGATTTAAAATAAAATTAAAATAAGAAATAGAAGCATGATTAAAAAAAAGCGGGGGAGGGGGGGGGGGGGGCGCGGTAGGGGCGGGGGGGGGATGAGGTGTTTTAGGGTTCTTTATCCTTGTTGAGTCTTTTTTTTAAAATAAAGGAATTAAAATTAAAAAGGCATGAAAATTGGGGGCGGTTTAGGGCAAGGAGGTGTTTGGGCTCCTTGCATCTATTTTTTTGTTCCTTTTTCCTTTTTGTTTTCTTGTGGGCAGAACAACAGCCGCCACCATAGAGGGAGGGGGAGCTTCAGACCAGTTTTGGCACCCCCACCAGTTTTGGTCGCAGCTTTTACACCAATCAATGTGCTTTGGGTATTTTTTGTCTTTTTTAAAAAAGAAATGCCTCACTAGATGTCTTCCCATGGTTGCTGCGACTTGTGCCAGCATCCTCCCAGCCTGTGTCAAAAAAAAAAAGAGCCCCCCAGACCGCGTGGACAACTATCAAAGCATAAAAGAAGAGGGATCTGGTCAGATGTTGTAGTTACAAATACTTTGGGGGCACTGTTTCAGTGTTTGACCAAAGGAAAGAACGTGACAACTCTCATCGAATAGATTACGACAGTGTACAGAAGACGTGGGTTTCCTCAAGAGACAGTCACACTGTTTCATCCATGCAACAATAGGTCTATAACCTGATCAGTTTACATTTCCAGCATACTTCCAGCTTGTGCCAAAATGGAAGCTTTGAAGCAAGGTATGTTATCCATCAAAGCATAATGGAGAGAGGAGGTATGTCCACACGACTTTGTTGTCTCCTAAACTGCAATGATTGTAGGGTATGCACAAGATGTTATTTGTATACTATATTCCAATGAAGTTTGAGCAAAGAAGGCATGCCCACATGACCTTGTTGTTTCCTAAACAACAATGATAACAGGATATGCACAAAATGGATTTGTTGAGAAGGCGCATGAACTGTTTGTTAGAATACCTCAAAGAAATGTGGTCTCATGGAGTGCCATGATTTGCAGGATATGCACATAATGGATTCATAGTACACATGGCATTTGTTTGCTATCCCAAACAAACTGATAAGCCTCTTTATTGTGGACTTGTTACTCGATTGGAGGCACTTGTTGTTCCTTTCTTGCCACCAGAGGATGTTCCAATAGAACTGGCCACTAATTTTGACATTATTGTGGATGCTATTTTTGGGTTTTCCTTCCATGGCTGCAAGCAAGTGAAATCAATCGGTGCGATGTCAACTCCTCGAATTCTGCCTCACCAGTTCATTTCCAGGCATGGTTCATCTTCCCTTACCTCTCATAATTCTCGTGCTTTAGTTCTCTTTTGCAACGTAATATTTTAAATTATTAGGATTTTAATTCAGTAAATATTTTTATCAACTCGTAGCAGAAACAATGAAATATCGTGTCGTGACTCACGATGTCAAAATAACTAGTTGCATTAAAATATGAACTTCCACCCTCATTTTATGGTGATTTAGAAAACTTCCTACCCACCTAGATTGCTCCAATATTGCTATATCGACAAGACGAGATTGACTTCCAAGTAATAATGTTGACCTTCTCCCTATTTAAATAGTTAATTTTTGTATTTTTTGGAGACTCATTAAGTACCCTTCGTAACTCTGAAAATGAGATGTGGAGCTTCATTCGTGTACCTTGGTATGCAAGGAGTCACCTTGACCTTTGGATTGACCTCGAACGAACATATGAGATCTTTTTGACGCTCTTATAGGAGCCTTGTTACACTGTTTTACAGTAGTAGAAAGTTGTTAAATCTAGAAATTTGGCTTTCATTTTGAACCACCATTTGAAACCTGGATAAAGAAATTATTCCCCGTCTTCACAAACCTCTAGTATTCTTGCTAGACAATTGCAGGGAACTTTCAGTTTAGGGAAAAATATTTTTCTGGATATTTTGGAAAAGCCATTTTGTAGGCCTCTGGTTGCAGTTTGACAAGGTCAAACTGGACCGATTTCGACTTGTCGCTCCAGAAAACTTGTCGAAAATGGTTTTCTAATTCTCAGTCCCGTTGACTCTGATGAATTATCCTTATATAGGGGAACTTGTAGGAAATGTCTCATTGTGTGCTCATCCACTCGAATGCCAAGTTTTGGACATGGTTTTCTGAGCCCTCGAGCTAACTTTTGTTCATTTTGCACTGGGCCAACTATGACCAGTGGCCCCAGAAAACTAGCCGCCAAATGCAAACCGTTCACTTTTTCCCAATTTCATCAGTTGCTATGAACTCTTGGTATATCTAGGGACACATAGAAAGTTAATCGTGGTGTGCATTCTCTTCGGGAGATAACTTTTGGAAGCATTTTCTTAGCCTCTGAGCCCGTTTTGAACGTTTTGTAGCCAGCAAGAAAATATAAAAATAGGAAGCTGCAGGACCCTCGCCGGGTTGCCAAACCACCGTGGATACTTTTGACACATACAAATAATTATTTAAAACTCTGTAGTGTAACTATTTTGTGAAATAGAACTTTTGACAAAATGGTGTTTTCTCTCTCTTCCCTTCTCTTTCTCTCTCCTGGGTTACAAAATGAAGTGAAATGAAATGCATTGAATACATGTCTCTAAACCTTTTCTCTCACTTGCAAATTGTAATTATTATTATATGTAAATGGGAAACTGAAAAATGATAGTTATGTTAGATTAGGGTGGATGCCATGCCAGTGAATTATCGTTGATATCATGCTCACATGGTTTTACAGGATGAAAGAATGACGACGAAAAGGTGATGTGTAATTCATTAATTATCATTGTAATTTAGATAGTTCGTTGTTAAATGAATAAATGTATAATGTAGTCTCATGTTACAGAAGGTTATAATTGATAATTTGTTGATATGTATGAAATGCTAGTTTTAAGGACATCTAGGAAATGTGCATTTAATCATAGTTCAACTTTGATTTATATTACACCTGGTAAGAAGGGTTTGATATTTATATAAGGTAAATAAATTTGAAGTAGTATCTTGTAGTGCATATTTGGTGTTCATTAAATGATTAATGAGTCATCTTGTGCATACATACTTTGTAAATGTAATAAAGATATTTAATCGAAACACTCTACCCTTTTTCAATATCGAAGCACAACTTGTTTTCATGTGTGATACTCCTTACCGTAGAAGACATTGAAAACTGTAGAGTGAACTTAAACCCTGCACTTGATGGAAATATCCTAGTTTGAGTAAACAAGAACCCGAGAATGGGCTTATCGTCTTAGTCAGTATGTTTAGTGACATTGTCTTAAACCTGTCGGATAGGAGCGACACAATCAAACTTCACTTAGAGTTTGTGGAGCTAACTCCTCCTTCGTATCCTAACGGACTACCTTGTCTGCTGAAGATAGATTTAAAATTAAAATTCTTCATCAAATAAAAACCCTGTTGGATCCAGACGACATTGATGGAGGAGGTAACTTAGCTGTCTAGGCCTTAAAAGTTTGTTAGTGAGATCCTCAGCTCCGCCTTCGCTTAATGTGTTACCTTGGTTTCTCTCGACGTAACACCTTGGTCCCTTTGTGAAGGTGGTTTAGCATAAATTTGTCCTCTCGCTTAAACCTCATTTATAGTTGAGGGGTAAACCCTTGGGTGAAGTTAGAATTAATCTAAAACTCAGTATGATTTGGATGTTAGCTTAGGGTCTATGTGAAGCATCAAGTCTTTTAAATCATATATGTCTTCAAGAGGTTATACAAACACTTTGTATCTCCTTTTACAAGACAATGCTAAAAATAAGGCCATAATGTGACGTAGAAAATTAAAGCATATAAGAGTAAAGACGGAGAATTGAGGTTAGGGATACTGCCACTCTTGGAGACCTTATAACTCAATTAAATATCTTTATGTGTTTCTAAGAATTATGTATTGCATTGTTGTGATCCAACTACGATAAAACAAAAGATATATATAAAATATAAAAAGGAAGTCGATAATTCATTGACTTAGAATAAATATGGTAGGAAAATAACTTTTCCGTGATCAAAGAATATTTTATGGTAAAAATCTATCTTGCAATTAAATGTCCGTTAAATCATAATATCGTTATATGGACACCAAGTCACATTCACATGGGTTGTAAGAGTGAAAAGGGTAGACTTTGAAGGTATGTGTCGAAGTAGAAGATTCTTCACATAAGAACAAGATAATTAAGTATTTAGTACGCATTTAAACTAACGCCAAATAAGTATGCAAGTTATGGAAACTTTTGTAAAGAATAAGAAACCAACTAAAAAGGGGTGAATGATAATTTAACCACGGTATTAACTTAAGAATCTGCAGGTGAAGAAATGATAAATTTATCCTTGCCCAATAATGTTCTTGGAGATGTTAAATCGTAACTAAAATATAATTAAATAAATGATGTGTTGTGGGTTTGCCATTCCTTGAAGTCTTCCTTCTTGTGGTTGGGGCATTGCTAGTAAACTGTTCATTGGGAAAAGTGTGGCATCGACATGCCTACGTTGTCTTCATGTGTCTATGTGATTCGATGACTTATGTGATTGTCGTATATGCGAGTCGAGTTTCTGTACTTGGAGCCCTTGCTGTGTTGTGTGTAGTGAGCAATGTAAGTAAAAAAAATTTATCCTTGTATTTTACTGTTGTAAATGTGTGTGTAAAATGTGGGCACTACACTCATCCTAAGTTACGATGAAGGGGGGGTGTTGGCTTAGGTGGTATTTTTCTTCACTTATTTAGTGTTATTCCACCTCACTAGGTGAGTCATCTCACTTATGTGGACATGGATCTAGGTGTCATCTTAGTTATGAGAGATTCTCTTACAGAATCTGTCATATGTGTAAGTGTGTCATAGGAGCTACATTCCCATTTGGGAAAGTAACTCCTCTTCTCCATTATGGAGGAATATTCTCATACATGGGAGTTACACATTCACTCCCCTATTTGTACTCACCCACTTTGGTCTATGATAAGCCAAGCCAAGCCAAGGTAAAGCTTTCATTATACCCCATTTTGAATCTTGAGCTCTCATATACATGCACATTGCTTTACTAAGCTTTCTTGCTTTAATCTCGCAACTCCTACACTTTGGTGAAGTGTAACTATTCGATGCACGTGAATTCCTTCTAGGTCTTCGTCCTTCACTCCTTCAGTCCACAGATCAAAAGAGCTAATTCATTACAAGTTTTTGGGTCAGAGGAGGAACTCAGGAACAAGCTTTTGTGGGCCACTTGTTCCCCAAATTTTTGAATTTTACAGAAAGGAAAGGAGTCACATGGATATTTTTTTTTATGTGGATTGAAGAGGGAAGCAAAGAACCAAGGCTAGGGAGGAATAAGTTCTTTGGGGATGTGATTTCCCTACGGAATTGAATAAGCCACAATATGATGGTGGGGAATTTGGTGTGGCAATGAAGGGTGGAAATGGAACAAGGGTCCAAGGAATTTAGTTCCCCGTGCAAGTCAGTTCCCTGTAAGCCACAATGACCAATAAAAATAAAATTCTATGTTGGGTGCAAAAGTTAAAGGATTGAGATGAACCAAAGAACAATGGAACCAGTTCCTAACTTCCTTCAGTTCCCTAAACCCCTAATTTATCTGATCTCCAAAGGATTAAATATATAAAAATTAAAGGGGGGAAATACATATTAAAGTGGACTGTGTATGTGGAAGTAAACAAGGAACCATCTTTGGTTGCTTCACTCATGTTTCATTATTACAACCATCTTTGATTGATTCATCCATTATCTCTACATCCTTTCATCGCAATCAATTTAAAAACATCCCCTACACAAGATCTAATACTTCTCAATCTCATCAACACATCATATTCCTCTCAACTTCACTTAGCCCTAACATATTCTTAGAGCTATCTAGACCATATTTTATCCCTTATGGAATCTATATCTTTCAAAAAATCCTATAACCCTACAACAACTCCATCCAATGACCCTATGAGAATCCTTCACATCTATATTACTTTCAAACTATCACCCCTCATCCCATGGAAAGTGTATCCCACCAATCGCTCCTTGCCACATCCCTTCATCTCAATCTAGTCAAGACCTTAACATCCCTAATCTTTTATCCAGTCAAACTATCTCGAATTCAATACCTCTCTTGATACCTTAGACATCCCAAACACATGCACATCGTTACTCAAGCTTAATCACCCCCTCCTCTTACAACAAAATATCTAACATATCTATAGTCCTCCACACATAACTTTATCACAACCTACTTTATAATCAATACCTTATCAGGCTACCCCTTATCAACCTCCACATCAAACCCATCTATAACAAAACCATCCTAATTTCCATTATCATTAATAAAATCAACTACATTCTCATCTGCAATCACATGTCAATTCCCTCATGCCTAAAAAAATGATCCCATGTAAGATATGTTGAATATATTATCCAATTTATTATCCACCATTATGGGATCCAGACATGCCATCACTTATGATCAAGTCTGTAATGAATCCATCCATTTCTTAGTACCATATAATCCCTACCTCCGCATTAGTAATTTCTTGAATTAACCATGTTCCATAGCTAGGAAGATACTCAATAACACATACTAGCATTTATACACTTGTTTTACCTCATCATCTATGATCAAGATCTCATGCTTAGAACCTTTTTTATGTCACTAGCAGGACCTTCCTTAGATTGGTATAACTACCTCCCTTGGAAATATTTATTCTCTTTCACATGGTTGGGCATGTTTTTTCTCTATAACTAATCTATTAACATTACTTGTAAAACAACCATTGTTCACCTCTCTACCACCAAAAAATATGAAGGTGAATCAATTTTTGACTTCATTGCTAGATGGTGAAGCATTATCAATCAATTAACCTTCTCAATACCTCAATCAAAACTAATCAAGTTGTTTTCTTGATCATGTTCCCATCACATCTCATATACCCTCCAGATCCACACATTCCACATTTTTGATGAAGCCTTCACCATGGCTAGAAAGATAGAAATCTAAGACCTTGAAGAAGGCCATCTCATTCCTTAATCTACGCGTGTCCCATCTAATTTACCAAGGTCTTATTATGAACCAGATGAGACTACCACACATGTTTCCATTTCTTGTCTTTTTGATAAAACACATTTGAAATATTCAATCCATAAAGATATTTCACATCCTTTGAGTCACATCATCAATGCTATATTGCAAGATCTTCCCCATAAGGAGATCTCTTCATCACTAGTAGTGCCCTTGGGAGACTTAGAATCCCTTAATCTTATTTTTAGTAGTCCTCACGCATCAATGTCAGATTTGTGTACTATTCAATCACTTACTAGCTCCTTAAAACCCTTAGAAGTCACCTCGAGGGATGTCATGAATAATTGTTTATAATCAAGAATCTTAAAATTCAACCATCTTTTAAACCAATTGAAGACTTGGGTAGCTCACATGAGTGTAACTCACCTCAATCATGTCTAGAGATTACATCTCCCTCATCTAAATTAGACCCAATCCTATCCCCCACTCCTCAATTTCCATCTAATCTAGAATCTTATCTTAAATCAAACACTATACAATCAAATTCCATCACATCCATAGTTCTTCCTCTATCATCAGGATCACACCCTTTCGTATATCCAATCACATCCATGTCCTCACCCTCATCATATGTCATGAGACACTATCCTATATCTAAATAAAATGTTACAAAATAAAAATGCACATCATCTAAGGTCTAAAACTTACCATCCATTTTAGGACCCCATCTGTTATCACAATCCAAATCTATCACATCTATGGTTCCACCCTTATCATCCATTTTGGGACCTCATCCTTTGTCTCAAACCCATATTACATAGTCAAACCATATCTCATCCATAATTCATTCATCCTCACCTATTTTTAGGCCTCATATATTATCCAATTTTATCAATTCGACATCCTATCCCATTCTTAGAGCACATCCTCTTTCTTATAAACGTCACAATGTCCCTATGATGATCCAACACAATATGACATCTACACATCTACCCAAATCCAAAAATAATAAGCATCCTACCAAGTATTTTCATAAATAAACATCAATATCCATTAATCTAAACCCCAAAGGGGACCTACATTAACATCCTTGAGAAGATTATATAGGATTATCTCATCACATTACCACCTATCAAAACACCCAATCCACATATCTAGAAACATGCATGGTATGACCAAGATAAAATATGTTCCTACTATAGAAGCCCGAGTCATAACATGGAAAGTTGTAAAGTTCTTATAGCCATAATCCAGAAAATATTCCTCGTCAAAGATATTATCAAAAGAATACCATCTTAATCCATAATTGATATCATCTACACCTCCACCATCATCAATGTCTACAATGACATTTACAGGACAAGGGGGTCATCCTCAATCTTTTATTAGCAAACCTCTTCTAGACATCTCTTCAACACCTTCCATTTAAGGTCTCTCAATCTCATCAACATCTACACCCAAGTCACTGACAAGGTCCTCACTGACATCTGTGGGGCAAGGGGGTCATTCTTAATTAGATCTCAAAAAATCCTTCTCATATGTCTTCTCATCACCTTACATTAAATTTCCATCATCTCAAATCAGTATGGTTCACCCACCTATGTGAACCAGAAATCACCATACATGAATAAAAGGTAAAACCAAATATTCATCATCTACCCCTCCTCATCAATTATCCCCTCATATCTCATACATCTTTTCAACGACTCCTTTTTCAAAGGTTCCACATCCCAGTTTTTTTATCATATACTCAATCAATCAACATCTAAGATTTTCATCATCCTAATCTAGAATAAATCTTTCACTTTGGTGTATGTTATCTTTATCCACATCATCACGCTAGGGGGTCTCATCTCTACTGAGAATTTTAAAGTCTAACCTTGCACACTTCCACCTAAATAATCTTCACTAATCCTATCCTCTCAACCCAACCCATATATCCTTAACAAATAAATATTAAACATGAAATTTTTTCTCCTAAATAGATGAGTCCATATATCATCACTCACAAGTATGGGTCAGGAGCTTATCGCTTAGCCTCCCTTGAAGGTACACCTCAAAAGGAACCTCTGAATTCCTTTCACTTATTTCCTTTCTATTATTAGCACATCAACCATCCTAACAATAGTCACATCAAAGATCTTATTCAACATCCAACCATTCACTTTGTCATTGTAATGATTTGAAATCATGTGGTTTTTTGACACTATCCATAAAACACCTTAAATATGAGCACCAAAAATATGTTCATCACATCTTTCACATGGAAACATTCCTCCTTAGCAAGAGCCCCATAATCATTACTATTGTCACGTGGATCATATACCCGATAAATATTTAAATGATCTTGTGAAACATGGGAAAATCTCCAAGGTGTGAGACGTTGTCACCTTTGGATGAACCTCCAGAGAAGGCTAGGTTCCTTTAAACTTGGTGCATTAAATTTATGATCGAAATGCAAGGCTATATAATAATTGAAATAAAACTAATATAATTGTTCATGGGGTATAGAGATAGAGAGATAAATGAAATATATAAAATTGGTGATGCACCAAGAATAAATAAAACAAGAATATCTACTTCATATGCACATAAAAATATCTTAGAAAAATGAATAACATGCACATCTCCTAATAATATTTTTCAATCAATAAATTAATTAAGCACAAAAATTAAGTAACATAAGGGATTCAATATTTTACACAATTGAAACTAAAATATTATATACCATAACTCACAGATAATTGATATAAAGGTGACATAATTCACCACATACAAGGAATTAAAACATTCACAAGTATTAAATGAATTGTTAAATTTTTACAATACACCAAGTATTTGACGGAAAAATATTGTTTTGAATATATATCAAAGGCTTAAAGCTTGTTATTGGAATCTTTAAAATTATAGAGCCCCCTCACAATAAGATCTAAAAGTATCTTCAAACATAATGCATTCTCATATTTATAAACTAAAAGAGTTAAGAAATTGTAGCTCCATCTTATAAGTACTTTTACTAAAAATAGAATGCATTGATGCTTAGGGAAAACCCACCCATAAAAATAGAAAAATAGTTATACATATTTGACAAAGTCAACCCTATAAATTTCACTAGTTATGGAGCTTAGAAGCTACTTGACAATGGTTTTCATGCATAGCTAAGACTATTAGAATCCTTTTCATTTTCTTCTTATTTCTTCTCCCATAAAGCTAACCCGTTCCTATACTTAATAAATCATATAATAATCACCTAGAAATCCTCTTCCTATGGTCCACATGTGTAATGACTTAGGATGTCCACCGAATTAGTTTCTATGGAAACTTTCAATGGAAATATTTGAGTCCTATCAAAAACCTTCTTCAACTGGATCAATAAATTTTCATAGGATACCAACCTGTAAATAGAACCAAGATTAAAATATTTGGCTACATCATCATCTTGGTTTCCCAAAATTTTAAAATTGTCAGTAATTTTCTCAAGTGGAAGGATATCAATAGTTTTATTCAAGAATATATTTTTTATATTCTCAAATTCTTCCAAAATATCATTCAAACAATCTACTGCTTTGACCCGTCTTTCTTCCAATTTTGACATGAGATCTTTCAGTATTTGAGCTCAAAATTCCATAGAATCATTGAATTCAAAATATTTCAAAATATCATCAATCACACCTTCCTTCAACAGCAAGTCTAAACTAACACTTTGAATTTATTTCTATGTTTTAAGAGCAAGGTCTAAGTTATCACTCTCCTGAGTGAGGAGTCCATTCAAATTCATTATGGCATCCTTCTCTGCATACAATTCATTATAAAAATCCAAAATAACTTTTTTCAATGGATATTCTCCCTGAATTAAGTTCTCCATCCATCCTCCTACCATTCATCCTTTTTGTCCAATCATTTCCACTATATGAAAATATGTGTCATCGAAACTTTGAGAAATAGTGAGGACAATAGTAGTTTGGACCAGATGCGTAATCTTAGTTGAGAGAGAAGTTAGTTGTTCAAATTTTCCTTTAATTTCATCCTTGGTTGCATTTTCCTTATTATATTTCTATAATAAATTATCCGAGGCCACATAAACATCTTACTTGGCACCTTTCTGGGTATATTTCTCGAGAACAAACTTGAAAATTTGATAATCTGTTGTTGTAATTGTATCTTTAGTTTTATCTATAGTTGGAGTAGTTCTTGATAAATATTTCCCTTGTTTGATCAACTGATAAGTTAGAGAAAACTCTCAGTCATTTATATTATCTTTAAGGAGTTAGATCTAGAGCACTCCAATCAAAAAATTCAATAAGAGGAACCTTCTTCTTCTATTTCTGTGTTTACCTATGCAGCCACATGGGAATAGAAGAAGATGAGCCAGAAGGAAATATAGGCATTGTTACAGTGGTACATGAATTAGTTGATATAACAAGAGAACTGGTCATAGATGTAGAAGGTGATAAATATCTGGTGACAATAGAGGGTGGAGTGGAAAGGATGGCCTCTAGTGTGCATGAAACAGAAGTAGAAATGAAACAAGATTGTTGGAGGTTAGGATTTCCAAATGGGGATCATGACCCCATAATTTATCTAGTTGGAAGGGTTGGAAGAGGAGAAAACATAGTCCATCAAGGGAGATGTGGGAGATATAGTACAAGATGGATACAATGATTTGATCTGAGGAAGAGTGAGAGATGGAGGGTAAGATGGAATAGAGAGTTTGGAAGATGAAGAGATAGGTGATTATGACACCTCAGAATTTGGGGTGAAACTTTTATATCTAGCACTTCAATGGTTTTGTGGGTTGATAGTGTCACACCCTCAAAATTCCCCTCATTTTTCAAGTCAATTTTCAAAAATTTTGAGTTGGTGCTTGTTATCCCAATTTCCCCCCCAACAAAATTGATCAAACACAACCTTGCAAAGAAGAAAATTGGAAGGGGTGGTTCATTCATGCGAGCCCACATTCCAAATCCAACAATGAAGGGGCAGGGTTAGTGAAGGATGTAAACGGCGTCAAAGGAGATCAGAGTGTATAGGAGAAGATTGTTTTCAGACATCACATGTGAGTCAACTTGGGGAAAAGAAATGGACCTACGGAAGGTGCCATGTGCCTCATTGATGCAACTTCAAAAGTGATACCCAAGGGAAAGACCCTAAATGAGCACCAACCCTCCACGTGGTCAGAGCCTTAAAAATTTAATTTTGTGGTTAAAAATTCTAAGGCCAGTGGACGACACCACATGTCTCATCGGTGCACCTTCAAAGGTCAAAGCCAAAGGTGGTTCCCCAAACAAGTGCCAACTCACCACGTGTCTAGGGTCTCACAGAAGTAAAAAGGGGAAAAACTAGCTGTTGAATTGGCTAAGGAAAGGAGAACCAGTGGAAAGCACCACATGTCCCTTCAACGCTCTTTCAGGGGGTGAATCCAAAAGTAGGTCCCATGTGTGCCAACTCTCCATGTGTCCAATTGGTGCACCTTTGAAGTTTAGGTCTAAATAGAGTCTCCAAATGAGTGGGAAGCCTCCATGTGTCTTGGGTCAGACATAAAGCCTTTTCCAAATAGATGGAATTAGTCAAAACAAAAAAATATAGAATAGGCCTGCAAAGGGACATGTGGCCATGTTTTAGGTCAAAGCAAGAAGGCGAGTTGTCAGAGGAACTTTGGAATTTTAGCTTTTGTTTTGAAAAGAATAAAATTATAAAAGTGAAGTGCAACCCTACTGATGCCCAGGTGAAGCCACATGTTGATGCTCCATTGTTGAAAAGTCAAAGTGAAAAGGTGGGCCATCAGAGAAATTTAGGAATTTTTGTTTTATTTCTAAAAAAGAGAGTTAAAAGTTATAAAATGATCCACGAATCCATTGAATTCTTGAGCCCACGTTGAAAAGTAAAAGTGGGAAGGCGAGTCAGTGGAACACTTTGAGTTTTTGAGATTTTTGTTGAAAAGAGTTAAAATTGTAAAACTGAGTTGGAACTCCGTCACCACTGAAGTAAAGCCATGTGTCAGGCCTATATCATAAGTGGATGGGTGGACCAAAATATCTAAAATGCAAAATCTCTATAAAAATCATAAAATGCAAAAGGCACCCCCAGGCCTGCTTCATTAAATCCCTTCCACATGGATGACCCATTTTTAAAGTTATAAAAGCGGGTTAATGGATCTGATTCAATGCATCTTGTTTTACTGCCAGGAATGGAAATAGTAGCAGGTGTTGAAAAATAAAAAACGTCAAATTCTTGATCCATTTGGCATCTTTTAACTTGAGTCGAGAATTTCTTCATTAAGATCTTGAAACACTTCTTTTAATTCCTAATTAGTTCTTAATATTTTGATTTAAAAAAGTTGTAACTGAACGTAATTAGTTTTTGGAAGTATTTAGTGGGTTCTCTATGCCATTTTTTGGGGTTAGATCCTAGTATTCTGTAGATGTAATAGATTCAAAAGTAATCAGTACAATTTTTTTTCCCTTTCTTCCTCTACTATTCCTTCTTTCCTTGTTCGAATTTGTGAATCATCCATGTTTGCATGATGAGAAACTTTGTGTTCTTATTAATATGATTTCAGGAACTTTGTGTCTATGAAATTATATCTGTTATAAATGTGAATGATTCCATTATGCATCTCCTTTGATCAATAAGTATAAGGCTATACTCTACTATCTATATTTCCTGAAAGTATTGTTATGTTCTTCCTCTCTCATCTCCTTAGTTCTTCCATTCTTTCGTATTGATTATCTTTGGAAATAAAACAATTCAAAGTATCAGGAATCCACACTTTGAAAGTTGTAAATTTGTATATAAGTTTTTCTTCTTGCTTTCAATTAGGGAACCTCTCCCATTAAAGAAGAGGGACTTTCTGTCTACTGACTATGGTTTGTTGAAGTACCATTTAAAAACCCAATAGTTTTTGGAAACTCCACTAGGGATTTCATTTCAAACGTATCCCTTTATAAAAGAACAACTTCAAGATCATTTTTGATCTAGCGAATATAAGATATACTCGTGGTGAAAAGGCTCTCAGAATAGAGGATTCCCATTTTCAACTTCTGGAGCAGCAAAATTTCTTTGTTCTTCCAGCAAGAAGGAACAGAGGAATAACTATTTCTACAAACACACATCCTGTTAAAGAAAAAAATTCCAAGAATAGAATTCCTCAAAAATAACTTAGTCCCAATCTTTGTGCTTTGATACTCGCTTGTATTTTAGTTCCCATGAATTCAATTTTTCCAAAGATGGCAGCCCCTTTTCCTTGGGGACAATTGGTTGGGCCTCTTTCTCTTCCTCATCCATTACATGAGTTACTTAGGGGTAACAAGACAAGTTTTCCAAAATTCCCAAGTGATGGGAAGGTTCATCCAGATGAACACATTGCAACCTTCATTTTTGCATGTGGGATTCTTGGCGTTAAACATGAAGATGTCTCTGTTAGAATTTTTGCGGAGACATTGCAAGACAATGCTACTAATTGGTTTTATCATCTTCCTATTGGGTCGATCACTAGTTGGAGCACCATGATAACTCAATTTGAGAATCATTTCAAACTTGCCAAAGATGTGCATACTCTTTTATCTCAAATCTCTCATATCAAGAAGGAACCATTCGATCTCATAAGAGAATTTGTTGCTAAATTAAACTAGCTAATTCATAAAATTCCACAAAACACTTGTCCAGTGGAGAAAATCCTAACGTGCTTCTTCCTCAATGCCTAGTTACCTGAAGTGAGTTATGCACTTACGAGAGCTAACCTTGAAACTCTTGAGGATGATCAACGTTTAGCTATCAGTGTTGAGGATGAGCTGATCATGTCTGGTAAATTAAAAAGATAACCTTCCAAGTCTAAGGCATCTTATTTTCCCTCTCTATGATCCAACTCAGATCAGTTAGTGCAAAAGTTGGAAAATGAGCTCATTGCCATTAAAAAGTAATTGGCCCAACATAATCCTTACCAAGACATCCCAAGGAATAATTTTTAGCCTAGGAACTAGTTACCTTCTTCTCAGACCAAATTGGCTATTGAAGGCCCACCCATCAAGGTTCCAGTCAATGTAGCTTGTGAAGTTCAGGAACCTAATGATGAGGAGTTTAATGAAATATATGAAGAACCAGAAGAATAGGTTGATGAAGAATTGGTGGAGCTTAAATGATCTCAAGTTTATTTCCTCACCACTGAAGGTATGGATGCTGAAGATGAATATGATGAAAGAGTGGAATATATGAATAGTGAGTCATATGCTATCATGACTCAAGATAAAATGAAAAAAAAAAGAAAAAGTGGTGCAACGTGCTAGGAAATCCAAGGATTTTCCTATAACTATTCCAGTGGTTGTAAGAAGAGGAGCTCCTATTCCCACTGCCTCCACACAAAAGGTGAGTAATGCTAATCCTCCTTCTTCTACTTTTGTTTTTAAAACGTTTTATCCTTCAAATCCTAAAATTGATAAATTAAAAGTCCCTCAAGTTCCTAGAAATGATTCCCCATCCACCTCTGTGTCTTTTGATATCATTGATCACCTCAAAAAGACAAAAATCCAAATTTCAGATGAAAACTTTTACCAGACTCATCCAAAAGCTTTTGCTAAAATGCTAAACTATGTCAATTCCAAATCCAAAGCTTCATCCAATACTTCTAAAGGTATTTTTCCCACTCCCTCTTCCTCACCTCAACCAAGCCTTGTGGCTGCAGTCACTTCCCCTAATGATAAAATTGAACCATTCTATGTGACTCTTCTCATAGCTAGCCATAAACTCAGTAATTGTGTTATAGACTCAGGAGCATTAGACAATGTAATGCCTACAAAAGTAGCTCATGATTTGGGCCTCACTTTAACATGTACCTTTGGTTCCTACTATTCCATGGAGAGTAGAGAAGTGCCTTTGGTTGGGAGGATTAAAGATGCACAAGTAACCTTCGCTGCTTTTCCAGAGGAAAAGGGTTAAAGCCACTATTTTGGTTGTTGATATTCCTCCCTCATATGGTATGTTGTTGAGTAGAAATTTATGTAAGGAGGTAGGTGGTGAAATTTAAATGGATTGGTCACATGCTTTGATCCCAGGTCAATGGAAAAATGAAGAAAGTTGCTACCATGAGAAATAAACTGAATACATTGTGCAAAAGACTGATGATCCAAAAGCACATATAATCTATGAAGATATATGGGCATGGTAACCATATGATCATGTCATAGGATGAGGCAAAACTTCCTAAGGGAGTGATTCATGATCCTAATGGAATTTGGACTTTGGAGTTTGATGGAAGCTACTCTTTAGTTGGTTTTGGAGCTGGTGTGGTGCTAACCTCTCCAGAAGGGAAGATTCATCCATTTTCATTCAAGATTTGTTTTGAAAATACAAAAAATACAGCTTAATATGAGGCACTCATACTTGGATTGAACATGGAAAAAGAAATGGGAGTGTAGAATCTTTGTACTCATGGTGATGCAGAGTTGATTATGAAACAAGTCAGGGATCTTTTTCAAGTGAAGAATAAGAGATTGAAGCATTATAGAAATATTTTTTTGGGATTCCATTGAGTTTCTTGATGCTTTCTCTATTGACATTGTTCCAAGAGAGAAGAATACTAGAGCTGATTCTCTAGTTGTCTCAGGATCTCTGTTGATTCCTCACCTAGATTTCTCTCAGGAGAAATTTACCATTGAAATGATTCATAGGTCTAGTGTACCAGATAATGCAAACAAATGGCAGGTTTTCAATGATGATAAACACTTTCTCTCATTCCTGGAGCTTAATGACAACTTTAACCAATTATATTTTGAAGGAAGTGAGAATTTTACTATAGAGTGTGTATCCTCTAATGAAGGAGATATCGAGGAAGAGATGGATCATGATGGTTGGATCAAATTGAAAGGTAATAAGATACTTAAAGGTCTAGTGAGTTTGGAAGATCTATTTGATAAGCATGATAGGTACATTAATTTGGAATCTCCTCAAGGTGCTCAATAATCTGCTGAATGTGAAAAGGTTAATATTGGGAGTCTTGATGAACCCAAAATGGTGAACATTGGAAAATGCTGCACTCAAGAAGAGAAGAAGAAAGTAGTAAATCTATTAAAAAAGTATGCTAATGTTCTTGCTTATTCATATCATGATCTCAAGGATTTTCAACCAAAGGAGATGCAACACTTTATCCCTCTGAAACCTGGGATCAAACCTTTCAAGCATAGAAACAAAGGTAATACAATCCTAAGGTTTTTGACATTATTTTTCAAGAGATCCAAAAGTTACTAAAGGAAAATATCATTTTCCCTATACATCATTAAACATGGATTGCCAACTTTGTGCCTGTTAGAGAAAAGAATGGTGAGATCCGCATTTGTGTAGATTTCAAGAATTTGAATAAGACCTCTCTGAAAGACAACTATCATCTCCCCATGATGGATCAAGTTTTGTCAAGCTGTCATCAGGCTCTGAGATGTTGTCTATGCTTGATGGATTCTCTAGATACAATCAAGTGGAAGTCAGTACCCCATATTAACACAAAACTACTTTTACTACTCCTTGGGGCACCCTTTTCCTACAAGAGAATGTCCTTTTGGTCTTATCAATGTTTGGTGCCACCCTTTCAGAGGGAAATGGACTTGGATTTTGGACAGTCTAAAGGGAAAGTGTATTGTTGTGTACCTTGATGATTTGACTATTTTCTCTAAAACAAGGGCAGATCACTTTCAGCATCTTGAAACAGTCCTTCAGAAATGTAGAGAACATGGAGTTTCTCTCAATCCTAAGAAGTCTGTATTTTGTGTTACTGAAGGCAAGTTGCTGGGGCATATTATCTCCAAAGAAGAAATAAAGATAGATCTAGAAAGAGTTCAAGCAATCCAGAAGATTCCTCTTTCCATAAGCAAAAAGGGTGTTCACTCTTTCTTTGGTAAGATAAACTTCCTGAGTAGATTCATTACTATATTTTGTAGAACTGACTATGAGTGTTTCTCACATGATGAAAGGAAATAAAAAATTTTTGTTGGACTTTTGAGGGTAAAGAATCATTTGAAGGTATCAAGAAAGCCATTGCTAGAACCCCCCATCTTAGCATGTCCTGATTTCAACAAAGATTTTATTATCTATTGCTATGCTACAAAGAGTACCTTAGCTGTTGTGCTAACTCAGAGAAATTATGAGGATCATGAAACTTCCAATTGCACTCATGAGCTATGTTTCTATAAATCTCATTAATTGAAATATACTATGATGGAGAAAAATTATTTTGTAGTGGTCAAAGTCTGTCAAGCAGTTTCATTTTTAAATTCTTAATTCTCACTCTGCTGTGCTTGTACTTGATATAACCATCAAGTCTATTCTTACAAAACATGAAGTTTGGAACTAAGAGAGGAAATTGGGTAGAAAAAATTCCAAGAATATGATCTTGATATCAAGCCAACTAAGCTAGTCTAGGGTAAAGGCTTGTGTGAGTTTATTGCTGAAGGGGCTGATGAAGACATTGTCCAAAGCCAAGCAATTGATGTTCATGTTGTTCTCTTCCGCAGTTCAACAAATGAATGTCTATGTCTGGTATTGCAAATTTTCTTACTTATGGAGAGTTTCCATCCCACTTGAGTTCCAAGGAAAAGAGAGAATCTATTAAGCTAAGGCCTGCACAATATGTATTATGGGAAAATGCTTTATTCAAGTGGGGCATTGATGGAAGATTCCTTAAATGTGTGGAAAAAGAGCAACATAAGAATTTGTTTTCATCTTTTCATGATCAGGATTTTGTAGGGACATTTCTCTTCTACTGTCACTACCCATAAAATCCTTCGTGTCAGGGTACTATTGGCCTACATTGTTTCGAAGATGCATCAAAATGGGTAGGTAAGTGTGAACCCTGTTAGAATTTTGTTGGGAGACCTAAGTTAGCTATGCTTTACCACTTGAACCAGTAGTGATTGATGAGCATTTTCAACAGTGGGGATTGGATTTCATTAGAACTCTTAACCCCACCTTCAAGTGCTGGGACATACTCACGTGCTAATTGCTACAGATTACTTCATAAAGTGGGTAGAGGTTGTTCCGGACTTCCAGTCAAAAACACTACTTCTAAGGTGGTGTGTAATTTCATCAAAGAGAACATCTTGATAAGGTTTGGGGTACCAAACAAGATTGTGATTGATAACGATTCCAATTAAATTTCTTATTCTGAGATGATGGATGTTTGGTATGGCTATGGAGATTTCCCTTACTCATTCTTTAGATTATTTAACCTCAAGGGAATGGACAAGAAGAATCAAAAAATAAGAATCTAGTAACCATCGTTCGGAAGCTTGTCAATGAATCTCAAAGGGAATTGACACAAGAAGCCTCTATGATTCTCTCTGGGAAGATAGAATTACACCCGAAAGAGCAATTGGGATATCTCCATTTCTAGGTGGTGTATGGTGTTGAAGCTCAGCTGTTAGTTACATAGTGGAATTACCATCCTAATGCAATGTGACATGAGAGATTCTATAACCGTAGAAAATTCAAGCTTTAGTCAACTCCTTGGAGGGAAGAGGATAATGTGGCACTGTCTACCACAATATGAGGGATACCAAGGACAAACAATGCATGTTTTCTTTGATAGAATCTAGCTTATCAACTGAAGGTGAAATATTGGCTTTGAAAATAAAGCTAGGCCTAGAGCTTCTACCCACTTTGTGACATTGTCCTATTGTGGGAAAAAAGACATGAACCTTGAGGAATCCATGGTAAGTTTGATTCTCTTTGGCTTGGTCCTTTCAAAATCAAGAACTTTGCTAGAGAATACTATTTCTATTTAGATTATATGGATGTATCTCCTTGATCACCAATTCCGGATTATAGTGGGCAGTGCAATTGAGATGTGGTCAAGTCCCGAAAAGTGTTGACTAGGTAGTCCTTCTGTACATTATGGATAATTTGTTATTCTTGGGAATCCTTTCGAACAAGATAGGCTAGTATTACTCTACCACATTGAATTTGTGTTGTCTAATGCATTGGTTTTTCCATTGACAAAAAAAAAACCACTTGACATGCTTAATCATGGTACACCTTTAACAGACTTCTCTATGTTTCTCGATCTTGCCTCGTACCTCAATTCCAAGAAAGTCATCCCCAGTCAAAATCCAGCTCTTATCACCCTCAACAGTGATTCCATATGACATACTTCAAGGAAAGTTTTGAAAATTAGCTTGAGTTGGTTCTTTTTATCCCAATTTGTGATCAGATGAATTGAGGGAACTCAACCCCGCATAGAATCAGGAATTAGGAGGGACATGTTCAGTCATGTGACCACTCACTTGTTGTGTTCACAACATTGAAGGGGCAGGGTTGAGCGTAGGAGTCCAATGATGCTCAAGGATATTCACAACACGTAAGAAGTATCTAGTATCTTTGTCAGAAAATGATCTCATAACTTCTACAATTCAACCTGCGAGTCAACCCCATTTCAAAGCTACGGGACTTGTGGAAGGCACCATGATGCCTCATAAGTGCATACTTCTTGAATTCACACCCACACCCAATTACCCCTTTTTATTCCTGAACCATGACCTTCACATGTGTGGGGAGTTGAGAATCTAGAAGTTAAATCGGTCACTGAAAAGTCTAAGGCTAGTGGATGACGCCACGTGTCTCATTGACGCACCTTCAAAGGTCAAAGCCAAAGGTGGGTTCTCCTAATTGAATATAAGTGCCAGCTCTCCATGTGTTCTTTAGAGGAGAGCTCATGAAAGTCAAATGGGGGGATTAATATCTGTTGAATTGCTCTAAAGCATAAGGAGTACCAAGATGAAATCCCTATGTGTCCCTTCGACACTCTATCAGGGGTGCACCAATGCTACGAGCATTAGGTCCCATCACGTGCTCCATTTCAGTTTTCTCAAATATAATTTTCCCTTCCTTATTCCATTTGGAAGCATCCAGCTTGTGGTTTCGATTCATGACCATGATATGCCTTTTCTCAACTTGAGTGAAGTAGTGGGATAATGTGCTGGAGAAAGTTGACTTTACCAAAGAATGGACATGTGAATCCATTTTTGCTTGTTTGAAATGAGGGAAGGTGGGTCTTCGGAGGAACTTTGGAATTTTAGCTTATGTTCTGGAAAGCGTAAAAGTATAAAAGTGAAGTGTAACCCCACTAATGCCCAAGTGAAGCCACATGTTGATGTTTCACCATTCAGGAATCCAAAGCACAAGATGTAATTTTTTGGAGAAATTTAGGGATTTTTAGTTCTGTGTTTCCTACATCTAATGAGCACTTAAAGTTTATAAAATGATCCATGAATCCATTAGTGGTCTTGAGCCTCACTTCCTTGATAAGTCACTTTGGGGAGGTGGGTCCAAGTATATTACAATATAAGTTCTTTCGAGGTATTGTTGAAATGCTATGGGTTCATTTTTATTTTGAAGGTGAGCTCTTGTATTCCATCAACACTCAAGTAAATGCATCATGTTAGGCCTATATTAGAAGTGGATGGGCAGACCAAAATGTAAAAAAAATGCAAAATCTCTACAAAATCATAAAATGTAAAAGGTGCCCTTAGGTCCGCTTCAAAAAATCTGGTTATAGCCTGTATGATTCAACCATTCAAATTTGTAATGAGAGCATTTCATAACGGATGTGAAATGACTTGCATCTAGATATGATCCGCTAGGCATTGGAAGTGACCGTAGGCATTAGAGAAGTTCAGACATCAGTTTCATGATTCAAGTTGTGAATCAATTTTTGTAACACGAATGTAATCCATTATCTGGAATGCTATTTAGTAGGTTCTCTACGCCATTGTTCTAGGAAAAGATTTTCGCTACCCTATAGACATGGTAGATTAGGAAATATGAAAGTAATCACATTAAGCATATTTAGGGACTTTATTCCTCTGATGGTATTCAATGATATCCTTGTTCAAATTTGTGAATGGTCGTTTCTTTGCATCCTAAGAAGGCTTTGTGCTTCAAGATTAATAGTGGAATTCAAGAACTGGTGCATTTCCTAGGGCTAAAAAAGATTTGATGTTATATACATAGGAATGAATGCCATTTTGACATCTAAATACTTCCTCAATATGTGAGACATTTTATACTCTACTATTTTTCTTTCGGTGAGCAACTACTTGCTAATATTCTTCAATCTCTCAGGTTGCTTTAGTGTGCCAATATTCTTCCTTATTCATGATATTTGGGCATAAATATGTGCAATGTATCATGGACTCCACACTTTGTTAGTTGTACATTTGTATATAACCTTTGTCATGTTTGCTTTCAATAAGGGAATATCTCCCAGTGAAGACAGAGGCCCATTGGAATCCCCTAACTGTGGTTCGTTTGAGTTTGATTTAAAAACCCTTCAGATAGTTGAATTCTTCATATTCACTTGGGATGAGGTTGGGGGAATTCCTCTTGTACCAATGACTATCGATGATAAGATTTTTCACATGTCCCTCATGGAGAAATTAGACCGCTATAAAGTTTTCCTCTTTGCTCTAAGAACAGTTGAGGAGATTTCAACTATCTTATTTCTAGAAGACTTAGCCAATAAGATTCTGGCATTGATTTAACACAATTGGTCTCCGAATAATCACATTTTTGCAGTCACTTTCTAAGATATCCTTATCAACATTGAATGTGTTTGGTTAGTCATCCAATCGAATGCTGAGGAATGCAAGAGAGTTACCTAATGCTTATGATATCACTATAAGGGATGAAAATTGCTTGATCCAAGCTAGGAAGATAACTCTAAGACCACCCATGCCTCTATATCCTAAATTTCCCACTAATCAACCAACTTATAGTTCCCGAGTTACTCTGGGTTTTTTAGTATATACTAGTCCAATCTCCACCTACCCATTGAATGATTACTTTACGCATCTCTAAGACGTTTCTCCAAACCTTTGGAAATGAATTGGTATCCCTTAAAATGTAATAGTCCCAATATGATCACTCTTACTAACCCCATAACTAGAAGTATTAGCCTCATATTTTGTAGCCTGTTGTTAGTATTTTGCACAATTTTAAGCTTGCCAATGTTAAACCCAGGAAATGTTAAGGCTCACTCTTGAGGCTAGAGGTTCTAGAGAAATGGTAGCATCTAGACCCTACACTTGGTTAAAGAATTCCATAAATGGTGTTATCCATGGTACTCAGCCACATACTCAAAATCTGTGCATCTAATGGAGTGATTGGAGAAGAAAATATGGGTCTAGAACAAATCTGCTTTTAGACATGAGGAAGTAGTTTTCCCAAATTTTCAATTTCTTAAAGATCAACCATATTTGTTCTTGGCAAAGAATCCTCTGACTTGAATTGGACTGTAGGACTTCATTTTTGGACTTACAGGAAAAAAACTTCTTCATTAGTCCCTACTATACTCACTTAGAAAATAGGCTGCATATGAATTTAGTCCATTCACATGTTGATCACCTAGGTCTACTGCAAAACCTTGTCCTACTCAATAAGTTGCATACCAAAGGATTTTGGGATGTTTTCTACAAATATTGTTGAGTAACACCTTCTTATCTGAGAAGTCTGAGGAAGGCTATTTGTGCTTCAAGTTTGATCCTTCCCAACATACTTATTATCCCAAGGAGGATGTGCCCCTGCTCAAAGGAGATTGTGAAATAAGTCCTTGTGAATTCTTTCCTCAGTCTTGTAGAACAAATCAAGTCTACCATTTCTGAATGTCACTATGTAGGAAGCACTCACAATTCCTTGTCTAAGAAATGGCACCATTGGATAGAGCTCTCTCTCCAGCTTTGGTACATCTAGTGGAACAATGAGGTCATAGAGTTTTCCTCCTAACTCCTCATAGCTTGTGTCAAGTTACCAGCTCGGCAAGAGTTTTTGTAAGGAAAATAAGTTATTGTTATCCTAAATAGGCCCCACATGCTAATGATATGCTGCCAACTCGTCCTCCAAGAAGTTTGACGGGGACGGAGGAGAACTTGGTTGCATGTTTTAGGGACTCAAAATGTTCTTGGCAAAGGTTTCAAAAGATAGATAATTCTTCCCACGGGGTCTTCCGATGAATCAGGTAAAATTTTCCTCACGTGTCCCCAGGGATAATATTTGAGTTATGGGAAAATCAGCTGGAGTGTTTTTGCGCAAGGAAATTTTCCCTAGAGAGGCCCCCGCGCCAATCAGAAACGTGACACGTGTCATAAGGAATCGGAAAGCTGGAGCGTTGGTGGGATAAAATTGGAAATTTGGCTAAGCTGTTGGCTGAAATTTTATAGAAGGAAAATTTCTCGGCCCCATTTTCCTACCGCCTGGATCATTTTGAATGCCGACACGTGTCCAAGTTAAGGTCCACACCAGCGGTAGCGGGGCGGAGGACATTTAGGGAATTTTTCCCTTTTGGCTAAAATGCCCCAAAGTCAAATTTTAGCTCGAAAGTCCGCAAAGGGAGGAGTTTTGGCCCATTGCCCCTGCCCAACGCCATTAGGAATTTTGACACTGTGTCCCAGCTGGGAGAGCGGAGCGCGTGGTGAATATTTGGGAAATTTTCCCAAGGAGGAATAATAGAGGAAAAAGGGTAGAAGTTTGAAAGCCCGCAATTCCTTCATTGCGAGCCAATGGAATCTCGCCACGTGTCTAGGTAGCGGCAAAAAAATCAGAGCAAGCCCGCCGAGGATATTTTGGAGGGTTTTCCAAACCCCGCACCTAATGGGGTCAAATTTGAGCATGTGGACCCATTTTCAAATCTGATTTTGCCACGAAGTGACATGCAGAAAATTCATGCCTCAGAGACAGGCTCGATGCCAATCACATTTACGCCATGTGTCTTCACCTCAATCGGACCCAACATGGGAATATCTTTGAAAAAATTTGCAAAGATCAAAAATGAAGTAAAATTAGAGCTTTTTGGAAAGGTATCCAGCGACCAATTAAAATGTGCCACGTGGCACCTGGGGGGTGGCGGAGTGTGGGGGAAAATTTGAAATTTTTCCAAAGTTTTTGACGGAGTAAAATGTTCAAACTGTCTTTGCCCGCCGATCCGATTTTGGCCTGTTTTTGCCCTAAATTGCTTCAAATCACCAGTATCTTTCAATTCCAGAGCTCAGAGTTTCACGTTCTTTATATAAATGGAAAGCTGGTGAAATTATCTACATGATTCTAGGAGTCAATTTTGCATCGTTGGTTCAGTTTAGAGAGATAAAATCTAAGAAAATGTCTTCTGGCATACCATGGTAATGTGCCAGATTACGATTGCTTTCAACAACTGTGTTTTAATGCAAAATGGTCATGCATTCTTTCTTCAGCATGGCAAAACAAAAATAGTCAGGGCTCAATGGGTTTGGTAAGCAAGC
Source organism: Taxus chinensis (assembly GCA_019776745.2). Lineage (NCBI taxonomy): Eukaryota > Viridiplantae > Streptophyta > Pinopsida > Cupressales > Taxaceae > Taxus > Taxus chinensis. The sequence continues at coordinate 79,111,440 of CM034147.1, read as the reverse complement.
CCATTTGAAAGTTTTAATGCATCGTGTCATTCAATGGGGAATGGTTCCCCACATTTGCTTGCTACACTATTTTCTCTCTCCTGGGCTCTACCCATGCATTGTAAAAGCCAAAGGATGGCTCATTTTTTGTAGGGTTGGAACATTTTTTTTGGATAGCAAGCTCTCTTGTCTTCACCTTCAACAAGTAGATTTTTAGCAAGTATCAGAAATCTCCTTCATGATTGTAACACATAGGTTTCTGCCTCTTTGACCATTGCAAATGCAAGGATTTTGATAGTTGAAAATGACAGTGCATGACTCTGGTGATCAATTTTCCAGTCCTCTCATGTTTGTATTGTCATTGTCTTCATTTCAAACCTCTAATTGCATCTTATCAGCAATGTGTATGCATGTTTCATGTGCTGCATTCTCATGAAATCTGTGTCAATTTTCATGAACATAGAAGTGTTCACCACTCCTTTGGTGTATCACCATTTTAGCTTAGTTTAGTTTCCCCTTTCTTGCATCTTTCTATCTCTGTCTCCTTGGAATTTAGAGTAGGATTCAGAATTCAAACCTCTACAAATTCATGAAAATAACAGATCTGATTAGAGGATTTTGAGGAACCAACCTCTAATCTGGAGAGTTCCTCTCTCATTTTACAAGGTCCCACACCTTGGAGGAGAGGTTTCAATGTTGTGCAATCACACTAGATGACCTGAAACTGGACTGCAGACTTAGAAACCTGATTTGCATCCCAGGGGTGCTGTTGATTTGCACACAACAGTTTTGGCATGCTCGGGTGGGACCTTAGAGGTCTCATTCTTCATTGTAGCAAAGTTTATGTGTCATCTGTTGTAATTTTCTTTCTTAAAAGAGCTATAAATTGCACCATCTGGCGACTCCAAGGGGATAGAATCGGCTGGTTTTAGCAGTGCAAGACCTGAAAGCTTCATGAGAAGAATCCACTACAAGGTCAAGGAGCTGGAGAAGAAGAGGTGATTGTTTGAATATCTACTGTTATCTCCAGAGAAGAAGAGAAAAGAGGAAGAAGGATTCAAAGGTCTCCATCTCTACCAAACAGAAGTCTCTCAAATCCTCCACCTGGTAGGCCTTTCATCTTAGTCAACAAGGGTTCTAAGACCAATTAGAATGGCACAAAACAACCCCTATGTCAACTTTCACTGGCAGCAGCCCACTTGATCTCAATGCATAAAATCCAATTCCAATTGCAGCCTTGAAGAACATTCCATACTTCACTGGAGAGAATCAGACTACTCCTGGTGATCATGTTAAAGGACATTGCCAACCTTTGTGCAATTCATGAAATCAATGAGATGCAAGTTGCTGTCAAATTGTTGGCATCTTCATTCAAGGGGAAGGCTTTGCAATGGTTTAGAAGCCTTGCCTCAGGTTCTATTCAAAATTGGAACCAACTATGTGCATAGCACTTCTTGAGCAATTTGGAGAGAAAGGGAGACAACTTGTCTCTTTTGGAGCATTTGACAACCATCAAGAGAGCTCCCAATTGAGCAGCTGACTGATTTCAACTTCAGATTTCAAAGGACTTGGGATTAGAATCCCAGTGGCAGTCAGGCCAACAGCTTGAAGGTGCTTTTCTTATACTATCTCAAAGCTCTAAATTCTGATATTTCTATGTTGATTCAGTCCATGGGAGGTGCATAACTATCCCTATGTAGCTTATAACATTGCCATTAGGGCTGAGAATTTTTTTTGATCCAAGCTGACAAACTATGCCCCTAGACTTCCCATGCCATTGTTTCCTTAGTTTAGGAGAGCCCCAAACACTAATCAAGCACCTAAATTTGGGATCCTATCTCCCACTCCTAGAAACTCAGAGTTCAAATGAAGCTTCTACTTCATCCTCCAAGTGCCTCTAAATGAGCTTCAAGAAGTCATGAAGCAATTGCAAAATTTAGGTAATGAGCTAGTTACTCTCAAGAGGCAACAAGCCCAAAGTTTTAGACCTTCCTATCCAGCTTCAAGCTCAGCCTAATAGGCAATCAATATCAACCTCATAGACCACCCCAATCTAGCTGCAGAATCTAAATCAAGCAAGGCCTCCTGCCAACAGACCATTTCAGCCCTATAATCCAAATAGCTATTCCATCTACCTCTAAAATCATTGGTGCCAACACAAAACAACGTATAGCTCAAGAGTATGATTGGTGTTTTCCTATGCAATGAACCTCGCAACCAATCTATGTGCTTAAATGGTGCCTTGAATCAAGCATTAATGGTGAAAATTATTGGTGTGGAGGGTGAAGGGTAGTCAATGAAACAACCAAACAACAAGAAACATCTCAACATGATAGCAATTAGCTCCAAATGACACCACACTTGTGAACTAGACAGGCATGAGGATTTTTGTGGCATAAATCAAACACCTCTCTCAGAGGTGTTGTAGCCAACACACAGGTCAAAGAAGAAGGAATATTGGGTGAAGAACAACCATTAGGCTCCAACCAATCCACAACCTTTTATGGCTCCACAATGTGTTGGCAAAGACAAAATCCAGTAGTCCAAATGCACAAGGGCAGCCAATAATTAGCTCCCTAGACCAGACTCAAATACCAGTTGTTGCTAGCCCACATGCAAGGGAATGAATAGTGTAAACCAAAGGGACAACAAAGAGATCCTTCATCACCATTTAGTATCATTGATCAGATGAAGAAGATCAAATGTAAATATATCAATGTGGGAATCCCTATATATCCCAAGCCAGAGAGATTTGCTACAAGCTTCCATGAAGGACTTGGCCAACCCCAAATCAGCTAGCTCATGTGCAAGAGAAGGGTACTCACAAATGCCACTCACCCTGAAGGGGAATCATGGGGGACAACAAGGTAAAAATTTGAAGCCCCCTCCATTCTATGTTTCATTGATCATTGGGGATAAACTAGTACATAATTGTATGATTGATTTTGGGGCAAGTAGTTTCATGAGGCCCAAGCAAATAGTTGATCATATGGGCCTTCAATATGAATTCATATCCAAGGGGGTGGTGTAATTAGATGCGACAACAATAACAACAGTTGGGGTAATTAAAGATTTGAGCCTCACCTTACATGCATGCCTCAATGTCACTTGTTTTGCAAGATGTGTCAGTGATAGATTTTCCACCACTCTTTGACCATATGTTTGTCAAGGGATTTCAAAGCTAGAGATTGGAGGATACCTATTTGTACTGACTGGTCACACATGTTGTTTAGGAACGAGGTATGGAGCCAAGGCCATAATCAGGTCTGAACCTATTGCAAACTTTCACATAGAGCCTCATACTCCAAGCCCAATCAATGCCAACTATTCAACATTTGATCAAGAGGATTATCCAAACACACATGAAGTTGACACCAAAGTTAGAAGCATTCCATATTTGACTCTCGAGAAATGGGCAAGAAAGGTGCATGCTTTTGATCCCTACAAGGAAATGGAGGAATCTGAACTAGGATTCTATTATATGCATGAAGAAAATCAGCCTATTCCTAGCATCGCCAAGCCAGACCATAGAGATGAAAATGAGGTATGATAGTTGTTCTTTGATGGATCAAGAAGTAGACAAGGTGTAGGAGGAGGAGCTATGCTTGTTTCACCTCAAGGACTTGAGTGTTATTCAACTTTTAAGTTTCAATTTGCATGTTCTAACAACACTATTGAATATGAAGCTTTGATACATGGATTACATTGGTCAAGGAATAGAGGCATAAAAAAATTACAAGTCTTTGGTGATAGTGAGTTGATTTTTAGTCAAGTTAAAGGACAACATGCTGCCAAGAATTACTTGCTAAAAAAGTTATAGGAACAGGGTGTGGGATCTCATTGAGAATTTTGAGGGCTTTGGCATCAACTCCATCCCTAAGAAAGAGAACCAAGATGTTGATAGGATTGCAGCAGTTGGAGCAAATTTTGATGTTGTAGAGAGTATTAAAAGAGATAAAACACAGCCAAACATCCATGTGATTGTGAGGCCATCAATGCAAGAAAACAATGCAAGTTGGCAAGTGTTTGAGAGTGACCAATAGATCATCAATTTCTTGTAAGAGGAAGCTGAGTTCTCAGCCAAAAATTAGGAAAAGTTGGGACAATAGTACGATGATCAAGTGGTACAGTTGAGAACCAAAAAACTGACCAAAATTTCTTGTGACTTTAGAGTCTATCTTCAATCCTAATGATCAATTTAGGAAGGAGAAAGAAAATATCCAAGTCACGGGAGAGGATTCAGAGTCCATCTCAGTTGGAGAAGGCAGGTCACTTCAAATTGGTAAAGTGGACAACTGAACAAGAAAGGTATGAATTCATGCAACTTTACCAAGAGTTCCCAAATGTATTTGGTTGGAGCTATGAAGAATTGAGAGGTTTCAATCCTAAGCTTTCTCAACACATAATTGAACTAGATCCAAGTGCTAAGCCCATCAGGAAAAAATAAAGATTGGTCAATCCACACATTGAGCCTCTTGTGAAGAAGGAATTCAATAAGTTAATAGAGGCAAGTATCATATTCCCCAACAAGCATTCAAGTTGGGTTGTAAACTTGATTCCGGTTAGAAAGAAGAGTGGGGAAATTAGGTTGTGTGTAGACTTTAGAGATTTGAACAGATCATCCCTCAAGGATCACTACCCACTTCCTTCTATGGAGCAGATTTTGCAAGTTATTGTTGGCTCTAAGAGGTTTTCCATTGTTAGATGGTTATTCAGGGTACAATTAGATCATTGTAAAGGAAGATGATCAGTTCAAAACAACCTTCACCATCAAATGGGGAACATATGCATATATAAAAATGCCATTTGGACTATCTAACACCGGATCTACTTTCCAAAGGGCAGATGGTTATGGACATTCAAGGGATTGATAAAAAAAATAGTGCTGATATACCTAGATGATATTACTGTATTTTCTAAAAGTGCAGTAGACCATCTCTTTCATTAGAGAGTGGTGTTCCAAAGATGTAGAAGATTTGGGGTATATTTGAATCCCAAAAAATGCATATTCCTAGCTCATGAAGGCAAGCTCCTAGGCCACATTGTTTCCAAAGAAGGGTTAGTAATTGATCCAGAGAGGGTTAAATCAATAAGAGCACTACCATTGCCAAGTCATAAGAAGGCTCTTCAAAGTTTCTTGGGAAGAATAAATTTTGTTTGAAGGTTTGTTCTAAACTTTACAACCCTTGTCAAGCCAATAACTATGATGTTGAAGAAAAGTATGGCTTTCAAATGGACATCTGAAGGTAATGAAATTTTTGAGGTAATCAAAGAAGTTATCTCACGGGCTCTAACTCTCATTAACCCAAATTTCTCCAAAGACTTCCATCCTTTATGCATTTGGTGGTGGTGATACAATTTATACAATTTTAGTATAGTAGAACAAAGAAAATGCATAGCAGCTAGTTTCCTTCTTTAGCCAAAGCTTGGAGGATTATGAAGTAAGGCATTCCTTCCTTGAGAAGCATGTTCTTGCAATGATTAGGAGCTTGAAGAAATTTAAGCATCTAGTTTCAAACAACAAATTTCAACTGCTGGTTTCTCATGTGGGAGTTAAGGACTTCCTCCTAACAAAGATCTAAATAAAAATCATGTAGGGTGGATTACTCGTGTCATGGAGTATGACATTGAGATAAAATTCACCATGATAGTATGAGGAAAGGGATTGTGTGAGCAATTGGCCTTGAGTCAACCAATTGAAGCAAGCAACGAGAAAAATGTCTTTTTGATGTTACTGGACAGCCAAGAACAAAGAGATGTTCAAGAAGAAAATGGTGGTGTGCTCACTCCTTGCTGGACCCAAGACATAATGCACTTCCTACAAACATGCCTATGCCCTCTAGAAATGAAAAAAACCAAAAGAAGACACTTCATATTGCAAGCTATGCCATATGCACTTGTTGATGGTGTCTTTTTCAAAAATGATATCAATGGAGTATTGCTGAGATGCATTGGGACAAATCAGATTGAGAAAATGTTAGAATAGTTCCATAATGCTTCAGCTGGGGGTCATTTTTCTCCAAGAGTAATAGCTCTCAAGATCATGAAGGCTGGTTATTATTGGCCAAAGTGTTTAGTGATTGTTATGCATGGATCAATAGGTGAAATAATTGTGCATTCTTCACAAGAAAAGAGAGGTTAGAAGCACTTCCATTGCACCCAATCTTAGTTGACCAACCATTCATGCAATGGGGTTTGGACTTCATTGAAGTCATTAATCCAAACTCAAGCCAAGGGCACAAATGGATCCTAACAGCAACAAACTACTTCACCAAATGGACTGAGGTAGTGGCACTTAAAGAGGTAAATGAAACCAACATTCTAGACTTCTATGAGGGGATAACAACCAGATTTAGTATATTTGCCACTATAATATCAGATAATGCATTGGCATTCATAGGATCAAAGGTCACTGAATGGGCTGTTAGAAATGGGATTTATTTGAGCACTTCATCAAATTATTACCCTTAAGGTAATGGCCAAGATGAGTCCACAAATAAGAATCTATTAAGGATCATCAAGATTACTCTTGATGAAAATCATAGGACTTGGCACACTAAGCTCAAATCAGCTCTAGGGGCTGATAGGATAAATCTCAAGAGATCCACGGGTAACTCTCCATTCAGACTTGTTTATGGGAGAGAGGTAGTCTTGCCTATATAACTTTAGTTACCAACATTAGAACTCATGAAGAAATTGGAATTTTTGGAGTATGAACCCATGGAGGTTAGATATGCAGAATTGATGGAACTCCAAGAAACTAGAGAGTATGCAGCCCAAACAATGGAAAAGGACCAAGCACTGATCAAGAGAAGCTTTGATAAGAAAGCTAAGGATAGAACTTTCCAAGTTGGAGATTTAGTGTTGAAATGGGATGCATATCGAGAAAAACCAGGAAGACATTCAAAATTTGATGCCATTTGGAGTGGCCCCTACATGGTCACAAAATGCAAAAATAGCAATGCCTCCCAATTGTCTACATTGGATGGCGAGGAACTACAGATTCCAGTTAATAGAATCCATCTAAAGCATTGCTACTAAGGGAAACTTCTCACCTTGTGCATATTAGCTTAGATTTTTTTTATTCCTCCAAGTTCTTATGAAAATTGTTTTGTTGTAGCCTAGATTTACATTTCCCCAAGTTATTTGGCATAGGTTTCATTGCCCCAAGCATGCATCTTTACAGATCATGCTCCAGGTCAAAGTGATTTTTTCTACTCTCACAATCTTCATGTTAGAGATTTTCTAATGAATTGAGAGTAACAAGCAGTTAAGTTCAAGACTCCATTTCCCAATGGATTGCTTTAGGTAGCTGGTCACTTCATCCAGTAGGTAGATTACCCCTCTGAGTCACCAAAATTGTTATCCAAAATAAGCCCATGTTTGTTTTGGCTAACTCCTCCTCCTTTTCCTTTGCTGGTACTTGAAATATTTTTTTTGCATGCTTCAGGGACTCAAAATTTCTTGGGTATGATTCCATCAGATAGATAATTTTCTAACCTTTCTAGAAAGGTAAAATTTTCCTCCTAACTCCTTGCAATTTTTGAGTTATGGCTCAATAGAGTTTTTTGGGGAATTTTTCTCTAGACAAGCCCGCGGCCAATGAGAAAGTGCCACGCGGCAAGGCGGAGTGGGCGACGCCGAGGGGATGTTGGATTTTGTGGCACTTTGGTCAAAGGGCACAAAGGAAAATTTTAGCCCAAGGGCCTGCATATCATTTTGAAGCCAACACGTGTCCATGTTAGGGTAGAGCAGCAAGGTGCAGAGAAATTTGGGGAATTTTTCCCTTTTGGCTAAAATGCCCAAAGTCAAATTTTAACCCGCAGGCCCACGAAGGAGAAAATAGGGGTGCACCTCCCCAAAGAAATTAGGTGATGCCACATGTCACTGAGAGAGTGGGGTGTGGGGAAATTTTGGGAAAATTTCCCAATGAGAAATCAAAAGGAAAAAGGTGAAGTTTGAGCCCGTGATTCCATTGGCGAACCAAGAGCTACCATGTGTCTAGGAGCGGCAGAGGCGTGGGGATTTTTTGGAAAAATTTCCAAAAGTGCAAATGGTCAAATTTGGGCCCGTGGAACCATTTTCAAAATCTGATTTTACTGCCAAGTGTGCCCTAATTTCATGCCTCAAAATTTGTGCCAGAATTTATTTCCTTTTTTGCCCTGAATCTTCAGATGGGCATATCTTTCGATCTAGAGATTAGATTTGAAAAAAATCAGACTTTTTGGAAAGGTCTTGAGCCCCTCTATGCATTGGAGGAATAAAAACATCATTTTTGTAGGTTTTGATGGAGAAAATGTTAAAAATAGCTTTCACACCTTCAATGTGTATCAAATTGCTTTGAATAAGTTGTTTTCTGCTTGATCTGCCATGATTACCTCCTTCCACTTGCAAAATATGGAGAATAAGCTCATTTTGATGGGGGAAAACCCTAAAAATGTCTTCTCACACCATAAATGTGAGATCAGATTGCTTTGGGAGCTGTGTTTTACCAAATTCATCATTTTTTCTCCAACACGCAAAACAGAAATATAGGAGCTCAATTTGATGGGTTGTAGGCTGATTTGAAAGGGTTAATGGTGGGTGGTTGAAAAAAAGATCATATTTTCTTCCTCCTCTATTTTCTCCATCTTTTCTTCATTTATAAATGCAAAGGATGTAATCTATTGTAATGTTGGACATTTTTCTTGTGCAAGCTCTCTTTTCTTCCTTAGCAGGTAGATTTATAGAGTTTCAGACCTCTCATACAGGATACAACACATATTTTTGCCTCCTTGCCATTGTAATGCATTGTATTAAACTTAGGAATGATAATGCATGTTCTATGATTGATTTTCCAATCCTCTCATGTGTTTATCATTGTCTTCTTATCTTTCATTATATTCTGGCAATCTGTGCATGTTCTGTGTTACATTCTTATGATCTGTGTTTATTTGCAAAACAAAAGTTCAACACTCCTTTGGTGTATCGCTGTTTTAGCTTAGTTTTGTTTCCACTTTCTTGCATCTTCAACTCTGTCTCCTTGGAATATAAAGTAGGAATTAGTATTGAACCTCTACAAATTCATGAATACACCTAACCAGAGGAGTAAAAACCAACTTCAATCTAGAGAGTTTTCTCACCTTGCAAGGTCCCACACCTTGGAGAAAACTCAATGTTGTGCAATCACACTAAATGACCCAATTATGGACTGCAGATCTGAAGGTCATTTTGGGGTGCTGTATATTTGCATTAACAACTACCTCCATTTTATATTTATTTGATCATTGGTAAACACTTAGTACACAAGTGCATGACTGATTATGGTGCTAGTAGCTCTGTGATGCCTAAACAGATTGCATATGTATTGGGTAATTAGTATACAATAGTATCCAAAGGATTTGTTCAGTTGGATGGTATGGTAGTTCAAACTATTGGAGTTATTAAAGATTTCAGTATTACTATTCACGCATGTCCTCGATTGCCATTTACTTAGGATATGTCAATCATTTACCTTCCACCCTTCTTCGCCATATGTTTGTTTAGGGACTTCACCACCAAAATGGGTGGGTACCTCTCTATTGATTGGTTACACATGCTCCTTAGGACTAGGTATAGGACCAAGGTAACTATAAAGGTAGATCCAATTTGTCAGAATCATGTTGAGACTTATACTGCTAGCCCTGTTAATGGAAAACATACTATATTTGACCAAGAAGAAGAAGTTATAGATCATGAGTCAACTACTCTTTTAGAAGAATTTCTTGGTATCATATTTGATGATGTAAGCATGAGACATTAATTTAAATGGTATGCTGAAGAATTGGTTGTAGAAGATGTTTTTTTTGTGTTAGAGGAAACTGGTTTGGGAACTTATTATATTCATGAAGAAGGGACAGTTATTCCCCAACTTTTTAAAGCTCAAGATGACCTCGAGGGACAATGGAAAATATTTTTCAATGGTTCAAGAAGTAATAATGGAGTAGGAATTGGTGTAATATTGATTTATCCACAAGGTGATAAATATTTCTTGTCATTTCGACTTTATCTCAATCTTACTAAAAAAATCTGAGTACGAAGCACTAGTGTAAGGAATACAATTGGCTCAGAAAAAAGGAATCAAAGCCCTAGCTATTTTTAGAGATAGTGATTTATCGTGCATCAGATAAGAGCCCAAAGTGTGTCAAAGAAATATCTCTTGAGGTCATATAAAAATAGGGTATGGGATTTGATAGAAGCTTTTGAAGCTTTTGGAATCCATACAATTATCGGGAATAAAAAATCAAGATGCAGATATGATTGCAATATTGGGTTCATAACACGATGTACCGACTAATATCATGAAGGATGAACAAAAATATGTTAAAATAGTTTTTCTACCTATGGTACTGGATAATATAGGAAGTTGGAAAGTTTTTTATAGTGATAAACAAATCATTATTTTTCTATAGGAGGAAGTCAAGTTTGCATTAAAAAACCAAGACAAAATTTAGGAGGCATACAATGATCAAATCATACAATTAAAAACCAATAAATTGTCAAAGGGTTTGGTCACTCTCGAATCAATTTTTAAATTAGATGATTGTGTTAAAAGGAAAAATGACAATATGGTAGTTAAGGAAGATGATTTTGAGCAGGTTCAGGTTGTGGAGGAAAAGTTCATGAAAAATTGGAAAAGTATGCTCTCTAGAAGAAAAGATATATTTTATTGATCTTTGCCAAGAATATAATAATATTTTTTCATGAAGCTATCGAGATCTTCGTGGTTTTAATCCAGGATTGGTAAAACACACTATTGAGCTTGATCAAAATGATAAGTTGATCTGATAAAAGTAGAGAATTGTCAACCCTAAGATTGAGCCGCTAATGAAGAAAGAGATTTTAAAGCTCATTGAAGCCAATATTATATTCCCAATCAAGTATTACTCCTGGGTGGCTAATCTAGTTCCTGTTAAAAATAATAATGGGGATGTTTCACCAGATTCTTAGCAAATTTATGAAATAGATAAGGGTATTAGGTTAAGGAGGAATACCTGTTTGTAATGTCGGTTGAAGTTCATGCACTCGTTCTGATTTCTTGATCCAAGTTTACTACAAGATCTCCCTTTTGGATAGGAGGAACTATTATAAATGCAAAAAAATACCACTAGATAGAGTTAAACAAAATAATGAGTTGAGTGCCTAGTGGAATCTAGATCCGGGAAGCGTGATGCTTCCTGAACAAGTTGCTAATCCACTTTTATATAATTTTATTAATTCTAGTTAAATCATACATGAAGTAAAGATCCTATTTAAATTGAAATGATTTAGGTATATCATAAAATATAATAAGAAGGGTTAGGTAAAAGGTGATTGAGGTCAAAATGGGTCAAGTGATTGGCTAGAGTTGAGTTGCATGTCTGGTAAAGATTAAGAATGGTTTTGTGCTATTGGGAAGTGGGTATTTAGCTTTTTGTTCTGAGCTATATTACGAGACACAGTGACCGATGTCAGTTGTATGAGCAATTTCGGCTAGGAAGAATGACTGATGTCGATTGGATAACCGGTGTCAGTAGGGGAACTTAGTAAAAAGTTTTTAGAATTGGTTTTTAGACTCCCTGTGATTGCACAGAGGTTGAAAATGGTGATAGTGAGGTCATAAAATGGTCTTTAAGACTCAGGGATTATTAGAAGAGGGTAAATATAGGTGAAATTGCTAGGTGTGGTAGGCTGATAGGTTGGTAGGAGGAAGGAAGTGTATGAATATGGAGAAAGATATATTACTGAGATGAATACTAAATATTACTGAAAGAAAACTAGACATAAATGAAGAGGTATTAGGTACTTACTGAAAAGTATATTTGGAGAACATATGTGATGAGGAAATTGATGGCATAGATCAAGAGAGAAGAGCCATTTTATTCATGTCATGATAGTTTGAACCTTTTTACTTCTCTGTGTGAATCTATGACTGTGAAAAAGATGATGAAAGATAAATGGTTGTTGGTAGTGCTCCCGTGTGTTTTCTTTTTCCTGAGTGAATAAAAAATTCTAGTGCTCCAAATCTCTATTCATATGAGATCCTAAATCAAATGAACAACCTAGGCCAAGGCTTTTGTAAATGTATTTAACCTAACCATCGATGGTTAGGTGACCAGCGTCGATTATAATATAACTGGCATTAGTCAAGGTGGGCATATCTAGGTTCACCAAAATTAGCCAAATTGTTGCTATTTTTAGCATGCCTCCATCCTTCTTTTGAGTCTTGAGTGATAGATGATATAAATATAAGTAGGATTCCTTTTAGGTTTGTTAATAGGAGTTAATTCTAGGTTTAGACTAATTCCTAGCTAGTTAGGATTGGTTTAGACTTTGTCTTAGGTCATTAATAAAGTTTTAGTTGGTCATTTGAGTGATGTGGTTAAGTGAGGATATTAATTAATTTAATTAAGATGATTTATTCAATTATCATGTGCACTATGGAATATGAATGGGTAGGATATAGTTTATTTAATTAACGTGGTTTTAATGGAAGTATGACCCACTTTTGGTGTCTACAGGGGAAATCAGACTATGTGTAGACTTTAGAGATTTGAATCAAGCCTCCCTCAAGGATCATTACCCTCTTCCATCTATGGAACATATTCTTGAAAGAGTGGCGAGAGTGGAGATATTTTCACTACTTGATGGTTATTCAGGATAAATCATATTCTGGTTAAGGAATCTTATCAATTTGAAATGGACTTCACGACCAATTAGGGTATGTATGCCTACAATAAGATGGCTTTTAGATATTCTAATGCCATATCTACTTTCTAATGAGCTATGGATATGGATTCAAAGAGATAATAAATGACATGATCCTAGTTTATCTTGATGATATAACAGTGTATTCTAATCATGTAGAAGATCACATTTCCCGTTCGAAAAATACTTCAAACGATGTAGGGAATTTGGGGTTTCACTAAATCCCAAGAAATGCATTTTTGTAGTACATGAAAGAAGATTGTTAGGGAAATTTTTTTCGGTAGAAGGACTCTCTATTGACCCAAAAAGGATTTTTTCAATTCTAACTTTGTCTCTTCCAAGTCATAAGAAGGGCCTTCATATTTTCCTAGGAAATATCAATTTTGTGAGAAGGCTTATACCTCATTTTGTAGCCTTGGCCAAACCATTAACGAACATGATGAAATATAATGCACACTTTAGATGGACTAGGGAAGGAAAATAAATATTTTAGGCGATCAAAACAACTATCTCCAAGGATCGTAGATTGGTGAATCCTAAGTATGATAAGGATTTTATTCTCTACGCCTTCGCATGATAGTAAAGTATTTCCATAATTCTCACGCAGCAAAATGATGATTTAATGGAGTAACTAATTTCTTTTTTCCAGCGAGTCCCTTAAGGAATATGAACTTGAATACTCATTTGTTAAGAACAATTTTTTTGTTGTCATTCAGATATTGAAGAAGTTTAAGAATATTTTCCAACAACAAGATACAATTGATGGTATCACATCCAGGGGTGAAGTAATTCCTATTGAATAAAGATATGAATGAGAAAGGCACTCGATGTATTACTAAGGTCATGGAATATGACATGGATATTAAAGTGACTAAGTTATTCAAAGGTAAGGGTTTGTGTCAAAAACTTGCTATGGATTTAGAATCTAAAAATGAGGGAGACATGGTGCTTTATAACCATGCACAAGAAGAGAATCCTACCAACTAGTTGTTGAAGATGAAAAATTTCCTTCTATTAAGAGATTATCCCCTTGAATTACATAGAACTCAGGGGTAAATTTTTTGACTTCAACATATTCCTTATGTTCTTATACATGGTGTTTTTTCCCGTAGGGGTCTAAATGAATTTCTCCTTCAGTTTATATATCCAGAACAAGTGGAAAAAATACTCGAAGAATTCTATAATAGTTTTTCAGGTGGACATTTTTTAGTAAGAACCACTACTTCAAAGATCATGAGAGTTGGTTATTATTGGCCAGATTTGTTCAACGATGCCCATCAGTGGGTTAAAATATGTAAAGAGTGTGCCTTTTTCATAGGTAAGTAGAAGCTAGCTTCCCTTCCTCTCCATCCGATTTAGGTTTATCATCCCTTTATTCAGTGGGGTTTATATTTTATTAGAATGATTAATCCTCCATCCAGTGAAGGAAATAAGTGGGCCCTTACCATGACAGATTATTTTACTCAGTGGATGAAGACCGTGGTGTTGAAGGAAGGAAATTAGAATTCAGCTCTTGATTTTTTAGAAGGTATCATGACAAGGTTTGGTGTTCCATTCACAGTCATTTTAGATAATGCCATGTATTTTCTTGGTCTAAAACTCAACAAGTGAACAGTGAGGAATGGAGTGTACCTCAAGACTTTGTCCAACTATTACCTATAAAGAAATGGTTTGGTTGAAGTTTGTCTTAGGTCATTAATGAAGTTTGAGTGGGTCCTTTGAGTGAGGTGGCTAGGTGAGTTCGATGGGTGAGGTGGTTAAGTGGGTATATTAATTAATTTAATTAAGATGATTATCTTAATTATCATTTACACTAGGGGATATGAATGGGCAGGATATAGTTGATTTAATTAACATGGTTTTAATCGAAGTATGACCCACTTTTTGTGTCTACATTTTCCCCTTTTTGTCGCATGGATTTTATTGATAAGTGACGTTGACAAAAATAGGAAGTGTTTTCCCAAAATACAAGTGAGAGTGGTGTTGCTCCAAGTATGGGTGGAGGTGACCCCCCTCAAACCAGGAGCTGATGAGGTGTGAGATGGAGTCAGTGAGTGGTTTAATAAATATGTAGGTAATGAAAGTTAAGGTAGGTGGGTTATGGGTAAGGTATGGGCACTTTGGGCTATGAGTGATGGGAAAAATGGGTAATTAGTAATGGAAATCAAATGCATACATAGTTATATACTGTGACACAGTTCTAGGTTGAAGATATTACAAAGTCAACATCATCTAAGGTCGATAGGTTTATCCAAACAATGTTGAAGTGATTTAGGTATCCAGGGTATAGGATATGGTTTGAAAAGACAACGTAGGTTAGGTGCAAGAATGTTTAGATATGACCCGGTACACCAAAGGTTTGGTCAAGATAAATGACATGATAATATGAAAGGTAATGTCTTTAGGATAAAATAAAATAGGGAACAACATCACAAGGTATACCAAGTAAATATGTTCAAAGGTCACAAAAAGTGGTTAAGGTCAAGGTATATAGGTCATGGCATGGGTAAGGCCGAGGTATAGGTAAATAACAAGTCCCTAAATGTAATTAAGGAAATAAATGGGTAATTTAGGCTTGTGGGTAGGGTTTAATAAGTGTTGGTATGGCCAAAACGTATTTAGCAATAATGATTGTAGGTTAAATTAGGAAAAATATAAGTGAAATGGTAGGTATGCATGTTTGTATTAATTTACAAGTGTTGTATAAAATGGAAACTAAGGTAGAATGTGAATAGGAAAATGGGGGGAAATAGATTAGGGTAAAGATTGGTTGAGCTAACCTCCAAAGGCCCCATGCCCTTAGAGTGCTTCCTACATAGCCTCGGTAAAAAGGGTCCTCAAGCCGATGTAGTTATCCTATAAGATAGGGAAGAATATGATGAAGTAGAGGGATGGTTTGGTAGGTTTTAGTCATGATTGAGTCTAGGTAAGCTAGGCATGGTTGATTTTAGGTCATTTAGGCATGGTTGAGCATAGGTCATTTTAGGCATGGTGATGTTGGTAAAAGAGTAATTATTAACATGTAGGTGTTGATGGTCTAGTCTTGTATAGGAGAATCAACAAGTAATGAAGAAGGTGAAGGGTAAGAGGTGACTAAAAGAGCCACGTAATTTGAAAGAACCATAACAAGTCTATCATACCAAATATGGGCTTATGAACTTAATAACCTAAAGGCATTTCCTGATTGACTATTTGAAGGGTGAAAAAAGTTACAAGATCACAAAATGTTGCATTTATAGCATGTCCCTTGAGCGGCTAGAAAATTACGGTAAAAAGGTGATGAGGTGAAAAACCTTTGGGTTTAGTATAACCTAGTGTGAGACAACATGCCTATTTGGTAAGATTCCCAAGATCAAAATAGACAATTCCATGAAGAAAAAGTTATTGTTTTATTTTTTCATTTTCTTTTGTTTTGTTTTTGTTTTGATAGACTGATCAATGTGGGAAGTCTATGTGGGATGAGTAGATTTTATCCTTGAGGTCTTTATGAAGCAGATTGATATGGGAAGCTTCAGAATATTTTTATTTTATTTTTTACAAGAATAGTCTTCTTACTATGATAGACTATGTACAATATGGATAGCTTGGTATAGTTGTCCTTTGAGGGATCAATCTATTTATAGCAGTGAGATAGAAAGCGTATATGTCATTTTTGAGGGATTCATCTTTTTGCTAGAAGTTTGACTCAAGGATTTGAATCCCATTTTACTTTGGAATTTTTTTTCTTTGGAATTTTATGTCATGGACAAGACTATAAAGACTGATAGGCTCTTGTGTTGTACACAAAACCATAGCATACAAAGGCTAACTATGAAAGAGAGGGTTTAAGTGATGAACAACCCTAGGATTCCATCTTGGAAAAGATGAAAATTATCCATGAGAATCATGTAATGAGTAGATTCATGTTACTCATATTGAAGTTAAGGGTTAAAAGGTGATGGGTAATCACGTGATTCTTGTTTAGTCATTGATCCTTAAAATAGTTAAACAGAAGGTGAATGATGTTCATGAGACAAACGTTTATTTTACAGAAGGTGATATATGACTTTATCAATAATAAAATGGTCGAAGATGCAAAGCATTGAGGGGTTTAGGTTCATGTTTACCTTCGAGCGAAGAAAAATGATAAGAATCTTATCTATAGGTATGAGTAACAATATACGGTCCAAGCCAATTGGGAGAAAATTTTCTTCGTTTATTTTTCTCCTCTTTTGTTACATATTGAGTTTTCTTCAGGACGAGGTCTTCGACCTGAAAGGGTTTTGGTAGAAGGAAAGTTAGGATGTAAAGAGTAAGGTTTTAGTGAAACATTCAATAAAATAAGGGGAAGTGACAAGCTCCCCATGGGTATAGAGAATAATGAGATGTTGATAGGTTAGGTTGGGTAAGATTGGGAACAAGTGAGTAAATTTGGGTAAGGTATATGGGGAAAGGTGGGGTAAAGTTGGGCAAGGTAAATGGAGAAGGTCTAGCTATAAAGAGAGGTATAATAGAAGTAAATGGAGTGTCGAGTCCCCCATAGGGTAAGGAATAATAAAGTAATTATAGGTGTCATTATGTAAGATTTGGAAAGGTTGCATATGATGAGGTAGGTGGTGGGTAGATTAGGTAAGTTAAATTGGTTGAGAATGAGTGGGATAAATTGGGTAAGGTTGATTGGGCCAGGTTAGGAAAGGTTTAGGAAAGGTGGTGGGCAGAGTAAGTAAGGTAGATGACAAAGGTTTGGTTTGGACAAGAGGTGTAAAAATAGAAGAAGATGGAATGCTGATTCCCTCATAGGGTAAAGTAGGATAAGGTGATGATAGGTAATGTTGTGTAAATTGGGAAAATTTTAGGCAAGGTTTAGGTAGATGGGATATTGGGTATAAGAGTGGTAGATGGGCTGGTTGTTTTCTCCTTTCCTTTATCTTTCTGGGTGTGAGTGGAAACTTGGATCATGTTAATATAAGGAATAGAGGTATATGGAGAAGGTGTGTCGATAAAATTATAATGACATGATGGACAAAAACCTAGTTCAGGGTAAGAACCTTTCAAAATGAGTAGGGCACACTGGAATTTTTGTGGGGTTTTGTCTAGCTCTCTTATATAGACCAAATTGAACCTGAATTTTGGAGGTCGATAAAAGGGTTATGGAGGTGGTGATACAGTTCATTGAATAGGTAGTGAGAGAGGATGTGTGGTGATAGGTGGAGGTGGAACTGGGTCCTTGTTTAGAAGATCATCATCATCAAAGTTTTGTTTAGGAGGATAAAGTTGGAGAAGAATAGTTTTTAGAGTGTTACAATTTTCTATGATCATGTCTTGGTACACACATGGTAGGTGAAAATTTTAGTATCATCAAACCCTTTTGGTTTAGGTTTGAGTGATTCATAAGGTCTAATGGGAGGTAAATGTGATGATGAAGGTCTCTACAAGGTTAGCTAGAATGTTGGCATAAGACCCTGCCAATGGATCACAATGTGAAGTGAGTGTCGGTCTTGATTGAAATGGGGTGAATTTTATGTGCGAGGTATTACATGAGGTGGAATTGGAGGTGGGATAGGTTTGACCACTTGTTTGGTAGGTGGTATTATTTTAGGCTTGGGTTATACCTTCTTGGGTTAAGGCATAGTAGATGAACTAGAGATAGAAGGTATTGTAGGCTTAACTACCTCTTTGGTGGGTAGTGAGTTTTTCAACTTTGGTTACACCTTCCTAGGTAAAGATGAGGAAAGAGTACATGATGTGGAAGGGAAAGTAGATGACAGAAAAGGAAGAGTTAGCCAAGGTGATAAAGGAGGTGTGGTAAAGGTTGCTGGTAGAGGTATAGTTGAATGTATGGGTTAAAGAGAAGGAAATATCATAGGTACTGATGCGATAACTATAATTGGTGGGGATATTGGGTGGTAAGAAAGATGTGGGTAATGATGAAGGTGTGCGCTTTGCTGGTAAGTTTGGTCTGATAAAATATCATGACAAAGAGGCGGGCTTTTTTGTTTTTTTTTTACCTTGGATAGGCGGTTGCTTGGGACAAGGTCAACGAGTGAGGCCCCAGGATAGACGGAAGGTACGAAGGTGACAAAGGTGTAGTGGGTGAAACTGGTGTATGTGGCCTAGAAGGTTGACGCTTCCTTTTAGGTGGAGGAATGGTTTTTTTCACTGGCTTGGGAAGATGTGGCTAAATCTAATTTGATGGGTGGATGGTCTAGGTTTGATATCAACATGACACCCAAGGTAGTGATGTGTCTAGATGTGGGGGAAGGTGTAGATACAAGTAGGTTCTTATGCATAGGAATGGGTTTTGTTGTTGGTAAAATTTTAAGTGTAGGTGAGGGTGATGAAGAAGAAGTTGTTACAGCAGGCATGGTCATAGTTAGCTTGGTTTCCTGAAATACCTTCAGATAGATCATGGAGGTATCCGTAGGTGGAATTTGTATTTTAAGTTATAAAGGGTGGCCAAAGGCATCCCTAAAGCATGGAGTTATCAATGTAATCCAAGTGATCGGCCAAGTGTGAAAAATGGAAAATGTTGTAAGAGGAGATGACGTTGGTTTAGTTTCAATCCTCGTAAAATATGTTTGTGAGACAAGGAACTAGTTGGCTTTGTACTTTTTGGGTAAGAGATCCGAGAGCATATCAATGAGATCCTTTAATGCTAATGGGGAATTGTCCCCAACATGTCCCTAGCACTTCTAAACGATCCCCTATGGGTATGGGAGATGGCAGGTGGGATGAGGTAGGTTCATCTTTTGGTGGAGAGGAATTTGAGCATGACTCCCCCATGGGTTGGAGAGTTAACACCACAGGTTTCTTATGAGGTGAAAAGATGGGTGTTGAAACAGTATCGGTAGGTATTTCGATCTCTTCCATGGGTGATGGGGAAGATAAAGGGGAATCCTCTTTGGGTGAAGGAGTAGATGAAATAGGATCCTCTATGGGTAAAGGAGCTCATGATAGAATCTCCTTGATGGAGGGAAGGGGAGGAAAATGTGGAAGGGTTGGTACAGTGTCAAACATAGCATGTACCTCGTGGACGTTACTGTCATTAGTTGAGGGTTCACATAGTTTGGTTTGATGACGGGGTATGGTTAGGGAACGGCTTTTGAAGATATGTAAATTCTGATTTGTCGGTGTGTTCTATTTATCCAAGACAAGATCTCCATTGTCTAACATTTACTGGTAGATGTTTTTGAAGGTGATACAATTACCATCGTTGTTGATTTTTTACGTGATGATAGTTGCAACGGTGTTGTTCCTTATACTATGCAGACATAGGATGAGTAGGTTTGAAACCAATATGTGGTTTGACAGGTGGTAGAGCAATTTCTCCAACTTTAAGAAGATTTTCTAATACTGAACAATAAGGCTCCCAATTAGAGTGTACTTTCACTGCTCTTGACTAAACTGGAAAGTTTGAAACGGGTGAAAGGTTGGATGAAGGTTTCGATTGATTGGATGGGTGGGATGGACCAGCTTTTAAAACTACCACGGTTTGCATATCCTTTTTATTTAGGATAGTTTCTTTCTGGTTTTGAAGAAGAAGAAGCATCATTGGATTTGAATACAGCATTTTTGTCACGCAATTGTATTTTCTTTTTCTTCTATGGCACAGATTTCAAGCTTTCCTCGCCATGGTGAATGCTTCATCAAAGGTATGGAAGGTTTAGAATTAGAGAGTTAGTGAGATGTTCCTAGTATAAGATCGAGTGAAAAACTCTATAAGCTCAGGTTTGAGGTAACTAGAATGTAAGTTGCTTGATGAGGATCTACCAATGAGCAACAAAATTTGTGATAGACTCATCGTCGTATTGTCGTGTTGAGTACAAGTTAGTCATGGTGACCTTCTTGACGATATTAATTGAAAAATAGTCCAAGAAGGCTTGAGCCACTTGGTTAAATGATTAAATGGAATTTTGAGGTAAACCACTATACCAATCTAACGCGGGTCCCATTAAGGACATGGGGAATGTCTGCAAGAGGAGAGCATCATTATGAGTCATTAGATAGCACCCATGTTTGAAAGTACCGCAAGTGTTGTTGCGGGTCCTCTTTGTTGTTGAACTAGTTGAATTTTGGAATTTCCTAATGTATGAGGGTATGTTTTGAATGGGAATAGACAAATGAATGGGCTCATTGCAGAATTCATCATAGGTTAAGTAGTTGCGAGAGCCAGAAACTGATGCTTCCCAATGTTTGCATCTTTTCCATCATCATTTTATTAAGGTTGTTGGTAGGTTGTGATGATTGAGCCACCGCCTGTAGTATAAGGAGGTTGATGATGAATGTATGATGTGGATGAAATTCCAGTATATGGTGGTGCTAAGTATGAGAACTACACAGGGGGAATAGATGCAGGCAGAAAATATCCTGAATAGGTGATAGACGAGATTGGGGGTTGTTGGTGATATGTGTAAGTAGGTGGGGTGGATGTAGCGATCCTTGTAGTGATTGGAGGTAAAGACTATAGGATGGAGAGGATGATGTTATGGGATGGGTTATGGCTTTAGGACATCATGGGTGGCTGTGATGAAATAGGTATATAAGAGGCACTAGGTGCAAACAGGGCTATGCTCAAGGTGGCTAGTGAAGGGACGGTTGACACCATGGGTGCAACTGACATCAAAATTGCGAACGATGATTTAGGTGTCGCAAATATTGATGGTGTGGGGTCAATTTGGGATACTACGGGTGGTGAGGTAGAAGAAGGTAAGGCCAAGTTAGTAGAAGCCAACACGGAAGTGAGGTCGAGGATAGAGGGATGGACACATGCATGTTGTATACCAATTGTCTTGATGAATCCCGAGTAGATGAATGGGAAAGATAATGTTGTAAGGGAGTGGGGTTTTGGTCAAAGATTCTTGTGAACTCCTCATCATTGTTACTGATGATAATGGGTTGAGTGGGGTCCATAGGTGACGGGATGGAAGGCCACGATGGGCTAGGCAAGAGCGGTTGAAGGCTTGCATAGAATAAAAGGGCATTGGTTTGAATACGAGTCAAAACCATGTGAGTTGGATTAGGTGTGGTAATATATTCTCCATAAATGGTATAGAAAAATAGAAGAAATGGAGAAAGATAGGTTTTGGGAGGTGAAATAGGTCAATTTTTTAATTAAAAATTAAAATAGAGGAACAGACGAAGGTTGTTTTAACCGATGACGGTGATAGGCTAACCAATGCCAGTTATATTAACTGATACGTGTTGCTGTGGGAAATCAATAATTTGATAAATGTTGTAACCAATAAATAAAATGAGACAAAATCAAGATTTGATTGTGATTTCAAATATCATAGGTATGATGATGCTTCTAAGGAACCTCAGAAAGATAACAAAATGTGGTGAATGTTATTTTTGGTGAAATGACGAAAAAATCAAATAACCAATGATGGTCAGGTAGACCGATGGTGGTCTGATGAGTAAACCAATGCCAATCACTAGACCGACGCTGGTTACTATGAATTTTGAAAAGATGGAAGAACTTGATTTTTGTGACTTAGGTAAGATAAAATATCAATCTAGAAACCTTAGTATGATATTGATGGACCCTAACACACCTAGAAAAATTTGGAATACATCAACTATAATTTTGGGGTGTGAAAGAAGAAAAGAAGATGAATAACGTGACCTCACAACTCAAACAAAAGCTAAGAACAACAAGAAATCCTATCGGTGAATTTTATGTTTTATCTTATGCCATTTTAGACTGAATTTTGAATAAAACAAATTTTTTGGTTGGGAAGAAGGTGTTCTATGAAAGGTAAGATCTAAGGGTGGTTTCAAGTAATGTTTTGGAGAGGGTGGTCCTTTCTCTGAGATAATTTTTTAGACAGAGAAACCAATTGGGCACCCACTTTCAATCCTCTGATAGTGTGATCATTGACATCTTCTTCCAAATAAGGTGTTGTTTAAGAAGATGTGTGATTTTATTTTTGTGTAGTTTGGCAAATAGATAAGAGAATTTCCTCTGCGATTCAATTATTTCAACCATTAGTTGGGCATGACTTCTAGCATATAGGTTTCCCTCAAATTTTAATGTGATCTAAAAATGCAAACATAAAAGTATTAAATGCAATTATTTTAAAACCCAAATCAAAATGTGATATTTGATGTAAACAAAGAGTGAATAGGAAAGGATATGACTTTCACTAATGTGAATGCAAAAAAAAGAAAATAAGGATTCCTTTTTAGTTCTAAAATACCAATGTCACTAAGGGCAAGTAGAAGAAATAGAAGATTTCCAGGGAGAGAATTTGATGTTAACTTCCATTTGAAAAGAAACAAATATACAATGGTTCCCTAATAATGAATAAGATGCAAGAACCCCGAATGGTTCCCACCTGGGCATGCCAAAATGTTTCCACTGGATTCTTAAAAAATTAATGAAACAAAATAAGGGTTGTAGGCCAAGGAGGAATACATGTTCATAATGTCAGTTCAAGGTCATCCACGCGTTCTAATTTCCTTATCCAAGTTGACTACGAGAGCTCCCTTTTGGCTAGGAGGAACTACCTATAAATGTAAAACAATACCACCAAATATAGTTAAACAAAACAATGAGTGGACTTCCTAGCGGAAGCTAGATCCGGGAAGCGTGATGCTTCCTGAACAGGCTGTAAATCCAATTTTTATATAACAGTATTAATGTTATTTAAAATATACATGAAATAATGAACTTATTGGAATTGAAATGATTTAGGTATCTCGTACAAAACAATATGAAAGGTCAAGTAAAAGGTGATTGGGGTCAAAATGGGTCAGGTGATTGGTTGGTTTTGCATTGCAAGTACGGTACGGGCTCTGGGTAAGGTTTGGTAAGGATTAAAAATGGTTATGGGCTATTGCGAAATGGGTATGAGCTCATTGGTCGGTCTGAGGTATATTGCCAGACATAGAAACCAATAGCAACTAGATGACTGATGTTGGTTAGGAAAAATGACTGATTTCGGTTGGCTAACCAACATCGATAGGGGAAATTATTTGAAATCTCTTAGGATTGGTTTTTCATACTCTCTGTGATTTCACAGAGGCTGGAAATGGTGAGGGTGAGATCGTAAAATGGTTTTGAAGGCTCAGAGATGGTTAGAAGATGGTAAGAATAGGTAACAGGGGTAGGGTATTGTAGGGTGATAGGTTGGTGGGATGAAGGAAGTGTATGATTTTAGAGAAAGATAATTTACTGAGATGAATAATTAATCTTACTGAAAGAAAACTAGAGATAAATGAAGACATGTTAAGTACATATTGAAAAGTAGATTTGGAGAACATAGGTGATGAGGATGGTGATGGAAGAGATCATGAGAGAAGATTTTTTGTATCTGTGCCATGGAATTTTGAACCTTTATTCTTCTCTATGTGAATATGTGATTGTGTTGGTTGGATATTTTGTCAAACCAAAATATGAGGTTCAACCACAGTACATGGGATTAAATCCCTCCTCAAAGACAGGTGAGGCTGCCTGTTTATTGCTAATCTAAAACACGGTAAATAATATATACAATATTCACGCTAATCTAACCATTGGGGGTTGGGATGAATCCTGAAATCCACATTCACAAGATTCAATGATATTGCTTTCGTAAATGAAATAGGTTAGAAACTGTTACAGCGAAAGAAGCACGGTAGAAAAGAAATGGGAGAAACGTATTTTCTTTCGAGTAAACACAGAGCACGAAATAATCATACGAGTTTTAGATCACAGATATAATGTCTGAGATAATTAGAAACACTGAGATTCTATGCAAAGAATAGCTTTAAGATCATGAACATAAGAACACTGTCTTAAATAAGATATATTTCACAACACAAAGTCTGTAAAACAATATCAACTTCTATTCTTCAAAATGATTGAAAGAAAACAAAAAGTTTTTCTCCTTTCCAATAGCCCCTTAATGCTCAAAAAATTCTCGACCACTTTTGAATGCACAGGCATCCCTTATTTATAACAAAAGGAACTAGAGATAAAACAGGACAGATCCTAAAAAGTAGCACTTTAACTGGAGTTTAGTTTTGCATGATTCTCACGCAGGAGATCAAGTCAAAGCATGATTAAAAAAATATGACAAAATAGAAATAAAAAAGACATGTCAATCTAAAAATAGAAGTGACATGGGACGTTGGGACTTAATCCAAATCATCATCTTTTGCTTCTTCTTCTTTCTCTTCCTCCAGCTGAGACTGTTTGTTCCGAAACTCCTGGAACTTCCGAATAATGCCTTGCATTTCATTCTCATCGGGCGCAGTGGAATGATCATTCCACATTTCGCAGGTTTCATGAACATCGCTGGCAGTGCCGGGAAGTTTCTTCAATCCTTTGCTGAGCTTTCTTAAGGCCTCCAAAGTATGCTCTATCCTTACAAACTGACCAATGACTTCAAGGTCAAATCCGTGTACAGGTTCATGCTGAACAGATTCTTGGACTTGTTTGAAGAGATCATCTGCTGATAGGATACCTGAGTTTCCAACGGACACCTTTGGACAAATCTTTAGCAATTCTTCTTCCAGATCACTTTTCCCATCGATCAATTTATCCCTTGATTCTCTCAACTTGCTGCAGGCTTCGTTGAGAATCTTTACTCTGAACCTGATGGCCTTAGTCAGCTGGAAGTGTTTATCTGTATGTGGAAGAACACCTTCTTCTACCAAGAGATGTGCTGATATTTGCTTTAGCACTTGGAGAGCTTCACAAGTCAAATCAAGCTGTCCAATTTCTTCAGTGAATTCCTCATCCATCTTCTCTCCTTCCTTCTGAATCTCCCCCAAAGACTCATGAACCTTCACCACGTCTTGAATTACTTCCTTCCCCTGTTGGAGCAACTTTTGGATCCATTCATCAACCACCCTTCCTTTTTTAGCAATCTTCTCAATCGTAGGCACCGATGAGAAATTGAATCCGGTAGATACAGAAGAAGATGGTATGGATTCCAGGGGTGTTGAGAGTTTAATCAAAACCTCTGTCAACTGCTCCACTTTTTCCTTAAGCTCATTTCTGCTGTCCTTTGTTTCTTTCAACTTTTGACACAGCACGTCTATGGAAGCCCGTGCATCTTGTTGCGCTCCTTCTGCTGTCACTTTCCCTAGAGCCACCTTGGTTATCTGATAATCAGAAGCTGTTATATCCTCTCTAGTTTTGTCAGCTGAGGGAGTGGCAATCTCTGTGAACTTATCTCCTGAAGCATCTACCAAAACCCTTGAAACTGTTTTGGGCTTCTTGGCCGACTTTTCAGTAGGAGCCTTGAGTGAGCTGAAATCAAAGGCTGGTAGGGGTACAATTACTTTCCTCTTCCTCGGAGTTTGCTCGAGTAGCCATTGTGGCGTATCAGAGGAAATTGCCAATGTTGTAGTAACTGGTATTCTACTCTCAAGGGGAGAAGATTCTACTATTGGAGGGGGAACAACAACAAATGTGGTAGTAGATGCAACAAAGAGAGGTACAGGTTGGGGCATGCTGGTGATCACTTGGGTTCCAGCAGAGAGGGGTGAGAGTCCAGAGAAAATACCAGCCATGCTTGAAGAAGTGGATGGGGAATGAGGAAGTTTGGAGTGGTTGTTGAGGGGGAGGCACAGATTCAGTTTCCAAAACCTGGGATGCAAGAGACAAAGTTTCTCAGTTTGATAATCAACAAATGATGAAGTCAAGGAGCTAGCTTCCTCCTTCTTCTAAATTAATTTCTCCTATTTCTGGTGGTGTTGGTGATTCTAGCACAACCACCGTTTCAGCT
Source organism: Taxus chinensis (assembly GCA_019776745.2). Lineage (NCBI taxonomy): Eukaryota > Viridiplantae > Streptophyta > Pinopsida > Cupressales > Taxaceae > Taxus > Taxus chinensis. The sequence goes on along the minus strand of CM034147.1, from coordinate 79,085,059 downwards.
GGAGAAACAATTGAAGAGATTTGTCTTTCTTTCCTCTTCTTGGGGAATCCTGATTTTTATAGGCCCCCCCAGGGAGATTCTTTGTCCTTTTTCTTTTGGGAGGGCCCCACCTCCGAAGCAGCCAACTTGGGAAACTTGTCATCCTTTAAAATTCATGCCCCAAGAGGAGAGCCATTTTTTGGTGCGAGCAAGAATGAGAGCTGACCTATCTGTGATAGAGGATTTTTCACTGGCCGACCAATCAATAGGTGGGGGAAAACGTATCGATCCTCATTAAGCCCATCATAGGACATATCCAACACACTTTCATTGTCAGTCATGCCATCTGGAAAATCAGAAAGCTCCAGCGTCTGAATCTCATTAATAGTCAACCTACTATTATCTTTTCTGCGAACCGCAACTTCGTTACGCAGATCAACCCATATATCCTCAATGTCAGGCCTGTGCAGATGTTGGGCTCCATAGGCTCTAAGCACTCCTCGGATGTCAAAACCATCTCGAGACTTCATATGCTTCTTTAATTTCTCCTGAAGTTCACATTCAACATTTTTGGCCTTTGCCACTGTCGAGCAAGTATATCTCCCAATAGAAATTGGGAAGGATACTGCTGCCTTATGCTTGCTTTGTTGGAATTTGTGAAAATCCAATAGCTGTCTGACCAATTCTATCAATATCAATCTATCCCCTGGATAGCGAGGCAGACGGAAAGGCTCTCCCGGAGTACATGACTGTTCGAAGATATGTAAACTTCTTGAATTGCAAGAAGATACACCCCCATTTGGATACTTCAATCCAAGCCTCGTCTGAGACTCTTGTCTTTCTTAGTCCCGGGTTCAGCTGGCAGATATTCTCATAGAAGAAGGCATCATTTACCCTTCTAAAATGTTCTTTGGACCCCTTCTTCGTCAATTAAGGGAAATATTTATAAACTGGGTTTGTCATTCTGCTTCCCTTAGTATCCAGCCCGGGATAGTTCCTCATCCCGGTTGCTGCATAAGCCACATATGAAAACATATAAAACCTTCCAGTCGATAAGACTGTCGTCATCTGAGAATCAATTTCATTGCTGATAAGGGTTCCCCACTCAAATCCCTTGCTGATTCTTCTTGATGGTGACCATAAACTGATACATCCATCCTTGAAATAAATTTGATTCCGGCAAGCCAAAAACCCGGCTCAGCAGGGTGATAATATCATTGATTTCTTGTATGAAATCACATCTAGGGATAGTCCTTGGAAATCTAGATACTACTGGTTTAGCCTTGACCAGGAACTTCTTGTTGACATCCTTGATGCAATTTTCCTGGTTACTGTCCCAGGCCTTCTGAGCCGACTTGATGTTTAGGTCCCCATACTCTTCGAAATTAGGTAGTTTCAGGAGATCATCAAAATAAGCTCCATCTAGCTTGATGACTACCTCACCAGCCTGATTCCTCACAGAACGAGAAGCCGAGTCGTAACTAGATGCACAAGCCAAAACCAATTCTGGACATTGGGCGGATATGGGAAAGCCTACTGTAAGGGGCAAGCCACTGTTAGCTAAAGCTGTCATCCATGGGGTCTGAGAAGAACTCTTCACCCTATTCTAGAAGTCATCCATGTCTATATTGCCAAGTTCAGTGTCCCTGATATCATAATTGCAATCAATATATGATGGGGATTCTGGCTTCTTGAATTTGTACTTCATCCTGCTAGACTTCTCGGCCTTCTCGTGAGATGGACCAGGGTCCGACATGAAGAATGTTGGAGGGAGAAAGGCTTGAAACTCAGGAGATGTTATCCACACTGAAAATCCCGATTGACTGAATACGCTGGAAGAATAGGAAAGTCTGACACACTTAGGAGGATATCGGAAAACCCTGAGAACCCGACAAGTTTGATATGTTGGAACTTTGGCAAAGCCCGACACTTTCTTTTGATGACGGAAACTCGGAGATACCCGGCACTCACTGTCAATGATGGAAACGGGAGGAAACCCGGACACCCACTTTTGACGTCGAAACTTTGAGGAACCCCGACACTTGCTTCCAATATACTTCGGACCTTTGACTCTGCAAAACAAATCTTCAAAATTCGAGAAGCAAAAACAGAGTCTTTCTTTGAATTCCAAATATACAACTTCCTTTTTCTTTTTTGTTACCCATGCATCATGCATATAATTAGAATTTCAAGAGAATAGAACCAAGTGATAGTTTCAGAAGAGAAAAACCCCTAAAAACCTAAAACCCTTTCCAAAGCAACTCAGAAAGAAGAAGGAAAGAAAACCTTCAACACCCGGAAAGGAAAATGGGAGGAAAATACGCACAATTGATCGATAAAAACCCAGAATAAAGAAGGGAAAGAACAATACCTTCAATTTGAGAAATGTAAGATTGAAAACAGATGATCCAATCGAGCAAGATGAGTTTTCGGGTTTTGAAAACGGAAGATCACGCGTGAATAATCCATGAATTAAAAATATGAATGGTAAGAATGACGTGGAAATCCGTGTATTTATAAGAAAATTGGTAATAAATACACTTTAGCTCAGCACGTGCCAACTCACCGACCACTCGGCATGAATGCCATGTACAGCATGTTGGAGGGGTCCAAAAACCTGACACGAGGAGATTTAGTGCAATTCGGGCTTCGGGTTTCGGAAAACATGATGCATAAAGCATGAGGTGCTTAGATGCTACATAGCCCCGAAAACCCGAATACAAAGGATTGAGCGGACTTCGGGAATCGGAAAGCATGGAGCATAAAACATGTTTTGGATCATGGATGTTCCGATGCTTTATGGTTCCGAAAACCCGAATACAAAGGATTTTCTCAATACAAGGCGGGTTTCGAGTTTCGGAAGTCAGATGACACAAAACATGTTTTAACTTAGGTATGTTCCGATGCGTTGGATGTCCGAAAACCCGATTTTCACAATATGAGGTAGGTTTTGGGTTTCAGAAGATACAAGACATAAAGCATGTTAAAAACTTAGGTCAAACTATTGGTAACACCCGAAAACCCGATTCTCTTTAAAAGAGGCCATAATGCAAAATCACTTCGAAAATTTCGTAGGGGGTTATCCGATCGTTTTGTAGTGAACTCAAAACGGGGATAACAGGGTAAGTGCACCAAGTTGGGGGACTTTCTTTGTAATACCAAAGGAAGAGAACATCAGAATCTCTGGTCTTATTCATTAGGCTATGGGGGTCAAGAAGACAACCGAAAAAAAACATCACAATTTAGTCTTCCAAAGACTTGAACCATACCGAAAAGTAAACACACTACAAAAAGTCATAAAAATGGTACCATTGTGTAGGGGAGCACTATTAGCATTAATGGTAGAAATAGCTTAGATGTTGTAAAGTGAATAGGCAAAGAGGAGTAACCCTCCATCCATTTATGATAGAAGGAAACTATTTCACCATTCAACTCAGTAGGATCTTTAAGACAGGTCCTTTTCCTGTGAATGTTTATGTCTAACGTTTCCATGCACTCCAAAATTCTGTTCTCACCTAATCAGAATGTGATCCCAAAGCTTATACCAGGTCTCCAACCATGGAAGTTGCGAATGCTATATAGATGTTCAAAAAAAAAATTATTTGATTTCAATATTTTTTGATGATCTGTTATGGCGGGCAACCACCTTGAAAGTCGCTCTGTTTTCTTTAGCCTGTTTAGGTACATAACCCTCTTTCACGGAAAAAATTCATGAAAAGCTACATCTTCAACCGCTATTGCTCAAAAAAATACAAGGCCGACAATCCATCCCAAGATAGGAATAGTCAGCATCAATAACGTTCTCACCAAAGGAAAAGGGGACATCCCTATGGCTCAATTTTTGAGTCATCCAAATTGTGGGCACAACGGACATCATACAATGCTTTGTGCCATGTCGTCTGATTTAAAAAAAAAAACCAAGTTTCATTGAATTATAGTGACCAGATGTCTTAATGCTAGACTAATCTTGTCCATTGCCCTACAAATAATTAGTCATTTTAGAATGAGCTAGATTCTAGATGCTACGAATCCATAGCATAATTCTGTATAATTCATGTGACTAGATTTTAGAGTGTATGTATCCGCTAATAATCTTATGAGGAACACTGAATCTGATGATTATGTTGTTATTTCAGTAACTATGCAAACAGCTCCACGGAGTTGACTTGCTATGATTTGTGCGGCATCTACCCCACTTCCTGCAATAATCTGTACCAGTCAGCACATAGCTGTGCTCCAGCACTGGAAGCAGGATTTCAATGTTCCGATAATACCAATCCCCCATTGGCGAAGAGGTTCTTCAGAATCTCCACAGGTCTTCAGAGGATTAGCTGCTAGCTTGGGACGTCCAAGAAATGTTGACAAGCTTCACATTTAACAACACAAAACGAAGAAAGAAAGAAAGAAAACAAAAGCAAACACACAACAAAAAGCAAAATATGTACAATGCAAGAGAGCATCTTGCATTAATGGTGGAACAGCTTTAGATGTTGTCCACTGAAAGGCAAAGGGAGTAACCCTCCATCCAGATATGATAGAATGAAACTATTTTCACCATTCAACTCGTGGATCTTGAAAGGTCCTTTCCATAAAGAATCAAACTTTCCATGCATTCCTTTCTGTTCTCTCCTTTTATCCCAAAGCAACACCAGGTCTCCAATCTGGAAGTTGCGCTGCTTTGATTTTTTATCAAAAATATTCTTCACCCTGCTCTGATGATCTGATATATGATCAACCACCTTGATTCGCTCTTATTCTATCCTGGTTAGGTACATAACCCTCTTTTCGATAGAATTCTCCCCCCCCCCCCACCCCCCCCCCCCCCCCCCCCCCCCCCCTCCCCCCCCCCCCCCCCGCCCCCCCCACCACCCCCCCCACCACTCACCCCCGACCGCACCCCCCCCCTCCCCCCCCCCCCCCCCCCCCCACCCCACACCCCCCCCCCCCCCCCCGCCCCCCCCCACCCCCCCCTCCCCCCCCCCCCCCCCCCCCCCCCCCCCCCCCCCCTCCCCCCCCCCCCCCCCCACACCCCCCACCCCTCCCCCACCCCCCCACCCCCCCCGCCCCTCCCCCCCCCCCCCCCCCCTCCCCCCCCCCCCCCCCCCCCCCCCCCCACCCCCTCCCCCCCACCACCCCCCCCCCCCCACCCCCCCACCCCACACCCCCCCCCCCCCCCCCCCCCCCCCCCCCACCCCCCCCCCCCCCCCCCCCCCCCCGCCCCGCACCCTTTCAGGAACTGCAACAGCTTCAAAGTGCTTCTTGATGGGTGCGGCTTCTACCCCACTTGGTAAAATAATCTAATCAGTCACACATAGTTTTTCCTCCTGGAAGCAGGATTCAATGTTCCGTAAAATCAATTCCCCCTTGGCGAAAAGGTTCTTCAATCTTCAAGACCACATGCTGTAAGAGGAAGAGCTGCTTAGCTTTGGACACCAACAATGTGACAAGCTTCACATTTAGACCCCATTCTTCTTCTGCTTAATCATCCCTGAAAAGGATTAGGCCAATAATCCTAGCCCGTAAGATCTTATACCTGTTATTAGGACGAAAAATGTCCTCCGCAGCTATGCTATGAAAGGATTCTACATAACTTGGGTTCTGTTGTTGTTTTGCAACACAACGCAAGAATATAATCCATCCAAACCTTTTCTTGTATTATTGCCATTTATTCCAAATTCCACAAAAGGTATTTACAGATCTCAACTGCGTCCTCTTCTCTTTTTGATTTATGCGGAGGAATTCCATAAGTTAGAAGAAAGTCAATGTCCCTGTACCAATCATCGGTCGACTCCACAAAAAGCACCATAGGCAAACAAAAGCTCGAAGAAGTTCTTGAGTCCTTCATACTCTGTTCAACATGATTTCTGCATCAATTGACCACAGGCCCCTTCCTCACCACTTTGTGGTTTGATGTCCAATTCATACTCCTAAACCTTAGCTATCCAAGTACCTCATTGGCTTCCGAACTCTTGTGGAGTCAGAATGGATTTAAACATCAGTATAGGCACAGAACAGAGTACTGGGAAATTCAAGCCATAGTACTTGAATGTTTACTGCTCGTCACCCCTGTCGTAGCATGTTTTTCAATCTGTGACATCTTCACACTCATGTTCCTCCTTCAATGGGGGAACTCATGAACGTGATAGGAGCTTTCAATGGCCTTCTTCAGTTGCTTCTGCATCAGGATAGCTTGACACTGGTGGGCAGAGCATACTGTCATGATGAAATCTCTTTCTTAATCGACATAAACGAAGAAGAGCGCAAGCACCTGCCTTTTTGAATTTCTTCGATCCAGCCTTTCCGTCCCTTTGTAAACTCCTCGAAATTGAACTTTGCCTTTCATCATCATTCCAAGGATATCCTTGGTCTTGTCAGCAAAATCATGTACAAATCTTCTCAAGAATTAACCTTTCCGAAGAAAGAATGCACTCCTATTTTTACTTTGGCAAGGTAGGCGCTGAATACCTTTACCCTCTCTGTCAATTTTAAATTCCTGCCTCTAGTCACAATATGCACAAAGCTTCCCTTCCCTGTACCCCGAACATGGACTTCTAGGATTCAATGACATCCCGTACGTCTGCATCTCAGAAGTACTGTTCTAAATGTCCATAATGATCACTCACTCCGTTTTTTAGAAAATGGTCCAAGTCATCCAAATACATGACTAGACCTTTCCCATCAGATTCCCTAAATGCCAGGTCCATAGCTCTCTGAAAGTACTCCGGCGTTGATCAGCCGAATGGCATCCTCCTGTAAGCAAAGTACCCCATGGGGTCGTGAAAGCGTCTTGTGTGATCTCTGTGGTGACCACCTTCGACTTGATTTATATCCCAAACCCGTCGGCCATGGATAAACCTTTCTGAGTCCAGAACAAGTTGTTGCAATACCTGATCCAATGATAGGCAAGGGATAGTTTCCTTCAGCGATGACTGCTCAAGTTCCTGGAAGTCAACACAAATCCGGAGCTCGCCATTCTTCTTCCTGACAGGAACAATGTTAGCAATCCCAAGTGGAGTGATGGATTGGGAAATAATTCTATAAGCTCTAACATCTTCTGAATTCTGCCAGGATAGTCCCCCCTTAAATCTTTGGATTGTAATGTCTTTTCTCTGTCTATACGTCTTCACATCAGGCTTTCAAAGGGATATCGGTGTTGTACTCTTTGGCTTGAGAGGTTTCAATCTGCTAAGACCAGGCCAACACATCGAGTATTCTTCAAAATCAAAGTGGAATCTACCTTCTTCCTTTCGAACAACATTTACCGATATGCACCATCTGAGGTTGATCAGATGAACCTAGATTGATTATCTACTTCCGAGGAAGAAGCTCCTTCAACTTGCCTTTTGTTTTGGATAAAGCGATCATGCTTAGTCGAACAACCTTCCATGAAGACCATGTCTTTTGGTATCTTGTTTGCGTTTCAGCTGGATAAATCCCATCAACCTCTTGATATGGCATCCAAAATAGTTTCACGAAAGGCTGATTCCGACCTTCAAAATATAGCTCCTGAAATTTTCACCTTTTTTCTAAAAAGCCAACACTTGTGATCACAATGAACCCTGCCAGTGGATTTGGCCTTATCTGGGCACATGGCGTTACACACAATCTCAATAGATTAACGTATCTTGCTTGACCTGAGGATGAGGGAGAAGAAGAGATGCTGACACGAACCAAAGAATCAGCCTTCATTATAATCTCTTAAAACTACCTATAGAAATTCATCAAAGCAGTTCTATACTTCCCAAACTTTGTTCTGGAATGCCTCACCCGATCCATTTTTTACCTGATATATACCCTGGAGCCTGATTAACCA